>JAVSCE010000453.1:0-336060 GCA_032199065.1 Smutsia gigantea
AAGAAATATTATTTATCAGTGTATTTTAAAAAGTTTAAGTAAACTAATAAAAATACATAGGGATTTTTATTCCTGATGACAAGAATTCAGGTAATTTTAAATATCCTTTTTTATTACCTATATTCTCCAACTGTTTGGCAATGAATATATAGTATTTAGTAAGGAAGGAAATAAAGGCTGAAAAATGAGACAAATGCTTGATTTTTGTTTCTTCATCCATGATATCATTACCTTTTTTTACTTAATAAATCATCAGATTATCATTACCAAATTAAAAATAGGAGACCATCCCTGAAACATTTCTGAAAATGTCATTCCATCAGGAAGTAACCATAACTAAGTAGAATGTATGAGATTCCTAAATTGACCTTAATGAACATGGCCAAATTCCACATTTAGATGCCAAAGAGAACCTTTATCATGCATTTTTGAGGATTAACTGAAAACTTTCTTTACTGATCAAAACTTTGATTTACAAGTCATAAAACACACCATTCATTCAAAGTGATTTATAAGGCATAAAATATAGTCATTTATATTCATTAATTCAGAAAATAAGAGCTTACTTTGGAGATTTGACTCATTTTTCAATAAAGGACAGGCCTCAAACTTTATTCTTTGACCCTAGAACTCTTATATAACAGTTGAAATAAAATATTTAGAGTGCACCAAGACCTTTCCACTCTCAAAACTGTTAGTTAAACCAATATAGACAGAATAACAGCTGCAATAATTTTCAAGTAAACTTGGATTAACATTCAGGATATTTTTCTAAAATGGGTTTAAGTATAATAGATATACTCATAATAGACTAGTACATCTGAAAGTTGATTAACCAGAACATCTTTAGGTAAAATTTAGGTAAATACATTTTCTCCATCAGAACAGATGAAATACTACCTGGGTCTTGTCTTGGCAAGTAAGGTTGCTCCATTAAATCCTGGGCCTCAAACTTAGACAGCTGTTGCTCCTCCATATCAACAACCTTGCTGAGCTCCTTTTGAGATGGGCAGTTTCCATTCTGAAGACTCGAATGGCTGTGCATATACCACCTATTATCTAGCAACGGGAGTTTAGAAGGGGAAGACCTAGAAAGAAGAGTGAAAGGAAAAAACCATCACCACAGCTTAAGAAAGAACTAATCATACTTCCTGGGCAACCAAAACGTAAGGAAGACAGCTCACTATCAGAGAGCTCGAGAATGACTAGCAAAGAACAGCCTGAAAGTCTGGATTCGTGATGCCTGCCAACATGTCAAGTCTGACATATAACATCTTCCCTTAGGGTCTGGTCCAAGGCAGTATATCTCCTAGCTGTTTAAAAGCATGTCTGCAAAGTTCACCAAATTATCCACTGCCACTCAGATTCTATACACTATTCCACTTGAGTCCAAATGGATGTGCTAGAATCAGCTCTCTCATGAAAATAGAAAGTTAATTAATTTTGACATCTCTACACTTATTCTTTCTGCCCAATTTTAGCAAACTTCACAGAATCATCCTTACCTCCCATCTTTTCAATGTCCAAAGTCATTCCAAAAACAAAAGTTAGCTATATAAAATTTTGTTATGAAGAGCATATGCACCCAAAAAGTAATTTCTCTACTCTTTCAGGTGTTTAGGACTTTGCTGAATAAAATATTTATCAACAGACTTAAAGGACCTCAGAGCTCAGCTAATTAATTCCAATAATTACTGGGCATTTACTATGAGTCAGGCACTAAAGCTAGGCCCTGTGGATTGAAGATGAACAAGACATGAATTGCTGCTCTCAGGTAGTCTGATGGGGGAAGTTCAATCAATGTGTAGGTTCTTTAATAGAAATCTCTAGGGGGTACACTATGGAGGGGGATGTGGAGCAGGATTATTTAGTCTGAATATTAAATAGGTGGTTAGGTCAATTGGTTAAAACATGGCAATGAGGTTGTTACCTCTAAATATGTTATTTAGTGTCTATGGAGGCCAGATCTTTTCATTCTCTGTCACAGCCACAATGACAGTACCCTAGCCTCAAAAAATATATCCTCAGTCTAGTCCAAGAGGCTTAGAAAAGACAGTGTGATTAGATTATTGACAACGTGTCATGAATCCCAGAAAGATAAGTGAAAATATACCTATACTCAGTAGGAACTCAATAAACGCAATTTCCTTTTCCTTCCTAGAGTGGTGAGAAATGTGCCTCTAAAGGCCTGAGACTCTTACCTGAACTATCAAATAGGAATAATAGTCCAGAACTTGTCCTTTTATCTCCACAGTGTTGTAAAGATCAAATGAGGAAGTACGTAAAATTATTTTGAAAATACAAAGTGCTACAAAATATTATCTCAAAAGTGATTCAAATAGACATTCCTGAAATATATTCTGAGCATTTCGGGTGTAAATCAATAGTGGAACTTTTTCTAGAAAGGCAGAGCTTCAAATTGGGCAAGGGCTACCTTGGAGAAGTCTATCATCAGTCTCCAGGATTGCTAAGGTTTTAATTCTGTATTTTATTCTGACTTTCAGAAGGAACAGATCTACAGTGCTTTTCTCGTGTTGTAGGTCATGCCTTTTATAGGTCCAAAAGCCTTATACAATTAAACAAAAGAAGTGTACTAGAGCAATGAAAGGTTAGAAATGTCCGTGTAAAAAAAACTAGAGAAAGTATGGTCAAAGTTTGGTATAAGTAAAGGCATTACTTAGATATCACAACTGGACATTTGTTACTTCTTACCTTTCCATTTCTGGTTCTTTATTTTTACTGGTGGAACTATCCAGAGGTACTTGAAACTTGTCAGCAGAAAGGCTCTCTGGATTCTGGCTTATAGGATATTCACTACTTTTCTCTGAATATAATACTGCTTTAAAACGGAATGAGAAAACAAAGAAGAAATATACTTTACTGTTTTGTCCTGATGGTGGTAATTCACATAAGGATACTGATTTTTTCAAAAGCAGCAATCTCTGACAATCAAATTGGTTTTTAAACAGTATATCAAAAAGAATTTTATAAACACAAGTGATGCAGTACCAAATGGAACTAAATGACTAAAAAATAATGACAATAAAAGGAACACTTTAAGACTGGGTAAATAAAGATACCCAGCTGAGACTAGGCTGAAAAAAAACGTATATTTATGTTTTGTGGCCCTGAATGATAAGGAAACAAGAATAGGAAATGAATTTTATCTTGGCAGCCAACTAAATTATGCTCAAATCCTCTTAGGTAATAGGGAAGGGAAAGTACTGGAAAACACAAAGCATTATTTCCTTGTCCGTCCCTACTGCCTCTACATCTAAGACCATATAGGATGAGGGTTTAAGCTTTTGCATGTGTGGGGAAGCAAGAGGGGAGGGGTCAGATGAGAAAGAAAAAACAGTGACATTTGTTTCACATTTTCAATTACTAAGAAAAAAATAAACCAAAAAACCAATATACACAAAAACTCATGGTGCTGACAAATAAGGATCCTAAATGTAATACATGGAACTAATGAAATGGCAGAAGAAAGGAAAAAACACAAAACAGACCCAAGGCAAAGTTGTGGCATGTTAATACATCCTTTTTATTAATTCCTCCAAATGTATTATTGTGCCACTGCTTTCTAGGAAGTGGCTTAAAGGCAGAAATATATGAAAAGCAGAAAAAATACTCAAAAATTATGTCTCTTATTTATTAAAAAGTCACTGACAACTATAATTTATTTTGAGGTTTTATTAGAAAAGCCAAAATGCATAAATTGAGGAAGAAAATTTTAAACAAAGAGCTGTATTAATTAAACTATCTTTTAAGATACTGGGTAGCCTGGGGGGAAATGATCATTGATTTTCTGAGTTAATCCTCAAATGCATTATTTATAGTTTCCTTTATGTCCATTTTTTCTGGACTTGTGAGTTTCTAGGAACACAAAAACTCTGCCAAGAGCTACCAACTGCTGAAAGCAAGCAGGGTCTAACTATGAACCAGCAGGTTTTTCTTCTAACTGGGCATATAAAGCTTTTTTTAATAAAGGTATCATTTCTCCCTAAATATAAGGTGATAACTGAAAGAAGGTAATGTGCAATCTCTAATCACATCAAACAGAACTAATCATTGAAAAGGTTTTAAAAAAAGCAAAAACGAAAGGGCTAGTGGGAAGTCTCCAACACAAACACGGATATAGGCATAGGATATGGAAATATTGCGGGTTCTATTTCAGACCACTGCAGTAGAGAGAATTCACAATAAAGTGAGTCAAACAAAATTTTTTTTGTTCCCAGCACATAAAAGTTATGTTTACACTACACTGTAGTCTATTAGTGTGTAATAGCATTATATGTGACAAAAAATATACACATCTTAATTTAAAAGTACTTTATTGCTAAAAAATGCTGTCATCTGAGCTTTCAGTGAATCATAATCACTGATTACAGGTCACTATAGCAAATATAACAATGAAAAAGTTTGAAATATTGAGAGAATTACCAAAATGTGACACAGAAACACAAAGTGAGCAAATGCTGTTGGAAAAATGGCAACAACAGACTTGCTTAATGTAGGGTTGCTACAAACCTTCAATTTGTAAAAAAATGTAATATCCGCAAAGAGCAGTAAAACAAAATATGCCTGTGTTAAAAAGTCATTCAAGTCATACTTGAACATTTAGCATATGAGTTCTTCTTTGCACTACAATTGGGCTTAAGCTATGAAGAAAATAAGTTAACCTGGACTTCTGGGAAGATGGCGGTGTGAGCAGGGCGGCAGAAATCTCCTCCCAACACTATATCTGCGAAAACACAGCAAATACATCTATTCCTAAAAGAGAGACGAGAATACAAAGGAAAGCGCAGCGTGCAGCTACACACGAGAGGACTCGGCACCCAAGAGGCGGGTAAGATACGGAGCAGCGACCCGGCGGGACCCGAGCACTCCCCTACCCCAGCGCACCGGCGGGAGGAGAGGATTCAGAGCCGGGAGGGAGTGGAAGTACACCCCGCAAAGTAGCCAGCCCTGTGCGGGGAGCGCTGACCCACATTGCGCAGTGCAGCGGAGATTGGAGAGACAGAGGGGCAGGATATGAGCGGGGAACCCGCCAGGGTGCTTGCAGCCGGCTCCCGGGAAGGGAAAAAAAAAAAGAACGCGCTTTCGTCAGCGGTCTTAAAGAGACAGGAGCCCAGCGGAGGAGCCGGATCGCCCTAGCACACTCAGCCCAGCAGGCTGGGAGTCCTGGGGAGTTTCAGACGCCTTACGACTGGCGACTGAGGAGGCGTAGCCATACTTACACTTTTCACTGAGATCAACAGCCTCCTATTCGTTCCCACCCCTGCCAGACTGATAAAGGGCCCTGTGGAGCGGCGCAGTCACAGCTGTGGAATAGTGGGGCAATAGCGCCACCTACAGCATTCCCACAGAATCTACGTCCCGTGGGCGTTTTTTTTGTTTGTTTTGTTTTTTCTTTTCTTTCTTTTTTTTCTTTTTTCTTTCTTTCTTTTTTTTCCTTTTTTTCTCTTTTTTTTTCTTCTCTTTTTAAAGTCTTAAAGAGCCCAGCTGACATACGTGGCAACTATCAGTGACCAATTCTATAGCCATGAAAAGACAGAGGAATATGGTTCAGACCAAAATCAGACAGACAACCCCAGAGAGGGAGTCTGAAGGGATGGAAATGCACAGTCTTCCTGAAAAAGAATTCAGAATAAAAGTCATAACCATGCTGATGGACCTACAGAGAAATGTGCAAGAGCTGAGGGAGGAAGTGAGGGAACTGAAGAAAGACAATGCAGAAATCAGACAAGCGATCGACGGGCTTAACAGCAGAATGGATGAGATGCAAGAGACTGTTAATGGAATAGAAAACAGAGAACAGGAGTACAGAGCAGCTGAGGCAGAGAGATAAAAGGATTTCTAGGAATGAAAGAATATTAAGAGAACTGTGTGACCAATCCAAACGGAACAATATTCGCATTATAGGAGTACCAGAGGAAGAAGAGAGAGAAAAAGGGATAGAAAGTGTCTTTGAAGAAATAATTGCTGAAAACTTTCCCTCGCTGGGGAAGGAAGTAGTCTCGCAGTCCACCGAAGCTCATAGATCTCCCAACACAAGGGACCCAAGGAAGACAACACCAAGACACATAATAATTAAGATGGCAAAGATCAAAGATAAAGACAGGGTATTAAAGGCAGCTAGAGAGAGAAAAAAGATCACCTACAAAGGAAAACCCATCAGACTATCATCAGACTTCTCAACAGAAACCATACAGGCCAGAAGAGAATGGCATGATATATTTAACTTTATGAAACAGAAGGGCCTCGAACCAAGAATATTGTATCCAGCACGATAATCATTTAAATATGATGGAGGGATTAAACAATTTCCAGACAAACGAAAGTTGAGAGAGGTTGCCTCTCATAAACCACCACTACAGGATATCTTAAATGGACTGCTCTAGCTGGAAGCACCCTAAGGCTAAAAAGATGTCACCAGAGAAAATAAAATCATAGCAAAGAAAGCAGACCAGCCAAATACTAACTAAAGGCAAAGAACAAAACACCTAGTTTAGAAAGAATGGAGGAGGAGAAATAAGAAGGGAGAGAAATAAAGAAACATCAGACTGTGTTTACAATAACTTAACAAGAAAGTTAAGTTAGATTGTTAGATGGTAAAGAAGCAACCCTTGAACCCTTGGTAACCACGAATCTAAAGCCAGCAATGGCAATAAGTACATATCTATCAATAATCACCCTAAATATAAATGGACTGAATGCACCAATCAAAAGACACAGAGTAACAGAATGGATAAAAAAGCAAGACCCATCTATATGCTGCCTACAAGAAACTCACCTCAAATCCAAAGATATACACAGACTAAAAGTGAAGGGATGGAAAAAGATATTTCATGCAAACAACAAAGAGAAAAAAGCAGGTGTTGCAGTACTTGTATCAGACAAAATAGACTTCAAAACGAAGAAAGTAGCAAAAGATAAAGAAGGACATTACATAATGATAAAGGGGTCAGTCCAACAAGAAGATATAACCATTATAAATGTATATGCACCCAACACAGGAGCGCCAGCATATGTGAGACAAATACTAACAGAATTAAAGGAGGAAATAGACAGCAATGCATTCATCATAGGAGACTTCAACACACCACTCACTCCAGAGAACAGATCAACCAGACAGAAAATAAGTAAAGACACAGAGGCACTGAACAACACACTAGAACAGATGGACCTAACAGACATCTACAGAACTCTACACCCAAAAGCAACAGGATACATATTCTTCTCAAGTGCACATGGAACATTTTCCAGAATAGACCACATACTAGGCCACAAAAAGAACCTCAGTAATTTCAAAAATATTGAAATCCTACCAACCAACTTCTCAGATCACCAAGGTATAAAACTAGAAATAAATTTTAGAAAGAAATCAAAAAGGCTCACAAATACATGGAGACTTAACAACACTCTCCTAATTAATCAATGGGTTAACGACCAAATCAAAACAGAAATCAAAGAATATATGGAGACTAATGACAACAACAACACAAAGCCACAACTTCTGTGGGACGCAGCAAAGGCAGTTCTAAGAGGAAAAAATACTCAACAAAATATTAGCAAACCAAATTCAAAAATACATCAAGAGGATCATACACCATGATCAAGTGGGATTCATCCCAGGGATGCAAGGATGGTACAACATTCGAAAATCCATCAACATCATCCACCACATCAACAAAAAGAAGAACAAAAACCACATGATCATCTCCATAGATGCTGAAAAAGCATTTGACAAAATTCAGCATCCATTCCTGATTAAATGGGTATAGACGGCAAGTACCTCAACATCACAAAGGCTATATATGAGAAACTCACAGCTAACATCATACTTAACGGCGAGACGCTGAAAGCTTTTCATCTAAGATCGGGAACAAGACAGGGATGCCCACTCTCTCCACTGTTATTCAACATAGTACTGGAGGTCCTAGCCACAGCAATCAGACAAAACAAAGACATACAAGCCATCCAGATTGGTAAAGAAGTCAAATTGTCACTATTTGCAGATGACATGATACTGTACATAAAAAACCCTATAGATTCCATTCCAAAACTACTAGAACTAATATCTGAATTCAGCAAAGTTGCAGGATACAAAATTAACACACAGAAATCTGTTGCTTTCCTATACACTAATGATGAACTAAAAGAAAGAGAAATCAGAAAAACAATTCCATTCACAGTTGCATGAAAAAGAATAAAATACCTAGGAATAAACCTAACGAAGGAAGTGAAAGACCTGTACTCTGAAAACTACAAGACACTCCTAAGAGAAATTAAAGAGGACACTAACAGATGGAAATGCATCCCATGCTCTTGGCTAGGAAGAATAAATATTGTCAAAATGGCTATACTACCTAAAGCAATCTACAGATTCAATGCAATCCCTATCAAACTACCAACAGCTTTCTTCAATGAACTGGAACAAATAATTCTAAAATTCATATGGAACCACAAAAGACCCCGAATAGCCAAATCAATCCTGAGAAGGAGGAATAAAACAGGGGGAATTACACTCCCTGACTTCAAGCTCTACTACAAAGCCACAGTAATCAAGACAATTTGGTAATGGCACAAAAACAGACCCACAGACCAGTGGAACAGAATAGAAAATCCAAATATTAACCCAAACATATACAGTCAATTAACATTTGATAAAAGTGCCTTGGAAAGACAATGGGGAGATGACAGCCTCTTCAGCAGCTGGTGTTGGAAAAACTGGACAGCTACACGTAAGAGAATGAAACTGGACTACTGTCGAGCCCCATACACAAAGGTAAACTAAAGGTGGATCAAAGACCTGAATGTAAGTCATGAAACCATAAAAGTCTTAGAAAAAAACATAGGCAAAAATCTCTTGGACATAAACATGAGCAACTTCTTCATGAACATATCTCCTCGGGCAAGGGAAACAAAAGCAAAAATGAACAAGTGGGACTATATCAAGCTGAAAAGCTTCTGTACAGCAAAGGACACCATCAGTAGAACAAAAAGACATCCTACAGTATGGGAGAATATATTCATAAAAAACGTATCTGATAAAGGGTTGACATCCAAAATATATAAAGAACTCATGCATCTTAACAAACAGAAAGCAAATAATCCAATTAAGAAATGGGCAGAGGACATGAATAGACAGTTCTCCAAAGAAGAAATTCAGATGGCCAACAGGCACATGAAAAGATGCTCCACATCGCTAATCATCAGAGAAATGCAGATTAAAAGGCGAGGATGTGTAGAAAAGGGAACCCTCCTACACTGCTGGTGGGATTGCAAATTAGTTCAACCATTGTGGAAAGCAGTATGGAGGTTCCTCAAAAAACTCAAAATAGAAATACCATTTGACCCAGGAATTCCACTCCTAGGAATTTACCCTAAGAATGCAGCAGCCCAATTTGAAAAGGACAGATGCCCCCCTATGTTTATTGCAGTGCTATTTACAATAGCCAAGAAATGGGAACAACCTAAGTGTCCATCAGTAGATGAATGGATAAAGAAGATGTGGTACATATACACAATGGAATATTATTCAGGCTAAGAAGAAAACAAATCCTTCCATTTGCAACAACATGGATGGAGCTAGAGGGTATTATGCTCAGTGAAATAAGCCAAGCCGAAAAAGACAAGTATCAAATGATTTCACTCATATGTGGAGTATAAGAACAAAGAAAAAATACTGAAGGAACAAAACAGCAGCAGACTCACAGAACCCAAGAACGGACTAATAGTTACCAAAGGGAAAGGGACTGGGGAAAATGGGCGGGAAGGGAGGGATAAGAGGGAAAAAGGGGCATTACGATTAGCAGATGTAATGTTGGGGGGGCACGGGGAGGGCAGTACAACTCAGAGAAGACAAGTAGTGATTCTATAGCATCTCACTACGCTGATGGACAGTGACTGTAATGGGGTTGGTGGGGGGGACCTGATGAAGGGGTAGTTTAATAACCATAATATTGCACATTTAATTGTAGATTAATGACAATAAAATAAAGTATATTAAAAAAAAGAAAATAAGTTAACCTGATTTAGGATTCAATAACTCAATATTATCTAAAAACATGGAAAAAATTTCTGCTCTTCTTTTTTCTTAATCCTATTATGAATGCAGGGATCCAGAGCTGTACTAGAACAATACCTTAGTAGCCCTTAAATCACTCCCTCATCTGGAGGGTCTTAACCTGTTACATTCTTTATTGGTAGGACATATTCTCCAGAACAGACATTTAATAAATTTACTGACTCCCTGTGCTGTGCTAAGCATTATGCAAAGCTTTGGGAAGAATCAAAGGAAAATAAATTGAAGAGGAAGGAAAGAGATCTTAAGGAAAGGGATCTTAAGAAATGATGTACTATAAAATACAGAACCCATAATGAAATTCAACTTTAAAAGTACATAACCCATCCACCTCAACTGATTCAGAATTTCCAGGAGAGGACCCTAGGAATTTTTAACAAGTGGTTCCAGCAATGAACATAGTAGGACAGAAAAGTCAGGTATGTCTGAAAATTACTTCCACTGTAATGGGCTACATCTTACAAATCTTACAAATGCTAATGTTTGTTTTATGAATGAAGGTAATCCAGGAATAAGGAAGAACAACAAAGTACCTAATATGAAATAGATTTACCTGTGGAGGAAATACACATAATTCATAATGGGTAAATATACATATTTGCACAAAAATGTAGGCTTTGGAATGACCCTCAGATAAACAATAGGGCAGATCTACGCTGAGGGTAAGACATTTGATGTAAAGGCCTTAGAGAAAGGGCTTTTATGGTCTTTAAGAATACCGGATCTTAAAAATAAAAACTGGTGAAATCCAAATTAAGTCTAGAGTTTCCCTTGTTCCTAGTAATGTACCAATGTTGGTTTCTTAGTTCTGACAAAAGTACCATGGTGAAGTCAGATGACATTAGAGGTAACTGAAACTAGGTAAGGGGTAGAGTTCCTGTAGTAACTCTCTATACTTCTGTACTATCACTACTACGTTTCTGTAAATCTAAAACTATTCAAAAATAAATTTGTTAAAAAGATATGTCAGTATAGTTGAAGATAAACAAAACTCCTTTTCCTAGGATTAAGAAGTTTGCTTGCATTTCAGTTAGACTCATACCAATTTAAGAGAGAAGGCACAAAACTTGAGTTGGTATTAAGTTTATGTTCAAAATATTTCAGAAATAAAGCCATAAAATTCCAGAATCCATACCCAGAAATATTCTTTCAGTAAGTCTGATGTGGGTTTCAGAGTTTTAATCATGTGAAGTAAAGTATTTATCAAGCACCTACTATGTTCCAGGCACAGGTCTAAGGGTTCTCTGCTCTCAGGGAGCCTACATTCTAGCACAAGGTAAGGAGGAACTCTAAACAACAAGCAAAACAAATTACATAGGAAGTTGGAATAAGAAAAAGAGATCCAAAAAAAGTTGGAATAAGAGCTATGAAAAAAATAATGGTATAACAGGGTAACATGGGGCTAGAAAAGTCAGAGGTAAAAGCTACAATAAAACAAATGTGTCAATAAATGGTGTCCAAAAACTGCGCAGCTATATCCAAAAGCATAAAACTCGACCACTTTCTTACATCATACACAAAAATAAATGGATTAAAGATTTAAATATAAGACCTGAAACCATAAAACTATAAGAAAACAGGCAGTAAATTCTTTGACATTAGTCTAAGTGATATTTTTTGGATCTATCTTCTCAGGTAAGGACAACAAAAACAAAAACAAACAAATGGGGCTACACCAAACTAAAAAATTTTGCAGTGAATGAAACCATGAACAAAACAAAAAGGCAACCTGGAGAGAACTTCCAAGATGGTGGCGTGAGCAGGGCGGGGGAAATCTCCTCCCAAAACCATATATATTTGTGAAAATCCAACAAATACAACTATTCCTAAAAGAGAGACCAGAAGATACAGGACAACAGTCAGGCTACATCTATATCTGCGAGAACTTAGCACCTCATGAAGTGGGTGCTGCAACCCGGCGGGACCGAGAACTCCCCCACCCAGCTCACTGGCGGGAGGAAAACAGAGTGGGGGGGGAGTGGAAGCACAGGACTGCTAAATAACCAGCCATGGTGATCTGCATGCACCGGGAGCATAGACATACATTGCATGGTGTACTGGAAATTAGAGAAACAAAAGGATGGGATCCGAGACGGAGACTGCAAGCGGGTCCCCACAGCGGGCTCCCCTGGGACAAAAGAAAAGCGGGCGCTTTTAAAAAGTCTTAAAGAGACAAGGGCCCAAAGCTGAACGAAATTGTCCCAGCACTCTCAACCCAGCAGGCTGGGAATCTTAAGGAATTTTGGGCCCCCTAACCAGCTGCCAGGTAAAGTATCCCTGCCGAAGCCCCTCATGGCGATCAGCAGCCTGCCATTTGTTCCCCCAGCCGGCGCTGCAAACTGACCAGCGGATCCGCCACAGCTGCGGAACAGTGGGAGAGCAGCCACGCCCACAGCAACCACACAGAATCTTCTCCCAGCAGGCGCGCAGCTAACCGGGAAGGGCCGCAGAAGCCAGAGCAAGGTCCAGAAGGCACCAAGGGGCCCCAGACTTGCTGCAGAATGCACCTGGCATGGCTGCAACTGCCTGCAGTGCTCTAGGCTAGCCTGAGGGTGGTCCTGCTCACTGCAGCTCAGGGGATTATCCCAGAGAATGCATCCCGGTGTGCGGGTAATCAGCACAGGCTGCAGAAGTGAGACAAAGGTCCGGAAGGCACGAAGAGGCACCAGATTTGCTGAAAAATGCACCCGGCGTGGCTGTAAACCCCAGCAGTGCTCTAGGCTAGCCTGAGGGCGGCCCTGCCCATGGCAGCTCAGGGGATTATCCCAGAAACTGCCTCCCAGTGTGCGGGTGACTGGCGCAGGCTGCAGAGGCCAGAGCGGGGTCTGGAGGGCACGAGGGGTGCCGAATTTGCTGCAGAACGCACCCGGCATGGCTGCAAACTCCCGCAGTGCTCTAGGCTAGCCTGAGGGTGGCCCTGCCCACGGCAGCTCAGGGGATTATCGCAGAGAATGCCTCCTGGTGTGGGGGTACCAGCACAGGCTGCGGAAGCCAGATCAAGGTCCGGAAGGCGCGAAGGGCGAAGGGGCGGCAGACTTGCTGCAGAACGCACCCGGCATGGCTGCAACCCCCGCAGAGCTCTAGGCTAGCCTGAGGGCGGCCCTGCCCATGGCAGCTCAGGGGATTATCAAAGAGACTGCCTCCCGGTGTGCCGGTAACTGGCACAGGCTGCAGAGAAGGGCAAGGAGAACAACAAGCAGGAAGGGACTTTGTTCTCCAAGCTGACACACATGTCACCTGCCCGTGACCACTTCTATCACCATGAAAAGACATAAGAATCTGGTCCAGTCAAAAATGACCCACACAACCCCAGAAAGAGGGCCTGGTGGGATAGATTTAAACAATCTTCCTGAAAAAGAATTCAGAATAAAAATCATAACCATGCTGATGGGCATATAGAGAAATATGCAAGAGCTAAGGGAGGAAGTCAGGAGGGACATTACAGAAATGAAACAATCGATTGACAGGCTTAAGAGCAGACTGGACAAGGTGCAAGAGACTGTTAATGGAATAGAAATCAGAGAACAGGAGTACAGAGAGCCGAGGCAGAGAGAGATAAAAGGATCTCTAAGAATGAAAGAATATTAAGAGAACTGTGCGACCAATCCAAACGGAACAATATTCACATTATAGGAGTACCAGTAGAAGAAGAGAGAAAAGCGAATAGAAAGTGTCTTTGAAGACATAATAGATGAAAACTTTCCCAAGCTGGGAAAGGAAATAGTTTCTTAGACCATGGAAGCCCACAGATCTCCCAACACAAGGGACCCAAGGAAGACAACACCAAGACATATAATAATTAAAATGGCAAAGACCAAACACAAGGACAGAGTATTAAAGGCAGCCAAAGAGAGAAAAAAGATCACCTACAAAGGAAAACCCATCAGACTATCATCAGACTTCTCAAAGAAACCTTACAGGCCAGAAGAAAATGGCATGATATATTTAATGCAATGAAACAGAAGGGCCTTGTACCAAGAATACTGTATCCAGCACGATGATCATTTAAATTTGAGGGAGGGATTAAACAATTCCCAGACAAGCAAAAGTTGAGGGATTTTGCCTCCCACAAACCACCTCTACAGGATATTTTAAAGGGACTGCTATAGATGGAAGCACTCCTAAGGCTAAAAAATGTCACCAGAGAAAATAAAATCATAGCAAAGAAAGCAGACCATCCAAATACTAACTAAAGGCAAAAAATAAAATAAACTATCCAC
Source organism: Smutsia gigantea (assembly GCA_032199065.1). Classification (NCBI taxonomy): domain Eukaryota; kingdom Metazoa; phylum Chordata; class Mammalia; order Pholidota; family Manidae; genus Smutsia; species Smutsia gigantea. The sequence continues at coordinate 14,311 of JAVSCE010000453.1, forward strand.
AAAAACATTCAAAGGAAATGCAAAAACGTACAGAATAAAACACCTAACATACAAAGAATGGAGAAGGAAGAATAAGAACAGAGAGAAAGAATCATCAGACTGTTTATAATAGCTTAACAAGAGAGATAAGTTAAACTGTTAGATAGTAAAGAAGCTACCCTTGAACCTTTGGTAACCACGAATCTAAAGCCGGCAATGGCAATAAGTACATATCTATCGATAATCACCCTAAATATAAATGGACTGAATGCACCAGTCAAAAGACACAGAGTAATAGAATGGATAAAAAAGCAAGACCCATCTATATGCTGCCTACAAGAGACTCACCTCAAACCCAAAGACATACACAGACTAAAAGCGAAAGGATGGAAAAAGATATTTCATGCAAACAACAGGGAGAAAAAAGCAGGTGTTGCAGTACTTGTATCAGACAAAATAGACTTCAAAACAAAGTAGCAAGAGATAAAGAAGGACATTACATAATGATAAAGGGGTCAGTCCAACAAGAGGATATAACCATTATAAATATATATGCACCCAACACAGGAGTGCCGACATATGTGAAACAAATACTAACAGAATTAAAGGAGGAAATAGATTGCAATGCATTCATTTTAGGAGACTTCAACACACCAGTCACTCCAAAGGACAGATCAACCAGACAGAAAATAAGTAAAGACACAGAGGCACTGAACAACACACTAGAACAGATGGACCTAACAGACATCTACAGAACTCTACACCCAAAAGCAACAGGATACACATTCTTCTCAAGTGCACATGGAACATTTTCCAGAATAGACCACATACTAGGCCACAAAAAGAACCTCAGTAATTTCAAAAATATTGAAATCCTACCAACCAACTTCTCAGATCACCAAGGTATAAAACTAGAAATAAATTTTAGAAAGAAATCAAAAAGGCTCACAAATACATGGAGACTTAACAACACTCTCCTAATTAATCAATGGGTTAACGACCAAATCAAAACAGAAATCAAAGAATATATGGAGACTAATGACAACAACAACACAAAGCCACAACTTCTGTGGGACGCAGCAAAGGCAGTTCTAAGAGGAAAGTATATTGCAATCCAGGCCTATTTAAAGAAGGAAGAACATTCCCAAATGAATAGTCTAAAGACACAATTACTGAAATTGGGAAAAGAAGAACAAATGAGGCCCAAAGTCACCAGAAGGAGGGACATAATAAAGATCAGAGAGGAAATAAATAAAATTGAAAAGAATAAAACAATAGAAAAAAATCAATGAAACCAAGAGCTGGTTCTTTGAAAAAATAAACAAAATAGATAAACCCCTAGCCAGACTCATTAAGAGAAAAAGAGAATCTACACACATAAACACAATCAGAAATGAGAAAGGAAAAATCACGACGGACCCCACAGAAATACAAAGAAATATTAGAGAATACTATGAAGATCTATATGCTAACAAGCTGGAAAACCTAGAAGAAATGGACAACTTCTTAGAAAAATACAACCTTCCAAGACTGACCAAGGAAGAAACAGAAAATCTAAACAGACCAATTATCAGCAACGAAATCGAATCGGTAATCAAAAACTACCCAAGAACAAAACTCCTGGGCCAGATGGATTCACCGCTGAATTTTATCAGACATACAGAGAAGAAATAATACCCATTCTCCTTAAAGTTTTCCAAAAAATAGAAGAGGAGGGACTACTTCCAAACTTATTCTATGAAGTAAGCATCACTCTAATACCAAAACCAGGCAAAGACCCCACCAAAAAAGAAAATTACAGACCAATATCCCTGATGCAAAAGTAGTCAACAAAATATTAGCAAACTGAATTCAAAAATACATCAAGAGGATCATACACCATGACCAACTGGGATTCATCTCAGGGATGCAAGGATGGTACAACATTTGAAAATCCATCAACATCATCCACCACATGAACAAAAAGAGGAACAAAAACCACATGATAATCTCCATAGAGGCTGAAAACGCATTTGACAAAATTCAGCATCCATTCATGATTAAAACTCTCAACAAAATGGGTATAGACGGCAAGTACCTCAACATCATAAAGGCCATATATGACAAACCCACAGCTAACATCATACTTAATGGCGAGAAGCTGAAAGCTTTTCAGCTAAGATCGGGAACAAGGCAGGGATGCCCACTCTCCCCACTGTTAATTCAACATAGTACTAGAGGTCCTAGCCACGGCAATCAGACAAAACAAAGAAATACAAGGCATCCAGATTGGTAAAGAAAAGTCAAACTGTCACTATTTGCAGATGACATCATATTGTACATAAAAAACCCTAAAGACTCCACTCTAAAACTAGTAGCACTAATATCTGAATTCAGCAAAGTTGCAGGATACAAAATTAATACACAGAAATCTGTTGCATTCCTATACACTAATGATGAACTAGCAGAAAGAGAAATCAGGAAAACAATTCCATTCACAGTTGCATCCAAATGAATAAAATACCTAGGAATAAACCTAACCAAGGAAGTGAAAGACCTATACCCTGAAAACTACAAGACACTCTTAACAGAAATTAAAGAGGACACTAATAAATGGAAATGCATCCCATGCTCTTGGCTAGGAAGAATTAATATTGTCAAAATGGCCATCCTGCCTAAAGCAATCTATGGATTCAATGCAATCCCTATCAAAATACCTACAGCATTCTTCAGTGAACTACAGCAAATGATTCTAAAATTCATATGGAACCACAAAAGACCCTGAATAGCCAAAGCAATCCTGAGAGGGAAGAATAAAGCAGGGGGAATTACCCTCCCTGACTTCAAGCACTACTACAAAGCCACAGTAACCAAGACAATTTGGTACTGGCACAAGAACAGACCCATAGACCAGTGGAACAGAATAGAGAGTCCAGATATTAACCCAAGCATATATGGTCAATTAATATACGATAAAGGAGCCATGGATATACAATGGGGAAATGACAGCCTCTTCAAATGACAGCCGGTGTTGGCAAAACTGGACAGCTACATGTAAGAGAATGAAACTGGATTACTGTCCTACCCCATACACAAAAGTACACTCAAAATGGATCGAAGACCTGAATGTAAGTCATGAAACCATAAAACTCTTAGAAAAAAATATAGGCAAAAATCTCTTGGACATAAACTTGAGCAACTTCTTCATGAACATATCTGCCCGGGCAAGGGAAACAAAAGCAAAAATGAACAAGTGGGACTATATCAAACTAAAAAGCTTCTGTACAGCAAAGGACACCATCAGTAGAACAAAAAGACATCCTACAGTACGAGAGAATGTATTCATAAATGACATCTCTGATAAGGGGTTGACATCCAAAATATATAAAGAGCTCACGCACCTCAACAAACAAAAAGGAAATAATCCAATTAAAAAATGGGCAGAGGATCTGAATAGACAGTTCTCCAAAGAAGAAATTCAGATGTCCAACAGGCACATGAAAAGATGCTCCACATCGCTAATCATCAGAGAAATGCAAATTAAAACCACAATGAGATATCACCTCACACCAGTGAGGATGGCCGCCATCCAAAAGACAAACAACAACAAGTGTTGGCGAGGATGTGGAGAAAGGGGAACCCTCCTACACTGCTGGTGGGAATGTAAATTAGTACAACCGTTATGGAAAGCAGTATGGAGGTTCCTCAAAAAACTCAAAATAGAAATACCATTTGACCCAAGAATTCCACTCCTAGGAATTTACCCTAAGAATGCAGCAGCCCAGTTTGAAGAAGACATATGCACCCCTATGTTTATTGCAGCACTATTTACAATAGCCAAGAAATGGAAGCAACCTAAGTGTCCATCAGTAGATGAATGGATAAAGAAGATGTGGTATATATACACAATGGAATATTATTCAGCCATAAGAAAACAAATCCTTCCATTTGCAACAACATGGACGGAGCTAGAGAGTATTATGCTCAGTGAAATAAGCCAGGCAGAAAAAGACAAGTATCAAAAGATTTCAGTCATCTGTGGAGTATAAGAACAAAGAAAAAACTGAAGGAAGAAAACAGCAGGAGAGTCACAGAACCCAGAATGGACTAACAGTTATCAAAGGTAAAGAGACTGGGGAGGATGGGTGGGAAGGGAAGGACAAGGAGGGGTAAAAAGGGGCATTACGATTAGCAGACATAATGTAGGGGATGCGGCACGGGGAGGGCTGTACAACACAGAGAAGACAAGTAGTGATTCTATAGTATCTTACTACGCTGATGGACAGTGACTGCAATGGGGTATGGGTGGGGACTCGATAATAAGGGTGAATGTAATAATCACATTTTTTTCCTGTGAAACCTTCGTAACAGTGAATATCAATGATACCTTAGGAAAAAAAAATGGTGGGCAGAAGACCTAAATAGATATACTCCCGAAAAAGACATAAAGATGACCAACAGGCACATGAGAAGATGCTCAACATCAGTAACCTTAAGGAAATGCAAATCAAAGCCATAATAAGATAACACCTCATATCTGTCAAATGGCTATTATCAAAAAGACAAAAAGTGTTTGTGAGGATGTAGAAAGAAGTGAATCCTTGCGCACTGTTGTTGGAAATGTAAACTGGTGCAGCCACTAGGGAAAACAGTATGTAGGTTCCTCAAAAAATAAAATAAAAAAAGAACTACTATATGATCCAGCAATTCCACTTCTAGGTATTTATCCAAAGAAAACAAAAACACTAATTTGACAAGATGTATGCACCCTTATGTTCATCCCAAATTATTGACAATAGCCAAGTAAAGGAAGCAAATATGTGTCCATTGACAGATGAATGGATAAAGATATGGCCATACATACAATGGAATATTACTCAGCCATAAAAAAGAATGAAATCTTGCCACCTGAGACAACATGGATGGACCTATAGGGTATTATGCTAAGTAAAGTAAGTTATAAAAAGACAAATATCATATGATTTCACCTGTATGTGGAATCTAAAGAAGCAAAACAAATGAACAAACAAAACAAAACAGAAATCGATTCTTACAAAGAACAAACTGATAGTTTCCAGCAGGGAGGGTGTTGGGGGGATGGATGAAATAGGTGAAGGGGATTAAGTGATAGACAATCTTTCAGCATAGGGAATATAATCAACAACATTTTAACAATTTTGTATGGTGACAGATGGTAATTAGACTTACTGTGGTGACCATTTCATAATGTATATAAATATTAAATCACTGCTATACCCCTGAAGCTAACACAATGGTTATGTCAATTACTCTTCAATAAAAAATGAAAAAAAAAAGGTGATTATGGTAGACCTCATTGAAAAGAAGCATTTGAGCAATATGAACAGTATGTTCAACATACTCAATTATGCCAATTGAAATCGTCATGGAAGACACTGTGGAGTTGGGCAAGGGGACTTTTTTTAATCAGGAAATCCACATAAGCCTCTCCTTCCTCTGTCAACATTTATTCAAGGATGTTAATTCCATGACAAAGTAGACCAATGAATGTTTACTATAAAAAATAAGGTAGAAGCTCCTAACAAAAATGTTTTATATAGAGACTTAGAAGAAATTTTCAAAAAGGTTTTTAAATCCATAGTAAAATAAAATGTATAAAAATGTAGCTAAAAAGCTTCTGTACAGCAAGGGACACCATCAGTAGAACAAAAAGACATCCTACAGTATGGGAGAATATATTCATAAATGACATAGCTGATAAGGGGTTGACATCCAAATTATATAAACTCATGCACTTCAACAAACAAAAAGCAAATAAGCCAATTAAAGAATGGGCAGAGGAGCTTAACAGACACTTCTCCAAAGAAGAAATTCAGATGGCCAACAGACACATGAAAAGATGCTCCACATCCTTAATCATCAGAGAAATGCAAATTAAAACCACAGTGAGCTATCACATCACACCAGTTAGGATGGCCACCATCCAAAAGACAAACAACAACAAATGTTGGAGAGAAGGTGGAGAAAGGGGAACCCTCCTGCACTGCTGGTGGGAATGTAAATTGGTGCAACCCTTGTGGAAAGCAATATGGAGGTTCCTCAAAAAATTCAAAATACAAACACAATTTGACCCAGGAATTTCACTCCTAGGAATTTACCCTAAGAATGCAGCAGCCCAGTTTGAAAAAGATATATGCACCCTGTGTTTATCGCAGCACTATTTACAATAGCCAAGAAATGGAAGCAACCTAACTGTCCATCAGGAGATGAATGGATAAAGATGTGATATATATACACAACAGAATATTATTCAGCCATAAGAAGAAAGCAAATTCTACCGTTTGCAACAACATGGATGGAGCTAGAGGGTATTATGCTCAGTGAAATAAGCCAGGCGGAGAAAGACAAGTACCAAATGATTTCACTCATCCGTGGAGTATAAGAACAATGAAAAAACTGAAGGAACAAAACAGCAGCCGACTCACAGAACCCAAGAATGGACTAACAGTTACCAAAGGGAAAGGGACTGGGGATGATGGGTGGGAAGGGAGGGATAGGGAGGAAAAAGGGCTATTACAATTAGCACACACAAAGTAGCGGGGGTGGGGGTGGGGTAGGGGGATAAGGGGAAGGCAGTATAACACAGAGAAGACAAGTAGTGATTCTATAACATCCTTTTTTGCTGATGGACAGTGACTGCAATGGGGTTATGTGGTGGGGACTTGATAATAGGGGGAGTCTTGTAACTATAATGTCGCTCATGTAATTATGTATTAATAATATTAAAAAAAACATTATAACAATCTTTACCAAACTTAAAAAAAAATGTAGCACTTAAGAAATTAAAAAAAAAAAGAAAGCAAGCCACACAGAAACATTTTGTCTACAGATCTTCAGGAAAAAAATCAGCACACATTCCCCCTATCAGGATGGGATAGTAGATTTACACACATATTCAAACATTAACAATAACATTTTATGTTTTATGCACTAAAATTGATAGTCTAATCTGTTTTTAGACTGAAGATAGTGAAAGCAGCCAAAAGAAGAGAATTGTGCTGGGGATGAGACTTTGGGCTTCATTATCTGGAAGATGAACTAAATGAAGATACAATTACAAAGAAAGCATTTAAGGAAACACATTTTGAACCACTGCCATAGCAACAGAGTTCCTAGCTTCTCATGCATGAGCTACTGTTTCTCTCTGAACGTAAAAATACTGCAAGGCACACTCTGGGACCAAGGCCACCATTCTGAATAAAAAAGACTTGAATTCCTAGAAAGCCTCAAAGGAAGCCTTATGGCTGCCAGTAGGACTGGGGCAGGGAGTGACAAAGGAACTTTGAGATAAGTAGGTATCACTGAGATAGTAGTGAAGAACACTTTGGAGGGCTCACCATGCCTACGTGTTTCTAAGCACCCTCTGGACCCCATGCCTGTGCCCAGCCTCTCATCTACGTATCTACATATTTGCCCCTATTAAAAAACCTGCCTGATGTCCTTGCTGTCTTTCACAAGGTCTTTCCAATTAGAAACTCAAATTTTCATCTCACTTTCCTTCATTAATGCCACATTATTCCTTAGTGCTCACTTCTTGCAGGAAGTTGGCTCTGATCCACCCTATGTGCCTGGTTACCCCAAATGCCTCCTGGCAGAGATCCATCTGGTCTTGCTGATAACTATAATGTTGGTATAAAGCACCTGGCTCTCCCACATAATTGGGACTTTATGTGGACCAAAATATAGTTCCTATAACACAGAACATCTCTCCCTATAAACTGGAAAGCACATTAAACAGGGCTCTGTGATCTGACATCAGTGTTATAAGGAATATATCTCAGTGTTTTTTTATAAGCTTTCTAAAATGATGGGGTTACCATTTCCAATATTCTCCATTATACTCAGCTTCCTATGGGCTCCCCACAGTATCTCCTCATTGCAGGCACTCAGTCAAACAGTAATACTTAATGATTGTCTTGATCCACTCTGAATGGTAAATTAGTTCAGAGCAGGGACTAGAACCAAGGCTCTAAAATTACTCATGGATTGACTCAGCAAATATATGCGGAGCAAAGATCATAAAATGTTGGAGCCAGGTCCACACTTTTCAGGATACACAGGCTTAGGGAAAAGAATTTTGCTTAAGATAACAGAGCTTGGCCAATATTACAAACCTTTTTCTGATGTGTTTTGCTCCAGATTTAGCTGGTCCTTAGGGTCACATGAATCAGCTATGAGGAAAGCGGCACGGTTAGAAGGCTGGCTGTTGTCCTGCCCTAACACAGCTTCCAGTTTGGCCATTTCCTGTTCGAGCTTTATCAGGTTATCTTGCATGGTATCCCTCTGCTGCAAACACAAGAAATGACACCAAAAAAGTTATACTGTTTTAGAAACTTGACAGAAAACAAGAATATGTCAACCCAGTTAATTTTAGCATGGTAATTGAAATCATCTAGTATGGAATTATGAGTTCTGGCTGAACACCTTCTAATCCAACCATACTCAGGCAATTAATTCCCATGAAATAATTTCAGAATGATGTTAGAGGGGAAAAAAAGTCTTCAAATTCACCCAAATAGACTTGCTTTATTATGATGTCCTTTTGAAGTTGGCTATTTTTTTTAAAGGAGTGAAAAAAATAATTAAGGTCCTTAACCACTTTTGCTATTGAAAATTAGCATGACTCAACATTTTATACAGGCTGTGTTTCAAAGATTTGGTAATGTGGGACTCTTAAGAGATTTGAGTTAGTCCATATAGAAATGTCTCTGATTTCTGGCTTATAAGGACTCTTCCTTTTCTGGGATTCTTTGAACATTTAGTTTTGAACAGAAACAGCAAAGATAAATTAATTTATTTATCTATTTGTTCATTTAACCACTATTTGTTAGTCATTTGTTATATGCCAGGCACTGTCTTAGTGCTATAGATATAGTTATTATGGTGCTGCCATTCTAGATGGGGACAGGGGACCTGGAGACCATCACAGAGAAGGACCTGCTAGAGGGAAGGATCTAACAGAAAGAGTTCTAGGAAAGCCTGCAAAGAGTTATTGTTTTCAATTCAGATAATGGGTTCTTCTTGCTTATGGGACGCCTGATGTTTATTTCTCCACTTCAGGAAGAAATCTGCTAAATCTAAGGTTTCTGATGAGCAAAGCATTTGGTAAGTAAGGAACTTTCCAAAATATACATTCTTTATCACTTTCAGAAGGAACATCAATGGTTGCCAGCAAACCCCAGGAAACAGACTTTCACCCTGTTTCTTCTGATCCTTGAAAATGACTTTGCCCTCTACTAAAAACAAGCTATCTACTTCCTCCTGCAACACTGAGTTCATAGCTTCCCGGAGGTTTCTATGACCAGAAAATGCATTCCCAGCTTCTGAAAGGCTCCCACTGCTCCCCTGAGAGGCTTTGCTGCCAATGTCTTAAGCACTGTCACTGCCACCACGTGGTGACTGTGAGTAGTTCCAACACTGAGCGAACCCTAGCCAAGGGCTTGCCTCGGTAAATCTGGAATAAAACCACACAGCTGAAAAGGCTTCGAAGCTGTGTCAGTCATGGCTGTCACAACCAAAACATCTAACCTGTGTGGCCATTAAATAGATTAGAAAATAAAAAAAATAGCAGTGGGAGAATTATACTTTGATAACTTTCTACTGGGTTTCCCCAAAGGAATTACTTTATAATTTGGATAAATTCCCCTGTAGGCAATTGGCCAGATACATTTAGGAGAGCAAAACCAAATTGGCTACCCAAGTTTTCTTGATTCTAATTCTTAAGTGTTTCTTGAATTAGCTCTACTCTTATATTCCCACTATGCTACTCTGATCTCTACTTTTAATACAGCTACATTACTATGGAAGTTCCCTAAAAGCTATGTTTATATCTCTTTCTTCCATAAGGATCTTAGTGGTATACCATTGCTCAGATATTGATACTTCCTAAACAAGCATAATTATTGCTCGTTATTGCCCTCAGGATAAAGTCCAAATCCCTAAGCATAGTGTTCAAAAGGCCCTTCACACGCTGATTTTATCTCTTATTTCTCCCCCAAACCACACATAGGCTCTGTTTTCCAGTCATACAGGACAACTCTGTGCTGACTGGGCATTTTCATGCCTCTGTGCCTTTGCCTTGATTGCTGCCTCCCTTTTCCACCTGGAAAAATTCCCATCTTTCAAGGTCCAGCTTGAAAGATAACTTTCCTTCGGAAGTCCTCATCAGTAACACACCTCCTATTAGGAACGGATAATCCCTCACTACTTCACTTACACTGCTAATGCCTTAATATATTGAGGAATACAAGACCCTTCTTGATGGGAGGAATCCTTCCTTGGTCATTTTTGTATCCCCAATGCCAGCAGATAGTAAGTACTCAGTAAATGTTTAATGCAGAAATGAATTAATGAATGTAGTTAGTCTTTGATTAAAAAGAGAAACTAATGATGCCAAATTAGAATTTCTCTATATCCTATATACTTCTCCGCAGTTCTGGATAAACAGAGGGAAAAGATCCCACTTAAATAATTTTGCCTGTCTGTGCTACTCCAGTTTTAAGTTAGCCCTGAAATCTGACATTAGCTCTTTTTTGGGTGGATTCTTGATAAAAACACTGTAAAATCAATTTTGAACAAATACACATATCTCGGAATAAGATCAAGGAATATAAAAAACAAGGAGGTAGGTTACTGAATGTCAACTATAAAAATATGGCAAAGGCAGGTGGAATCAGAAACTGGAACCTACAGCTTTAAAGCACAAGAGACAAAAAGGTGGAAGACATGTTGACAGAGCCCCAAATGCACACCCAGAAAAGATTATAGGATGCAGAGAAAAGGCCTCCTAAGTCTTTTCATTAATATAGTCACCATGGCAATCTTACAGACATGAAGAATACCAGTGACAACTCAGGTACTGAATAGGCAGTTGTCTCAAGGTGTGACACCAGCAGGCCTCAGTCCTAGAGGGATTTGCTCTGCAGAGAAAACAGGCAGTAGAAGACAAGCCCTTTTTATCTACAATCGTCAGAGCAATGCCAAGATTTAGAAGATTATTAAACTGGACACCACTCAGTGCTGGCAAAGGTAAAGGAAAACGGGAACTATCAAGTACCGTAATGGCTTGAAGAACATAGATTGGTTCAATCTTGCTAAAGAACAATTTAATATGTATCAAAGACCAAAAATTCCAGTCCTAGGAATTTATACTAAGGAAATTATTGGGGATGTGGGAAAATATTTTGCTATCAAGATACTACTACAGTGCTGTTCATAGTAGCAAACTGTGTCTCCTACCCTGAAACCCTCATATTCAGCAATAGGTCAAATAAGTCATGGCTATGCAAAGGTTAGAATACTATATAGTAATTAAAAAATAAAGTCACTGAAGAAAATTTAATGACACAGTAAAAACTACGTTATGATGTAAGTATATAGAGTTATTACCTGCATATTTTTTAAAGATAAAGTATACATACACATCTTTAGGAAGGTGAGTGGAGTATATACCAAAAAGTTAATAGTGATTATTACTGGATAACTCATAGAACTCAATATTTTAAATAATAAATATAAATGCATGGTATAAAATTCAAGGCACAAAAGGATATTCAGAAAAAAGTAAGACTTCCTTCTTCTTCTCCCAGTCATATATTTCCCCACCTGAAGGCAGCTGCTTTAAACCTGGTTCTGTGAGGAAGATGATGTTAATTTTTAAATGTTGTGATAGAGAATGCTTTTTCTAGACTATTCTGCCTTGAGTACTGAAACACTCATGTTACCAAATGCTGTAGATATGACAAAACTGTTCTCCCCTTTATAAGTAAGCAAAATATTGGTCTTAACCAATAGGTACAGGAAGTAAAATGGTGTATTTTCTTTCTTAAAGAAAAAAGATGACTCTGTTACAAGCACTAAAGAACAACTAGCAGATTAAAAAAGAAGGAAAAAAAAAGAAATATCCACAAAACAGTGAAAGGCTAGATAGTCTCTAATAGGAAAGGAATTCTGTAGCTCCAGTTTGGTAGTGAGAATAAACACCCCTCTCTGTGATACAGTAATGCTTTCCCACGTTTTTTTATAGTACAAATGGGTTTTAAAGGTTTAGCTTACTCCTTAAATTCAGTTATTTAGTGTTCTGCACTGAGCAAGGTGGCATGTATGTGTGTGTATGAAATAAAAAATAGCATGAGGTGCTTACAATCTAACTTGAGGAGACAAGATACCACACACAACTGTCACACCATTAATTCTAAGGGATTACATGAGTAAATGTTAAGAATGCGAGATGCTACTACTGAATGCAGAGTTCACCACACACACACATCTAAACATGCTTTTTACCTGAGTGGTTAAAATACCGCTCTGAGAGGAATGTGCTGAATGGTCTTCAGAGAGCTTTGTTTCACTCTCGTGCCTGGATGCTGCTTCACCTTAAGTTATAATAAGAATAGAGATTCAGGTGTAAAAACAAACAGCACACACTGCAACTTGCTGGATCTGTTTCTTCCCATTGGCAGGGCAAATTTCACTTTCATGTCACACAAAATGATTATATTCCTTGTGCTGGGACACCCAGATTTCCTCTTAGAAATCATTTAACAGTAAAAACCAGAAACAGGTCTACCAACAATTAGGGCATTAAATCTCAGTCAAATAGAGATGTTCTAGCTAGGTGAAGGACTTTTAAGGAAAAGCATCTTAGGAGGACCATGTTTAAAGTTTAAGAAGCAGTTACTTTAATTGTACTTAGAAACTCATAAAATAAACATTTAGCTCTTTTCTATAAAGTAGATGAGGGCTAACACAAAAACCTGGTTCCAATACCTAAGTTTGAATCCACACTCTGATCTTCTTGGGCATTATCCTCCTCCAGGCCAGTTTCCCTTTTGTCATCATCTGAAACCGATTCCTTGTCACTCAAAACTTCCTGGATTTCAGACTGATGGCTCACTTGTTTGGAAGGAGGATCAAGCATCAAGAAAGGATCCCGGTTGTTTGTATTAGCAGTCAAGCCTTCCAAAGCACTGCACTGTGAAGAAAATAAGCTACTAGAACATCTCGCTTCCCCAATAAGGTGATGTTCCTTGGATGCCTTTGCTGATGTTACCTGGTTACTGCAGTCATTTAAGCTATTCTTCAATGATACTAGGTTTTCCTCTGTTTTCTTAGATAGACCTTCTGTGGCAACAGCATTATGAGTGGTAGATTGAGAAGGTGTACTGATTACTTTACCAAACAGTAAGTGCTGGAAGCAAGGAAGCTCTTCATCCTCACTAAACATGTTCTCTTCTGAAGACTCTATTATCCCAGCTCTTCTTTGGTGACTCTGAGACAAACTCATATGGACTACAGGGCTTGGGCTCTTTCTGAATTCTCCTTTCTGGACACTTTTGCTAGAAACAGCAGATCTTTCCTTAATACCACTTTCAGCAAAGCTGATATTTTCCTTTATTTCATCACCATTTAATATGTCATCAGGTGTCTCAGAACAAACCTGAGAAGCATGACTACTTCCCATAGGTTGTTCTAGGTTATCTGAAATTAGACATGGAGAGAAATCAGCATTAACAACCTGAACTACTCCTTCTTTTTCTCCTTGTCTTTTAATTTCAGGGTGTTTACAATTACCTATAAGAAGATTTTGCTTATAGGCCTCAGGTTGCATAAGACCTAATCTGAGCACAGCACTTAATTTAGGTCCTCTGTTTCTACCTAGTTCTGCTTGAATGTTTTCACCACTGGAACCTACTTCATTAATACTAGAGCCTACTTCATTAGTACTGGAACCTATTTCATTAATGCTGCTGGAGCTGCCATCTTTAAAATTGCTTCCTTTAATGTTATTTTGGCTAATTGTGCTCACAGTACTTTGAATGATGCTCTTGTTTCCCACTGCTTTTTCCAATGACATCGAATGTTCCACAGACTTTTCCTCTGACAGGTTTTCCTTACATATTGTTTTAACAGATGACCTGATGGGAGAAATTGATGATATATGATATGGGTATTGTGAAATTCCAGGTTTATTTGCAAAAATAAGTTCAGTTTTATTGCCTCTGAACTGAGATGACTGACAATGCGAGGAGACTCCTTTTATGCCAAATTTTACATAATCACCTGGCTTCTCATCTTTCTGACTAACCACAAGAGGGTCTGCAGTTGTATGAATTGTTTGAACATGCTTGATTTCAGACTCTTTCTTTCCCTCATTTTCTTCTTTTTGTCCATATGCAAGAGTGACTTTTGGACTTTGTTTCCTTAAGGACCCAGAGTGGGCACTGACTGCTGCACATTCTTTTTCTGGATTTCCCGTATTTGAAAACTGAGCAAATGACTGATGCTTTGAAACCCTGAAAGTATTCTGTAAGTACTGCTTATCAAGTTTATTCTCTTCCGTTCCTATGCTTGTCTCCTGAGTGTGGTTATCTTCATGTCTCAATAGATCCTTAAAGCTCTCTGTGTCATTTCTAATATCTTTAGCACAACAATGGGTAAGTTCCTTGGGGTTTTCAATTGCTGCACACAGACTTGCACATTGATTTGGTGCTGTTTTTGTCTTCCCTAGGGTGTCAGCTTCCAGTAATGAGATACTATCCTGAGTGCCGTAATCAGTATCAGGTACCAATGAAATACTGTTACTCTCTACAGATCTTTCAGTTTGCAAACCTCCTCTATGTAATATCACATCTTTGGGGTCTTTGGTTAGAATTGTTTCTAGATTATTTTCTATTTCTTCTCTTTGAAGGCTAGGGTCAACAAACTCTTGAAGTTTATTAGAACTTGAACATTTACTACAAAAACCAGGTATGTTTGTTAAATTTAGTTCTGGAAAAGTGTCACTGGTAAATCTTTTATTTATTTGTTCATTTGGCTTGTTACTCTTCTTGGCTCTAGATGCAGGTTCTCTATCTTCCTTGAGTTGAAGCTTTTTGGCATGTTTGACTGGTATTTGGTTTTTCTTCAACTCTTCACTGCTAGAACAACTATCAATTTGTAGTTCAGTATGTTTAGGGGGGCTTGGATTTCTATTGACTACTAGTTCAAGTGCATGAATGTGCCTGGTAGAAGCCGTCCTCCTCAGCCTATTCTTCTTAAGTACTTTTGAACTATGGATATTTAATTCTAGCTCCATATTGCTTATATTGCTGGTTATAGGTTCAGCTCTAGTTCTGAAAGCAGATTCTTTTTTCAATGATTCTATTGGGTTAGCATTTTTCTCTTTCTGAACATAATCACCTTTTGTTTCATTCTTATGACCGTTATTTGTTCTATTCATCACAAGAGCATTCTGCTCTATTTGGTCGGTTTCCTCAATTATCTTTTCAGGAGACTTTTGAACAACTTCCAAATCTACTTTCTTGATAAAATCCTCAGGATGAAGGCCTGATGTAGTTCTCCTTTTACGCTTTACTCTATTTCTGAGGGGATGCTCTTGTGTTATCTGAGGTTCTACTGCAAATGCTCCAATAATTAGATTTTCAGTTATGTGGCTCAAGTGAGAGAGACTTGCCTTCTTCCGATAGGTTTTCCCAAATATTTTATCTTCAGTATTACTCTCTACTGGTTTGGAGTGGCCTCTTTTACTTTCACATAGTAAAGCATCATGAGGATCACTGGCCATTAAGTCTTTTTTCTCTGAAGAACCACAATTTTCATCTACTTCATTTGGAACTTCTACTGCACCAGCTACTTCAGTATTTGATTCAGACCTCCCATCACATGGATCATCAGAAGTTAACATTTCATCACTTCTGGAAAACCACTCATTAACTTTCTGTATGCTACTATTTAGTGTTATCCAAGGAACGTCTTGAGAAACTCTAGGACTGTCAGAGCATGAAGGTTTCTGCTTATTCAGTTCTTTTCTCCCACACAGGGGATCAGCATTCAGAACTACCTTTTTCCCTGTGCTGAGAGCCTGCCTATCGTTACATGTTTCTTTACATTCAGCCCATCTGCTTTGCAGGCTCCTTGCTAAGCCAGGCTGTTTGCTTTTATTACAGAATTCAGTCTTTTCTACATTTATTCTGTCTTTAGTGAGTAATAAACTGCTGTTCTCATGCTGTAATGAGCTGGCATGAGTATTTGTGCCACATGGCTCCACATGCAAGTTTGAAACAGAAATACCCTGATACTTTTCTGGATGCTTCTTGGTTGCATGCTCCTTAGCGGTGGTCAAATCTTTATTACTGGACTGATGATGTTCAAGATTTGCTATGTCTTTCTCAGAAAACTCACAAGCAGCTGAAAATACACAAAAACAACGAGGTGCACAAACTAAATTATCATGAAAAAACACATACTTAAATACAACTTGGGGGTGGAATAAAGCAATTGGCTCTTTTTAGAGAAACTAACCTCATATACTACCAAGTATACAGAAGATGTAGCTCATACTCTTTCATTTAATTTCTATTTAGCTAAATATTATTTTCACTCAAGATAATTAAATTTCAGAATTCTCCCTATTTATAAACCACACCTCCTATTTCCATAACCTCAAACAGTGAACTAAGAGCAGACTGTTGAGCATCAGACATAGAATGCTCTATCTTCAGATGCATAGTCCCTGTATTTAAACAGCCATATAGCAAATGATGAAATATAAACACATCAATTAAAAGTAAAAGGCAACAAGCAATTACATAGGGTACCATTATAATTACATCAGTCTAGTGCTATTGAAATAGATCAAGCTGTACCATGACATCTGAGAAAGATATTCTAACTTTGCCAAGAGATGTGAATTATAAATGTCCCAACTGGTCTTCTGAATAATCTAATTACAGTACTATATCTACCCATTTTCTCTCCAGTGCTTGTTAAGTTGGAAGACTTGCCATTACCCTTTTTTGCAGGATTCACACTGGCTTCAGCCTTCGCACTTTGAGGGGTGATTTGTAACAGTTCATGGTCTCCCACACTATAAGGAAAAGGCAAAAGTCTTAATGAGAAACACTAGTTATACGTCAGAGTTGTCAAATGAGCAAAATCAAGTATTTTAGCTCCTCTAGATAGGCTTGCAGTAACTGATCAATTTCATTCACTTTTTGAAATCTGCTCTCTCCTTAAGTAATGTCTACTCACAACAGAATGGTCCAAGACCAAGGACACAATCACATAATTCAAAGCAGTAGTGTAGAACATTGCTTTATAGACATGCAAATGAGAATCAAAATCTAAGTAATAGCCAAACAATAGACAGAAGATAGTAAAGAAAAAAAAAAACAAAACTTAAAAGTATATCTTAATGAGAATATAAGAATATAAAGATATTTAAACAAAGGGGGGCACTGGGATGGAGCAGACATTCCAATAGAATGCAAAGAATGTACCACTTGGCACATTGCCCACTGCTTTTGGTGCTTCTTTTCAGGCTAAAAACCATTTCTTCCCAATTGAGAGATTAGGAAAAGGTCATTTGCAAACAAAATCTGATTGACAATGAAAAGATCATGGTTTTAGACAAACCATCACAGATCTTAGGACCAAGCAATAACTCCTAAGGAAAGCAATCTGACAAGTAACCCAGTTGCAGGATATTTAAATTATTGTATAACTATGTAGACAAAGTTTGAAGGATGGGATTAAGAAAGAGAGAAGGGTAACATCTTTCTGTGTTGACAAATAGTAACTGTACTAGTTGGGGTGAGGATTTAATAATGTATATATAACTGTTGAACACAATGTTGTATACTTGAAACCAATATAATATTGTATATCAACTACATTTCAATAAAAAAATTAAAAAAAAAAAGAAATGGGAAGGAAAGAATTGAAAACAGAGTCTTTTAATGCTTTCATCTGCCATAATTACTACTCTGTCAATACTACTATACATGAGGAACTAAGCTAGAGCACAGCCGTCTGCTGGAAGCAAGTCTGTGCAGAGTTCTGTTATTTTAAACTCTTTTGAATTCTTTACTAAGAAATAAACAAACAAAAGGGTATTTTCTAAGCTATAAAATAAGAAGATTAAAGTAGTAAATTCTAACCTAAAGAAATTAACAATCTTAATATTAACTTAGTACAAAGTGCCAGCTTCTTAGACAAAGGTTTGCTTTGACTCACCTGCAACAATTTGCATTAACTGTATCTTCAGAAGAATCAGATCCTAAAAAAATTTCCCCAAATAACAATTAAGAGGATTTTTATTGAAAGCTTTAAACTCAAAAAATGTACCTGTTGCAAAACAGATATTCATATAAGAAATATTACAAAGCACTCAATATATGGCAGGCACAATGATACCTGTCAGGCATTACAGAGAAGTGGTTATAAGCATAGGTTCTGAAGCCAGAATTCCTAGATTTGAACCACGGCTCTGCCACTAACTAGCTTTACTACTTTGGCAAAATTTCTTTACCTCTAAATAGGTATAAAGTAACTACTTCAGAGGTTTGTCATGCATCTTAAATGAGTTATACAAATAAAGCGCAATAGTGCCTGGACTATAGGAAGAACTCCTAAATATTAGCTGTTATAATTATTTTGATTATTTTTATGCCATAACACCTGTTGTTAAGGGACTTACGATTTTAAGAGGGGAAAAGACATACAAGTAACTTCAGAAGGACACAGCAAGTGCTATGGTAAACATATGATGGTGTCTGGGAGCCCAAAGGAGGGTCACTCTTCACAATTATATTCTAAAAGATAAGACAATTAGAGAGGCCTATTTGAACTGAACTCAGTTCTTCTTGAAAGTCTAGTTGACTACAATTTACCTTTGATCCCTCCAAGTACTTTAGCCAGCCCATCGTGTTCTTTCATATCTGTTTTCCATCTTTCCAAAGTCTATTCACACATGCTTATAACCAACTTTCTTTTGCTCTCTTTATAAAGTAAGGGTCTTCAAGCTGAGAGCTACATATTTTAATTACTTATAATACACCAAAAAGCTAGTAAAGTCATTTTATTTTCACTTACCAAATCTCTCTGCAGTTGTATACATTATGACCAAGGTTTTTGGTAAAACAATAAGACGAAGAAAACAGCAACTCTAATTCTAAAATTATGAAATCTGAGCCTCTTACCCAATTCAATGTAGACAGACTTATTCTTAGGTTGTATCTGCTGTTTTGTTCTCAGAGATCTCACAATTCCAAGGCTAGAGAGGTGGCCACTAAGACTGGTTTCCTGCTAAGCAGTACAGTAAAGAATGATCAACTAATTGTTGGTCTGTGCTTTTTTTTTTCCCTGAGAAGAAACTCAAGGCCATGGGCAAAAAAAAAATCATAATCAATTAGCTAACATTTATGACACCTGGAAAAAACACTTGGCAAACTATACACCAAAATGTATGAGTTATGATGAAACCCAGAAATCCTAAGAACATTCAGTACAGGAAAGAATATTTAAAAACCCAGCATTACTCTGATGAAGCTTTCCTTCTTTTGAGCCCGTCAACATCTACTGAAAAATGAATGCTGAAACCATGAATACTATTATTTTTAAGATATCCATTATTCATTCACATGAGTTGCAACAGAGCAAATCACTACATTTTCTTTGACAATTGTACCTTTTAAGCTGAAGCAATTTTCAAATGTTAAAAACTGATTTTTTTTTTTCAGGCAACTTCTCAGAGGAAATAAAAAGGAAGCTATTTCCTCATGCCTGGAGAATTGCTGTAAAATGATTATTTTAAAAACTAGTAAGCTTAAAGGGGTAGGGGAATGGGTGAAATAGGTGAAGGAGAAAAAAAAATTCATGGGAACGCTTGGTGATGGTTATGTGAGTGTATACACGTCAAAATTCATTGAGCTATACACTAAGATTTGTGCATTTATTGTATGTACATCAATAAAAAATTATTGAAATTAAAATGAAATGAATTAAAAAAAATAAAAATTAAGAAAACTAGCAAGCTTAAAACTTATAACCATCAGTGACTTTGTGGCTATTTTAGACAAGCATCAGAATGGAATAAAGCACCAAAGTGGGGAAAAGGCTGTATAAGGTCTCTCTTACCTCTCTTGCCTGGTACGCAGGCCTTCTCTCAACTCCTCTAACTCTTGTTTATTAGAACACTTGTCCAACCACTGAATTTAACATTTTACTTTGTTTACTGGCTTTTTACATAAACCAATGAGCATCTAGCACATCCACTAATTCACAATGCTCAACAAAGAGATGTTACCAGAATAAATGAAAATGGCTTTACCAAGGTAGGATTTTCAGATTCATTCTGTCGAAGTCTTTTGGCACGGTTTCGGTAGCCCATACTCTGGATGATAGAAACTTCCTCCTTTAGATGCTCAGGAGAGTTATTTTCTTTTGAAAAGTTATAACTGTTTGTAACTGTGAATTACAAGGGAAAACATTATTTTTGTAGTTAGAAAAAAATTGTTAATTATAATCAATAACCAAGAGAAATCCTGGGTATACTCTTTATTGTGCTAAGACAATGCTTTAAGGGTTACCTACAATTTTTTTTTAATCAACTTTGGAAACTCTACTTCTGGGAAACAAACACATAGACCATCAAAGTTACTTCTAATCCTTTCTTTCCATCCTAATACTACAAAATGTGCCTATAATACCATATTTCATTGAATCTAAGTTACCAGTGATGTATTTTCTGTACCACTAAAAAAGAAAACAGTAAATTAAACAATGACACATAATCGATGGTAAATTGCTCCCAATTTTGAAGATGCTAAAATGTGAAAAATGTGCATCTTAGGATCAAAAAAATAAGGTGAGAGATTGGTGGGAGTGATTTAAAAAAGAGATTACAGGTGAAGAGCCAAAATTAACCTAGACCAAAAGGTCTTATCACCTATTCATGAAAATAACTGCTCAAACTTCCTGAGTTTTAATGGACAGCCACTTGAGCACTGGCCCCTGGGATTACGCAGCACTTACACTCTAATCCTGTGTCAAGCTCAAAAGCATGAATGATTTTCAATAGCTCTTCAACAAGTTGACTAAATCTTGTGCTTTCCTGTAGGCTTCTGAAATTAAATTGTTTGAGAGATACACTTAGCAAGTGATTAACAACTTTTCAAGGACACTAAAATAAGGAAAGATATGTAAACAAAAAAAATATGCAGCAATAGTAGAAAACCTATATTCAAAGAACAGAGTTATTAGTGATGTTATACTATAACCAAACATCATTGATATCAGAACAAACTGTAGCAGTACTGGATGTTGTTATATTTTTTGCCATTTAAGCCTATCAAAAGCCTATAACTATCTAAATTACTCTGAATCCTTAGTAGAGATCCACTACATAGAGAACTTGCTATCCTTTTTTTAAAAATTAAAGTATCATTGATAATCTTATGTTGGTTTCAAATACACAACACATTGGTTCAACATTCACCCATATTATCAAGTCCCTCACCCCCCGCAGTGTGGTCACTGTCCATCAACACAGTACGATGTTACAGAATCATTAACTGTATTCTCTGTGCTGTACTATCATCCCCAATACCAACCTATATTGTGATTGTGAATTATTGTTTCCCTTAATCCCCTTCTCCCTCGGCTCCCCACCTTCCCTATCCCCTCCCCTTTGGTAACCACCAGTCCCTTCTCAGTGTCTATCAGTCTATTGCTATTTTGTTCCTTCTGTTTTGCTTTGTTGGTATACTTCACAAATAAGTGAAATCATTTGGTATTTGTCTTTCTCTGCCTGGCTTATTTCACTGAGCATAATACCCTCTACAGCCATCCATGTTGTTGCAAATGGGAGGAGTTCTTTACTTTTTATGGCTGAATAATATTCCATTGTATATATGTACCACATCTTCTTTATCCATTCATCTACTGATGGACACTTAGGTCACTTCCTGATCTTGGCTATTGTAAATACTGCAGTGATAAACATAGGGGTACATATGTCTTTTTCAATCAGGGATCCTGTTTTCTTTGGGTAAATTCCTCAGAGTGGAATTACTGGGTCAAATAGTATTTCTATTTTTAGTTTTTTGAGGAACCTCCATATTGCTTTCCACAACAGTTGCACCAATTTACATTTCCACCAACAGTGTAGGAGGGTTCCCACGAGAACTCGCTATTCTTAACATATGAATCCCATTTACCCAACCTCCAACTTCTACCTTTCAGAGATTTCTTTCAAATGATCATTACAGTATTTCAAAAATTAAAATAGATGGTACCATCCAAAGAGATTTTGGTTTAGGAAAGTTGTAGGGCAATATGATTCATTTATCCTTTCAAATATCCAAGTGACTACCAGGTGCCAAACACTGAAAAAAGTGTTGACTAAGACAGACAAAGCCTTACATCCTGCACCTTAACAAGAGCTTACATTCTGGCTGGAGGGATGCACAATATATAAATATACTGTGTGTAAATAATTAAGTAGAAACAAATGCAAAGAAGAAAAAAAAAAGGATCCAGAGACAACAGAGGCTAGGGGGTACAGTCCTACTTTAGATAAGACTGAAGTTCTTTCACCATTCAGAAGCATGAGAAACAGGCAACAAACTGCTAATGCCTGTATAAGGCATACAGATGTACCACAGAACTTGCAGGAAAATAACTTCAGAAATTCACTCTGTCATCTAAAGACTGTAAAGACTCTTATACATTTTTCTACTGATGAATGGTTTGATAGAAACACCAGGTATGTTATAATTATTATTTTTTAATTAATTATTTTTTATTAAGGTACCATTGATATACACTCTCATGAAGATTTCACATGAAAAACAATGTGGTTACTACATTCATCCATATTATCGAGTCCCCCCCATACCCCATTGCAGTCACTGTCCATTAGTGCAGTAAGATGCCACAGTCACTACTTGTCTTCTCTGTGCTACACTGTCTTCCCCGTGACCCCACACACACCATGTGTGCTAATGATAATACCCCTCAATCCCCTTTACCCTCCCTCCCCACCCACCCTGCTCCACCCCTCCCCTTTGGTAACCGCTAGTCTCTTCTTGGAGTCTGTGAGTCTGCTGCTGTTTTGCTTCAGTTTTGCTTCATTGTTACACTCCACAAATGAGGGAAATCATCTGGTACTTGTCTTTCTCTGCTTGACTTATTTCACTGAGCATAATACCCTCTAGCTCAATCCTTGTTGTTGAAAATGGTAGGATTTCTTTTTTTCTTATGACCAGCTATGTTATTAAGGAATTTCTACTTTTTCCTGTTGCTTCCAACCTCCTATCACTACCCAAATTATATACCTTTTGGTTATATTATTCTTACACAATGGACATTGTGAAGGCCCTTTCTTCTGGTTGAGAAGTTTCAGCATACAAAATCTGTAAATTATAAAGAATGAAAAGAACAATTCAAGTTACTTTTTTGTAGAAAGAATATTCAAAAGGCAAATAGTCATAAAAAAATAATCTCACAACTGCCCTTAAGAGCCATTTTAAAGGTAACAGCAGGTGAATTACAACCAATGGCTTTCTTTAATTGTTTTTAGATGCTGCATAAGCAGAAAACCAAACTACATAAGCAATGATCTATGAAAACTGAACTTACGTGCATATATGGCTTACTGTTAAGATCAAATAAAACTTATTAATAAAGAACTCTAACAACTTAATAATAAACAGAGAAATAATCCAACTTTTAAAAAATGGGTAAAGGATCTGAATAGACATTTTCTCCAAAGGAGGTATACAAATGGTCAAAAAGCACATGAAAAGATGCTCAATATCGTTAGTGATTAGGAAAATGCAAATCAAAGCCACAATGAGATACCACTTTACAACCACTAGGATGGCTATATTCAAAATGACAGATAATAAAATAAGTATTGGAGAAGATGTGGAGAAAGTGAAATCTTCATTCATTGGTCTTAGAAATATAAAATGATGCAGTCACTTTAGATAACAGTTTGGCAGTTCCTCAAAATGTTAAACAGAGTTAACATATGACTCTGCAGTTCTACTCCTAGGTTTCTTCCCAGGAGAAATTAAAACATAAATCCACACAAAACATGTGCATAAATGTTCATAGCAGCATTATTCATTATAGTCAATAGGCAGAAACAATCCAAATGACCATCAACTGATGAATAAACAAAATGTAGTATATCCACACAACAGAATACTGTTCAGTCATAAAAAGGAACAAAGTACTGATATAAGCTACAATATGGATGAAACTTGAAAACACTATGGTAAGTGAAAGACACCAAATACAAAAGGCCACTATCATTCCATTTACATGAAATGTCAAATAGGCAAATCTACAGAGACAGGAAGTAGACTTGGGGTTGCCTAGGAGGAGGTGGGAATGGGGAGTAGCTGCTAATGGGTACGGGGTTTCTTTTCGGGGTGATGAAAATTCTAAACTTAGGTTGTTGTGATGATTGCGTAACTGTGAATATACTAGAAAAAACTGAATTGTACACTTTATTTATTTATTTATTAGGAAAGAAAACTTTAATATTCTCCTGCTAAGGAATCAAATTACCTCTGTTTATTTGTCTTTGTAATATTTGGGGATTTAATATTTTTTAGGAAGCGTGAGATAAACAGGAGAAACTGTTCTTATATGAGACACATTCTTGTCTCTCCATTTAGCAAAGTATATTTAAAAGAAGTAGAAAACTAGGTCCTGCTGATTAACAGTATCTCCAGCACCCAATTCCAGCTAGCACCCATTTTCAGCAGAAGCTAAATATATAAACTGCTTTCTGTTGCATCAGGAATGTATTCCATTTCAAAGAGGTAACAACACCTTTCTCTTTAAAAGCACTTTTCTTGGTTAGAGGACTGGTTTCTTCCTTAAGTTCTAGGACTTTTTGACAGCTCAGTGATAAAAATTATTTCCCCCAGAAATTCCCAAACCTTGGAATGGAAAGCCCGGCTTTTTGGCCAAATGCTCTCAGGAAAACCACGTAGCAGGAAAACATATTGACCCTTCTATATGTTGCCTTCAGACTTTCTCACCTTAACATGTCCCTGGAACAATCAGTTCATGGCATAGCTTCTAGGCTTACCTGCTCGGGGAGCTACTGGGGCTGGAAAAGGGAGTTTTGCTTTTAAAAATCAAATATTCATAGTATGGGCCAAATGTACTTGAAAGAAGTATTTTTTTTTATTTTGCTATCATTAATGTACAATTACATGCACAACATTATGGTAACTAGACTCCCCCTATTATCAAGTCCCCACCACATACCCCTTTACAGTCACTGTCCATCAGCGTAGTAAGATGCTATAGAATCACTCACTAATAGTCTTCTCTATGTTATACAGCCTTCCCCAGGTCCCACCCCCTACATTATACATGATAATTGTAATGACCCTTTTTCCCCCCATAACCCTCCCATCCAACTCAACCTCTCCAATCCCTTTCCCTTTGGTAACTGCTAGTCCATTCTTGGGTTCTCTGAGTCTGCTGCTGTTTTATTCCTTGAATTTTCTTTTTGTCCTTATACTATACATATGAGGGAAATCATTTGATACTTGTCTTATACTGGCTAATTTCACTGAGCATAATACCCTCTAGCTCCATCCATGTTGTTGCAAATGGTAGAATTTGTTTTCTTCTTATGGCTGAGTAGTATTCCATTGGGTATATGTACCACTTCTTCTTTATCCATTCATCTACTGATGGACACTTAGGTTGTTTCCATTTCTTGGCTACTGTAAATAGTGCTATGATAAACATAGGGGTGCATATGTCTTTTTCAAACTGGGCTGCTGCATTCTTAGGGTAAATTCCTAGGAGTGGAATTCCTGGGTCAAACGGTATTTCTATTTTGAGTTTTTTGAGGAACCTCCATACTGCTTTCCACAATGGTTGAACTAATTCACATTCCCACCAGCAGTGTAGGAGGGTTCCCCTTTCTCCACATCCTCACCAACATGTTATTGTTTGTCTTTTGGATGGTGGCCATCCTAACTGGTGTGAGGTTATATATCATTGTGGTTTTAATTTGCATTTCTCTGATGATTAGCGATGTGGAGCATCTTTTCATGTGCCTGTTGGCCATCTGAATTTCTTCTTTGGAGAAATGTCTGTTCAGATCCTCTGCCCATTTTTTTTATTTTGGTATCGTTAATCTACAATTACATGTGCAACATTATGGTTACTAGACTCCCCATATCATCAAGTCCCCCCCATATACCCCATTACAGTCACTGTCCATCAGCGTAGAGAGATGCTATAAAATCACTACTCGTCTTCTCTGAGTTGTACAACCCTCCCCGTGCTCCCCCCCACATTATGTCTGTTAATCATAATGCCCCTTTTCCGCTTGTCCCTCCCTTCCCACCCATCCTCCCCAGTCCCTTTCCATTTGGTATCTGTTAGTCCATACTTGGGTTCTGTGAGTTTGCTGCTGTTTTGTTCCTTCAGTTTTCTTTTTTCTTCGTACACTCCACATATGAGTGAAATCATTTGATACTTGTCTTTTTCCACCTGCCTTACTTCACTGAGCATAATACCCTCTAGCTCCAGCCATGTTGTTGCAAATGTCTGGATTTGTTTTCTTCTTATGGCTGAATAATATTCCATTGTGTATATGTACCACTTCTTCTTTATCCATTCATCTACTAATGGACACTTAGGTTGCCTCCATTTCTTGGCTATTGTAAATAGTGCTGCGATAAACATAGGGGTGCATATGTCTTGTTCAAACTGGGCTGCTGCATTCTTAGGGTAAATTCCTAGGAGTGGGATTCCTGGGTCAAATGGTATTTCTATTTTGAGTTTTTTGAGGAACCTCCATACTGCTTTCCACAATAGCTGAACTAATTTGCATTCCCACCAGCAGTGTAGGAGGGTTCCCCTTTCTCCACGTCCTCGCCAACATTTGTTATTGTTTATGTTTTGGATGTTGGCCATCCTAACTGGTGTGAGGCAATATCTCATTATGGTTTTAATTTGCATTTCTCTGATGATTAGCGATGTGGAGCATCTTTTCATGTGCCTGTTGGACATCTGAATTTCCTCTTTGGAGAAGTCTCTATTGACATCCTCTGCCCATTTTTAATTGGATTATTTGCTTTTTGTTTGTTGAGATGTGTGAGTTTCTTTATATATTTTGGATGTCAACCCCTTATCGGATATGTCACTTATGAATATATTCTCCCATACTATAGGATGTCTTTTTGTTCTACTGATGGTGTCCTTTACCGTGCAGAAGCTTTTCAGCTTGATATAGTCCCACTTGTTCATTTTTGCTTTTGTTTCCCTTGCCCAGGGAGATATGTTCATGAAGAATTTGTTCATGTTTATGTCCAGGAGATTGTTGCCTATGTTTTTTTCTAAAAGTTTTATGGTTTCATGACTTACATTCAGGTCTTTGATCCATTCTGAGTTTACTTTTGTGTATGGGGTTAGACAGTAATCCAGTTTCATTCTCTTACATGTAGCTAGCTGTCCAATTTTGCCAACACCAGCTGTTGAAGAGGCTGTCATTTCCCCACTGTATATCCATGGCTCCTTTATCGTATTATTAACTGACCATATATGTTTGGGTTTATATCTGGGCTCTCTATTCTGTTCCACTGGTCTATGGGTCTGTTCTTGTGCCAGTACCAAATTGTCTTGATTACTGTGGCTTTGTAGTAGAGCTTGAAGTCTGGGAGCGTAATTCCCCCTGTTTTATTCTTCCTTCTCAGGATTGCTTTGGCCATTTGGGGTCTTTTGTGGTTCCATATGAATTTTAGAACTATTTGCTCTAGTTCTCTGAAGAATGCTGTAGGTATTTTGATAGGGATTGCATTGAATCCGTAGATTGCTTTAGGTAGGATGGCCATTTTGACAATATTAATTCTTCCTATCCATGAGCATGGGATGTGTTTCCTTTTATTGGTTTCTTCTTTAATTTCTCTCATGAGTGTCTTGTAGTTTTCAGAGTATAAGTCTTTCACTTCCTTGGTTAGGTTTATTCCTGGGTATTTTATTCTTTTTGATGTAATTGTGAATGTAATTGTTTTCCTGATTTCTCTTTCTGCTAGTTCATCATTAGTGTACAGGAATGCAGTAGATTTCTGTGTATTAATTTTGTATCCCGCACTGTGCTGAATTCAGATATTAGATCTAGTAGTTTTGGAGTGGATTCTTTAGGGTTGTTTATGTACAATATCACGTCATCTGCAAACAGGGATAGTTTGACTTCTTCCTTGCCAATCTGGGTGCCTTTTATTTCTTTGTGTTGTCTGATTGCCATGGCTAGGATCTCCAGAACTATGTTGAATAAAAGTGGGGACAGTGGGCATCCTTGCCTTTTTCCTGATCTTAAAGGAAAAGCTTTCAGCTTCTTGCTGTTAAGTATGATGTTGGCTGTGGGTTTGTCATATATGGCCTTTATGATGTTGTGGTACTTGCCCTCTATACCCATTTTGTTGAGAGTTTTAATCATGAATGGATGTTGAATTTTGTCAAATGCTTTTTCAGCACCTATGGAGATGATCATGTGGTTTTTGTCCTTTTTGTTGATGTGGTGGATGATGATGATGGATTTTTGAATGTTGTACCATCCTTGCATCTTGCATCCCTGGGATGAATCCCACTTGATCATGATGGATGATCTTTTTGTTGTATTTTTGAATTCGCTTTTCTAATACTTTGTTGAGTATTTTTGCATCTATGTTCATCAGGGATATTGGTCTGTAATTTTCTTTTTTTGTGGTGTCTTTGCCTGGTTTTGCTTTAGAGTGATAATGGCCTGGTAGAATGAGTGTGGGAGTATTCCCTCCTCTTCTACTTTTTGGAAAACTTTAAGGAGGATGGGTATTAGGTCTTCACTAAATGTTTGATAAAATTCAGCAGTGAAACCATCTGTCCAGGCTTTTTGCTCTTAAGTAGTCTTTTGATTACCAATTCAATTTCTTTGCTGGTAATTGGTCTATTCAGATTTTCTGTTTCTTCCTGGGTCACCTTTGGAAGGTTGTGCTTTTCTAGAAAGTTGCCCATTTCTCCTAGGTTATCCAGTTTGTAAACATATAATTTTTCATAGTATTCTCTCATAATTCTTTGTATTTCTGTGGTGTCCATAGTGATTTTTCCTTTCTCATTTCTGATTCTGTTTGGGTGTACACTCTCTTTTTTTCTTGAGAAGTCTGGCTAGGGGTTTATCTATTATGTTTATTTTCTCAAAGAACCAGCTACTGCTTTCATTGATTCTTTCTATTGTTTTATTCTTTTCAATTTTATTTATTTCTGCTTTAATCTTTATTATGTCCCTCCTTCTACTGACTTCGGGCCTCATTTGTTCTTCCTTTTGTAGTTTCACTAATTGTGAGTTTAAACTGTTTATTTGGGATTGTTCTTCTTTCCTGAGGTAGGCCTGTATTGCAATATACTTCCCTCTTAGCACGGCCTTCACTGCGTCCCACAGATTTTGCAGTGTTGAATTATTGTTGTCATTTGTCTTCATATATTGCTTGATCTCTGTTTTTATTTGGTCATTGATCCACTGATTATTTAGGAGCATGTTATTAAGCCTCCATGTGTTTGTGGGCTTTTTTGTTTTCTTTGTGTAATTTATTTCTAGTTTCATACCTTTGTGATCTGAGAAGCTGGTTGGTACAATTTCAATCTTTTTGAATTTACTGTGGCTCTTTCTGTGGCCTAGTATATGATCTATTCTTGAAAATGTTCCATGGGCACTTGAGAAGAATGTGTATCCTGTTGCTTTTCGATGGAGTGTTCTGTAGATGTCTGTTAGGTCCATCTGTTCTAATATGTTGTTCAGTGCCTCTGTGTCTTTACTTATTTTCTGTCTGGTTGATCTGTCCTTTGGAGTGAGTGGTGTGTTGAGGTCTCCTAAAATGAATGCATTGCATTTTATTTCCCCCTTTAATTCTGTTAGTATTTGTTTCACATATGTAGGTGATCCTGTGTTGGGTGCACAGATATTTATAATAGTTATATCCACTTGTTGGACTGATCCTTTTATCATTATGTAATGTCCTTGTTTGTCTCTTGTTACTTTCTTTGTTTTGAAGTCCATTTTTTCTGATACAAGTACTGCAACTCCTTTTTCTTCCTATTAGTTGCATGAAATATCTTTCTCCATCCCTTTACTTTCAGTCTGTGTATGTCTTTGGGTTTGAAGTGAGTCTCTTGTATGCAGCATTTGATGGGTCTTGTTTTTTTATCCATTCAGTGACTCTATTTCTTTTGATTGGTGCATTCAGATCGTTTACATTTAGGGTGATTATCGATAGGTATGTACTTATTGCCATTACAGGCTTTAGATTCGTGCTTACCAAAGGTTCAAGGGTAATTCCCTTACTATCTAACAGTCTAACTTAACTGACTTTGTATGCTATTACATACACAACCTAAAGGTTCTTTTTTTTTCTTTTTTCTTCCTCCTCCATTCTTTGTATGTTATGAATCATATTCTGTACCCCTTTCTAGCCCTTGGGTGAAATCTATTTAGCCTTAGGAATACTTCCATCTATAGCAGTCCCTCCAAAATGCACTGTAGAGGTGGTTTGTGGGAGGTAAATTCTCTCAGCTTTTGCTTATCTGAAAACTGCTTAATCCCTTCTTCAAATTTAAATGATAACTTTGCCAGGTAGAGTATTCTTGGCTCAAGGGCCTTCTGCTTTATTGCATTAAATATATCATGTCACTTCCTTCGGCCTGTAAGGTTTCTGTTGAGAAGTCTGATCGGTTTTCCTTCATATGTGATCTTTTTTCTGTCTCTGACTGCTTTTAAAAGTCTGTCTTTATCCTTGATCTTTGCCATTTTAATTATTATATGTCTTGATGTTGTCTTCCTTGGGTCTCTTGTGTTGGGAGATCTGTGCACCTTCATGGCTTGAGAGACTATCTCCTTCCCCAGATTGGGGAAGTTTTCGGCAATTACCTCCTCAATGACACTTTCTATCCCTTTTTCTCTCTCTTTCTCTACTGGTACACCTATAATGCAAATATTGTTCAGTTTGGATTGGTCACACAGTTCTCTCAATATTCTTTCATTCTTAGAGATTCTTTTTTCTCTCTGTGCCTCAGCTTCTTTGTATTCCTCTTCTCTAATTTCTATTCCATTTACCGTCTCTTTTACTACATCTAACCTGCTTTTAAATCCCTCCATTGTATGTTTCATTTCAGATATGGAATTTCTTAATAACTGAATCTTGGTCTTAAGTTCATTCCTGAGTTCTTGAATATTTTTATGTACCTCCATAAGCATGTTTATGATTTTTATTTTGAACTCTCTTTCAGGGAGATTGGTGAGTTCAGTTTCATTTGGTCCTTTTTCAGGGTTTGTGAGATTTTGGTCTGAACCAGGTTCTTTTGATGTTTCATATTTGTATGTGGTGCCCTCTAGTGCCTAGAAGCTCCAGTGTCTGGAACTCAGCCCCTAGAGTGAAGTTGGGGGTTGTTGGGGAGTAGAGCTGGTGTCTGTTGGGAGGAAAGATCTGTTTCCTGATTTCCATCTGCCCTGCCTGTCTCCAGTATCACAGCCAGTGGGCCGAGCACACAGGTGTAAGCCTCTGTGGTCGGCGTCTCTAGCTGTTGGCAGGGCAGCCCTCTGGCTGGTCTGATGCCAGCACAGTGACTGCCGGTTTGCAAGCTGGTGCTGTCAGGCTAGGAGGAAGGCTGGGCAGGCTGCATGTCACAGTGGGGGGCCTTGGAACTGAGCAGCCAGCCAGGGAGATTGAGCGCCTAAAGCTCCTCAAAGTTCCCAATCTGCTGGGCAGAGTGCACTCAGACAACCTTGTCCAGCTCTTTCTTCTCCCGTGCAGCAAGCTCCGTGTGAACCCCACCCCTTCAGCAGCCCTCTCACTGCTAGGAAGCCTCTCAGACCACCTGCCTTTCTTCTGTCTCAGAGTGGCCGGATGCAGATCCCATCCTCCACAAACGGCCAGAATGTCAGTCTCTCAGGCATTCCGCCTGTCCCAGCTCCCCAACCTCCAGTGCAACACACAGTGTAGGTTTCTGCTTGCAAAGCAGATCTCCAGGGCTAGGTGTTCATTATTCCCAGGCTTACACCCTCTCTCTGCTCCGTTTCTCTTCCTCCCACCAGTGAGATGGGGTAGGGGAAGGCCCTGGGTCCTGCCAGATCAAGGGTTTGGTATGTTACCCTGTTTTATGAGGTCTGCTCTGTTCGTGATGTCTGCATGTAGTCTGGTGCAGCCTTCTTTCCTGTTGCTGTTTTAGGGTTAGTTGTATTAATTAACTATATTTTCGTACTATTTGTGGTTTTCAGAGGAGTTCTCTGTTTCACTCTTATGCCCCCATCTTGAATCTGGCCTGAATTGTACACTTTAAATGGGTAAATTTTATAGAATGTGAACTATATCTTTATAAAAATGTTTTAAGAAACCAAAGGCAGGGAGAAAACATGCTAATTTTTATATTCACAATGCCTGACATAGTGTCTGGCCTAACCAAGCTGCTCTCTAGAAGTCTAAGAAATGAAGAAGGCTCCAAGAATGGCTCTGGATGTAGAACACTTCTGTTGGTTGTCTCAGACAATGAATATGGCTAAGAAGACTTTAAGAACATAGGCAACATATTCTAATGAATCAGCTTCCTCTACTGCTCCCACTGGCTGGTGGTGTCTATAAAGAACAATGTTCATTTAGGAAGAAAAAAAGAGAAAAGAGAGACAGAAAGGAAAAAAAGGAAAGAGAGTAGTAGGAAGAGCTGGGGTGATAACTAAAAGCAGCAATTCACTCTTACAACCAATGTTTATTACATGTCCATTACCATTCTAGATGCAGGGGATTCAATGGAAAAGCAAAATACAATAGCTGCCATTATAAAGGACATAATATTCTGGTGAGGGAGGTGACTGGAATGGCGTAGAGAACAGATACTGACATTGAAAAAAGCCAAGAAAAAATTAAAGGAGTTGAAAAGGCAGTGAGAATGGTGAACCAGCCGAAAGAGAGAATGCTTTTTACTGGCAGGTCCTGTAACATGCATTGCCCTCTCTTCATTCACATTAACAACCCTGAAGTATTATCTTCATTTTACCATAGAGGCTTGTCCCAGATCACACAGTAATCAAGTAGTGAAGGTGATATTGGATCCAGGATTGAACTGCAACAAAGTCCTGGCCTTTCTACTAGAGAAAGTGAATGTAGGTAGGTATGCTCAAGGAGACTTAGGGGTCAGGGTCCTTTTTCACCCATACAGATGCTTTAACTACCACGTAGCACTTGACAACAATTCTACTGTTTAGGGGAAAGAGGTGTCAAAAAGCTACCTGCATTGTATATAAGTTCCCTTTAAAGAGCCACAAAACTGAAGCTATCACTCCTTGAGAAGATGTAAATACCACCAAAATGGATTAGGAGGCATCAAGAGCAAATGGTACAATTCAACAATTCAGAGTAGGGACAGGGAGGAAATACCCTGAACACAGTAATATAAAACACGGTAACTAAGCTACAGAGTGACAAGCCAAGCTATTGAGTGTTGTAGCCTGCACAATAATGCAGGGGAACTAGGTCAGTAGACATCAACCAAGATAAGGGTTTCAGTCTTTCTTTATGCTAGAAAAAGAACATATGTATAAAGGTTGTTAACTAAATTCAAAAGAGAAAATTAACTTGTGCATGACTTGAAAAGACCGAGCTGAAGAAAATATTGACAGATCAACAGAACATTGGCATATCTTTCAGGGCTCAGAAGAGGAATTTATTAACTTCTGTTTTAGAGTTCTGGGGAATCTACATGATGTACCAATTAAATGACAACACCTACATATGTTCTATACAAGATTCTCAGTAAAAAGGTCTGAGACAAGTTTTGGGCTTCTTGGATTTCTAAAGCCCCACTACTTAAGGAAAGACAATACATTTTTTTAAAAGTATCATTGATATACAATCTTATGATGGTTTTACATAAACAAAACAGTGATTCAACACTCACCCATATTATCAAGACCTCACCTCCTCCACTGCAGTCACTGTCTATCAACGTACTATAGAGTCATTAATTGTATTCTCTGGGCTGTATTACTGTCCCAGTGATCTACTTATGTTGTGATTGTGAATTATAGTGCCCATAATCCCCTTTTCCCTCCCTATCCACCCCCCCCAACCCTTCCCTTTGGTAAACACTAGGCACCTAGTCTCTTCTCAGTGTTGAGTCTACTGCTTTTTTTGTTGTAAAGGCAATACATTTTTAAAACAAATGTTGTTTATGCTTTCTGAAGAGCAGCTTCTTAAAAGCTGATAGAAAATAGTAAAATCACAGTGCCACAAACTAATTTGGAGCACTTTTCATAGTACTCCTTTTTGATCACATCTATACCCTGAGCAGTTTAACAATGTTACAGAAACTCATCTAATTTTGAGTTGTTTGTCCAAGTCTATCCTGGTAGGAAGCAATAAATTAATAGTTCTAAATCTAGGCAAAACCAAGGGAGGCTGACTTTTGGCTACCTTTGATTACATTGGGTGCCCTGGATTCCTGTTAACAGAACTAAGATTATACACCATTATGGTCTTTAGTTAAAGGAAATAAAGACCCTGAGAACTCTATAGCTTAGCATCTTAGCAGCCACTTATTGTTGCAGGTCCCACCAAATCTTATCAGTTTCTATGGTAAGGCCCTGTTTTCTTGATCCAACCTCTTGTTCGTAATTTAGTCCCAACAATTAAGAATCTCTCTTGAGCTCTTCATCTGGGAGATTCTGTCTAGGTTCCTTGTCTGGTATCCCAATCCATGGGTAGAGACTCTTATCTACTAGGGACTAGAATCTTACCCCTAACCCTTAGAACTGCCACCCTGAACTTCTGCTCATTTCTGCTACTAGACTCCTGAAAGACAATGTTCAATCTACTTGCTAGATTATCTATCTCTTGCCTATTTCTGTACCTGTGACATACCAATCCATGGCTAGACTCCAGAATTCACTGATAGCGTGATCTAATGTCTCCGACCATCAAATCTCCCTGACACTGATTTACCACTTATCTGGATCTCCTCAGTTAGCTGACCCCAAGATTTGCTTTACTTAGTCTATCTGGTCTTACTTTATTTATTTTTTTTTATAATATAATTTATTTTATTATCATTAATTTACAATTACATGTGCAATATTACGATTATTAAACTACCCCTTCATCAGGTCCCCCCCACCAACCCCATTATAGTCACTGTCCATCAGCGTAGTGAGATGCTATAGAATCACTTCTTGTCTTCTCTGAGTTGTACTGCCCTCCCCGTGCCCCCCCAACATTACATCTGCTAATCGTAATGCCCCTTTTTCCCTCTTATCCCTCCCTTCCCGCCCATTTTCCCCAGTCCCTTTCCCTTTGGTAACTATTAGTCCGTTCTTGGGTTCTGTGAGTCTGCTGCTGTTTTGTTCCTTCAGTTTTTTTCTTTGTTCTTATACTCCACATATGAGTGAAATCATTTGATACTTGTCTTTTTCGGCTTGGCTTATTTCACTGAGCATAATACCCTCTAGCTCCATCCATGTTGTTGCAAATGGTAGGATTTGTTTTCTTCTTATGGCTGAATAATATTCCATTGTGTATATGTACCACA
Organism: Smutsia gigantea; assembly: GCA_032199065.1. Classification (NCBI taxonomy): domain Eukaryota; kingdom Metazoa; phylum Chordata; class Mammalia; order Pholidota; family Manidae; genus Smutsia; species Smutsia gigantea. Next base: position 49,678 of record JAVSCE010000453.1, read on the forward strand.
TCTTCTTTATCCATTCATCTACTGATGGACACTTAGGTTGCTTCCATTTCTTGGCTATTGTAAATAGTGCTGCAATAAACATAGGGGTGCATCTGTCCTTTTCAAATTGGGCTGCTGCATTCTTAGGGTAAATTCCTAGGAGTGGAATTCCTGGGTCAAATGGTATTTCTATTTTGAGTTTTTTGAGGAACCTCCATACTGCTTTCCACAATGGTTGAACTAATTTGCAGTCCCACCAGCAGTGTAGGAGGGTTCCCTTTTCTCCACATCCTCGCCAACATTTGTTGTTGTTTGTGTTTTGGATGTTGGCCATCCTCACTGGTGTGAGGTGATATCTCATTGTGGTTTTAATCTGCATTTCTCTGATGATTAGCGATGTGGAGCATCTTTTCATGTGCCTGTTGGCCATCTGAATTTCTTCTTTGGAGAAGTGTCTATTCATGTCCTCTGCCCATTTCTTAATTGGATTATTTGCTTTCTGTTTGTTAAGGTGCATGAGTTCTTTATATATTTTGGATGTCAACCCTTTATCAGATACGTTTTTTATGAATATATTCTCCCATACTGTAGGATGTCTTTTTGTTCTACTGATGGTGTCCTTTGCTTTACAGAAGCTTTGCAGCTTGATATAGTCCCACTTGTTCATTTTTGCTTTTGTTTCCCTTGCCCGGGGAGATAGAAGTTGCTCATGTTTATGTCCAAGAGATTTTTGCCTATGTTTTTTTCTAAGAGTTTTATGGTTTCATGACTTACATTCAGGTCTTTGATCCACCTTGAGTTTACCTTTGTGTATGGGGCTAGACAGTAGTCCAGTTTCATTCTCTTACATGTAGCTGTCCAGTTTTTCCAACACCAGCTGCTGAAGAGGCTGTCATCTCCCCATTGTATATCCAAGGCACTTTTATCAAATATTAATTGACTGTATATGTTTGGGTTAATGTTTGGATTTTCTATTCTGTTCCACTGGTCTGTGGGTCTGTTTTTGTGCCAATACCAAATTGTCTTGATTACTGTGGCTTTGTAGTAGAGCTTGAAGTCAGGGAGTGTAATTCCCCCTGTTTTATTCCTCCTTCTCAGGATTGCTTTGGCTATTCGGGGTCTTTTGTGGTTCCATATGAATTTTAGAATTATTTGTTCCAGTTCATTGAAGAAAGCTGTTGGTAGTTTGATAGGGATTGCATTGAATCTGTAGATTGCTTTAGGTAGTATAGCCATTTTGACAATATTTATTCTTCCTAGCCAAGAGCATGGGATGCATTTCCATTTGTTAGTGTCCTCTTTAATTTCTCTTAGGAGTGTCTTGTAGTTTTCAGAGTACAGGTCTTTCACTTCCTTCGTTAGGTTTATTCCTAGGTATTTTATTCTTTTTGATGCAATTGTGAATGGAATTGTTTTTCTGATTTCTCTTTCTGTTAGTTCATCATTAGTGTATAGGAAAGCAACAGATTTCTGTGTGTTAATTTTGTATCCTGCAACTTTGCTGAATTCAGATATTAGTTCTAGTAGTTTTGGAATGGAATCTTTAGGGTTTTTTATGTACAGTATCATGTCATCTGCAAATAGTGACAATTTGACTTCTTCTTTACCAATCTGGATGCCTTGTATGTCTTTGTTTTGTCTGATTGCTGTGGCTAGGACCTCCAGTACTATGTTGAATAACAGTGGAGAGAGTGGGCATCCTTGTCTTGTTCCCGATCTTAGATGAAAAGCTTTCAGCGTCTCGCCGTTAAGTATGATGTTAGCTGTGGGTTTGTCATATATAGCCTTTATGATGTTGAGGTACTTGCCCTCTATACCCATTTTGTTGAGAGTTTTAATCAGGAATGGATGCTGAATTTTGTCAAATGCTTTTTCAGCATCTATGGAGATGATCATGTGGTTTTTGTTCTTCTTTTTGTTGATGTGGTGGATGATGTTGATGGATTTTCGAATGTTGTACCATCCTTGCATCCCTGGGATGAATCCCACTTGATCATGGTGTATGATCCTCTTGATGTATTTTTGAGTTCGATTTGCTAATATTTTGTTGAGTATTTTTGCATCTACGTTCATCAGGGATATTGGTCTGTAATTTTCTTTTTTGGTGAGGTCTTTGCCCGGTTTTGGTATTAGAGTGATGCTGGCTTCATAGAATGAGTTTGGAAGTATTCCCTCCTCTTCTATTTTTTGGAAAACTTTAAGGAGAATCGGTGTTATTTCTTCTCTATATGTCTGGTAGAATTCAGAGGTGAATCCATCAGGCCCAGGGGTTTTGTTCTTGGGTAGTTTTTTGATTACCAATTCGATTTCGTCACTGGTGATTGGTCTGTTTAGTTTTTCTGTTTCTTGCTTGGTCAGTCTTGGAAGGTTGTATTTTTCTAAGAAGTTGTCCATTTCTTCTATGTTTTCCAGCTTGTTAGCATATAGATTCTCATAATATTCTCTTATGATTCTTTGTATTTCTGTGGGGTCCGTCGTGATTTTTCCTTTCTCATTTCTGATTGTGTTTATGTGTGTAGATTCTCTTTTTCTCTTAATGAGTCTGGCTAGGGGTTTATCTATTTTGTTTATTTTTTCAAAGAACCAGCTCTTGGTTTCATTGATTTTTTCTATTGTTTTATTCTTCTCAATTTTATTTATTTCTTCTCTAATCTTTATTATGTCCCTCCTTCTGGTGACTTTGGGCCTCATTTGTTCTTCTTTTTCCAATTTCAGTAATTGTGTCTTTAGACTATTCATTTGGGAATGTTCTTCCTTCTTTAAATAGGCCTGGATTGCAATATACTTTCCTCTTAGAACTGCCTTTGCTGCGTCCCACAGAAGTTGTGGCTTTGTGTTGTTGTTGTCATTAGTCTCCATATATTCTTTGATTTCTGTTTTGATTTGGTCGTTAACCCATTGATTAATTAGGAGAGTGTTGTTAAGTCTCCATGTATTTGTGAGCCTTTTTGATTTCTTTCTAAAATTTATTTCTAGTTTTATACCTTGGTGATCTGAGAAGTTGGTTGGTAGGATTTCAATATTTTTGAAATTACTGAGGTTCTTTTTGTGGCCTAGTATGTGGTCTATTCTGGAAAATGTTCCATGTGCACTTGAGAAGAATGTGTATCCTGTTGCTTTTGGGTGTAGAGTTCTGTAGATGTCTGTTAGGTCCATCTGTTCTAGTGTGTTGTTCAGTGCCTCTGTGTCTTTACTTATTTTCTGTCTGGTTGATCTGTCCTCTGGAGTGAGTGGTGTGTTGAAGTCTCCTAAGATGAATGCATTGCTGTCTATTTCCTCCTTTAATTCTGTTAGTATTTGTCTCACATATGCTGGCGCTCCTGTGTTGGGTGCATATATATTTATAATGGTTATATCTTCTTGTTGGACTGACCCCTTTATCATTATGTAATGTCCTTCTTTATCTTTTGCTACTTTCTTCGTTTTGAAGTCTATTTTGTCTGATACAAGTACTGCAACACCTGCTTTTTTCTCTTTGTTGTTTGCATGAAATATCTTTTTCCATCCCTTCACTTTTAGTCTGTGTATATCTTTGGATTTGAGGTGAGTTTCTTGTAGGCAGCATATAGATGGGTCTTGCTTTTTTATCCATTCTGTTACTCTGTGTCTTTTGATTGGTGCATTCAGTCCATTTACATTTAGGGTGATTATTGATAGGTATGTACTTATTGCCATTGCTGGCTTTAGATTCGTGGTTACCAAGGGTTCAAGGGTTGCTTCTTTACTATCTAACAATCTAACTTAACTTTCTTGTTAAGTTATTGTAAACACAGTCTGATGTTTCTTTATTTCTCTCCCTTCTTATTCCTCCTCCTCCATTCTTTCTATAATAGGTGTTTTATTCTTTGCCTTTAGTTAGTATTTGGATGGTCTGCTTTCTTTGCTATGATTTTATTTTCTCTGGTGACATCTTTTTAGCCTTAGGTGTGCTTCCATCTAGAGCAGTCCATTTAAGATATCCTGTAGTGGTGGTTTATGAGATGCAAATTCTCTCAACTTTCGTTTGTCTGGAAATTGTTTAATCCCTCCATCATATTTAAATGATAATCGTGCTGGATACAATATTCTTGGTTCGAGGCCCTTCTGTTTCATTACGTTAAATATATCATGCCATTCTCTTCTGGCCTGTAAGGTTTCTGTTGAGAAGTCTGATGATAGTCTGATGGGTTTTCCTTTGTAGGTGATCTTTTTTCTCTCTCTAGCTGCCTTTAATACCCTGTCTTTATCTTTGATCTTTGCCATCTTAATTATTATGTGTCTTGGTGTTGTCTTCCTTGGGTCCCTTGTGTTGGGAGATCTATGAGCTTCGGTGGACTGCGAGACTACTTCCTTCCCCAGCGAGGGAAAGTTTTCAGCAATTATTTCTTCAAAGACACTTTCTATCCCTTTTTCTCTCTCTTCTTCCTCTGGTACTCCTATAATGCGAATATTGTTCCGTTTGGATTGGTCACACAGTTCTCTTAATATTCTTTCATTCCTAGAAATCCTTTTATCTCTCTCTGCCTCAGCTGCTCTGTACTCCTGTTCTCTGTTTTCTATTCCATTAACAGTCTCTCGCATCTCATCCATTCTGCTGTTAAGCCCGTCGATCGCTTGTCTGATTTCTGTATTGTCTTTCCTCAGTTCCCTCACTTCCTCCCTCAGCTCTTGCACATTTCTCTGTAGGTCCATCAGCATGGTTATGACTTTTATTCTAAATTCTTTTTCAGGGAGGCTGTGCATTTCCATCCCTTCAGACTCCCTCTCTGGGGTTGTCTGGTTGATTTTGGTCTGAACCATATTCCTCTGTCTTTTCATGGCTGTATAATTTGGTCACTGATAGTTGCCACGTATGTCAGCTGGGCTCTTTAAGACTTTAAAAAGAGAAGAAAAAAAAAAGAGAAAAAAAGAAAAAAAGAAAAAAAAGAAAGAAAGAAAAAAAGAAAAAAGAAAGAAAAGAAAAAACAAAAACAAAACAAAAAACAAGACAAAAAACAAAACAAAAACAAAAACAAAAAAAAATGCCCACTGGACGTAGATTCTGTGGGAATGCTCTAGGTGGCGCTATTGCCCCACTATTCCACAGCTGTGACTGTGCCGCTCCGCAGGGCCCTTTATCGCTCTGGCAGGGGTGGGAACGAATAGGAGGCTGTTGATCTCAGTGAGAAGTGTTAAGTATGGCTACGCTTCCTCTGTCGCCAGCTAAGGCGTCTGAAACTCCCCAGGACTCCCAGCCTGCTGGGCTGAGTGTGCTGGGGCGATCCGGCTCCTCCGCTGGGCTCCTGTCTCTTTAAGACCGCTGAAGAAAGCGCGCACTTTTTTTTTTCCTTCCCGGAGCCGGCTGCAAGCACCCTGGTGTGTTCCCCGCTCAGATCCTGCCCCTCTGTCTCTCCAATCTCCGCTGCAGTGCGCAATGTGGGTCAGCGCTCCCCGCGCAGATCACCAGGGCTGGCTACTTCTCGGGGTGCACTTCCACTCCCTCCCGGCTCTGAATCCTCTCCTCCCGCCAGTGCGCTGGGGTGGGGGAGGGCTCGGGTCCCGCCGGGTCGCGGCTCCGTATCTTACCCGCCTCTTGGGGTGCCGAGTCCTCTCGGGTGTAGCTGCACGCTGTGCGCTTTCCTGTGTATTCTCGTCTCTCTTTTAGGAGTAGATGTATTTTCTGTGTTTTCGTAGATAAATATAGTGTTGGGAGGAGATTTCTGCCGCCCTGCTCACACCGCCATCTTCCCGGAAGTCTATATCCTTATTATTTTAAATGAGTCTGGAACATGAGACTACCATGAGACAGTGTAGAATGAGAAGAGAGGAGCACCAAAGACCAGCAACATTTGCGGGATGCAGAGAGGTAAGGGAGGCCACAAAGGAGACAAAGAATGAATGGGCTGAAATGTGGGAGGAGGATTAGATGAAAACCCGAAGACTTTTCATGGAAATCGACCAGTCAAACTTTCATCAGAACATAAACACCTCCAATTATTTCAAGAAATAAATTCATTAGAGGGACTTAGGTATGTACAATACTATTGAAAGAGGTAAAGTCAGGGAAAGCTGCTCTGTCAGGGAAGCAGGAAGTTTCTACTGCTGCTTGGGTCAGGGACTGTAGGAAATTGCTGCTAATAATCACTGCTGACTATGTGTTTGTAGAAGCCTTTGTAGTTACCCACCGACTTTAGGGGAAGAATCATTGATTTTTTTCTTTTTGCTATCTTTCAAATCATGAGCAAATTCTCACTATCAGAATGTTAATCACTTCAGAACTCTGCTGGGAAGGGAGTTTGGGAAATACAGCTCCTGGAATTTCTAGCTCCACTGATAGAAAAGTATGGAGGGGAATGTGGATGAATATTTGTTGACAAAAACAAAATAAAAACAACAAAATAAAACAATTTCTGGCATGAAAGCCCATGGAGTAAAGGACTTAAGAAAAACAGGAAAAGTACCACTGTTGCCAAATAACCTGGGAGTTAAAATATTTTATGAGCTGGAAGGTGACCATTAGGATTATGAACTGGGGGATGGCAGTTTGGGAATATTTATCAAAATAATTACAGTGAAAAGTTACACATAGAAGTCTTATTCCAATGACTTAACATGGGCATGAGAAATGAAAAAGCAGAGACAACTCTATAAAAAAGTTTGGATAAGAACATAAACAAAAGAGGTGGCAAGCTGAGGACGATGCAAGATCAAGGAAACATAATTTTAAGATGGTAGAGACTCATTCATATTTCAGGCATACAGAAAGTAATAAGTGGAGAAGGAAGAGTTGAAGTTACCTGGAGAGAATAAAATTAATGTAGCAAGTTCCAGGAGCAAAGATTTGTGTATAGGAATTATAAATAATAGGCTAACCTAGAAGAGAAGGAGGGATGCCAACAACCTTTAAGATTTAAGGTTAAGAGATGAAGATAGGTAAAATTGTAGAGAGCTTTGTAGCTATAAAAAAAAGAAATCGATTTTAAGGAATCTATGCACACGTGATGTCTCCTTTCTCAATAAAAAGGAGGGTATTGTTATATACCTATCAAGTGTACAAAGATGAAAAAAATATATTTCTCAGGATTATAAATAAACTACTTTTTCTGGCAATAACATGGCAATTTGGATCATGAGCCATACGTAATTTGAACATAACCAGGCCCCTTTGTCAATCTCTGCTCTTGCCCTTACAGGGTCCAAGGGCAGGCTGCCCCAAGATGTGCCACTTTGGCATGCAGACTATTTTAACCTGAAAAACTATCAAAGCCCAAATGACTCAAAATGATACTTTGACCTCTGCCAGACCCCTAACTGCACAAAAGAATTTAGGGGGGAACTGCTCCAGGAGGAGGGCTCTCATCATAGTTAGCTATATTATAATGTAAAATGTGACAGGAAGGAATGTGACAACGTCTGTTAAAATTTCTCTCTGTGTTCTATTATTTCTATGTGACCCATCAAGTATTTTGTTTACCAAACATTTACTCTTTTCATATTCCTGTGAATTACTTCCCTTTTCCTTTGAAGTCTCAGACCTCTATCCACTTCTCTTTGGTTCAGGACAGCATATATACTTCATTCTCCCTGACTGTCTTTGGAACCCATGTCCATGGCTTCCCTGTATATATGTAATTAAACTTTGATTTTTTTCTCCTGTTTATCTGTCTCCTGTCAATTTGATTCTTAGACCAGCTAGAAAACCTTGAAGGATGGAGGAAATTTCTTCTTCACAACACCTTTAACCCATGTTGAGGTCAATCTTAGCATTGTCTTCCTGCTAAGCCAAAAAAAACACAATTAACTGATTCCAAAACCAAGGATAAAGAATGTGGGTTGTACTGATGAAGACAGCGTCACACACACAGTAAAAAAAATTCCCCTAAATATTCTGTCTTGAGGAAGGCAAGGGGAACTCATAGAGCAATCCTTTAATTCCTCTTAGATTTATTATAGATTTGAGGATTTATAAATGTAAAGGAAAGGAAAGTCACAGTGCTTATTTCCACCTCTCCCCACCATCCTGGAGTCCTCATTTTTGTCCCAAGTCAAGAAAAGGTGTACCATTATCAGATGTCCAAGACAAGGTCCGTTCTCCTTGTTAATAGGCAGATTGTCCAGACAGTTATGATCTTGACAGGGAGCATAGCTCATGAATGCAGAAAACGGCATGATAATTTTTGCCTGATCAAATTCATAGCTCTGTTTAAAGGGCTGTATGGGACAGACTTTTAAAACCACAACAGTAATAACACATATGCATACTACATGTCAGAAATGATTCCAACCACTTTACATGTGTTTAACTCACAGATTTCTAAAAATAACCCAATGCGATATTTACTATTATGATCTGCATTTTACAGACAAAGAAATTTTCCCACAGAGACTTATAAGTAACTTGCTGAAGGTTGTATAGATTGGAAATTCTAGAGACTGCATTGAAAAGAAAATGAAAAACTTTTATTATTGAAATTTTGAATAACAGTCAAAAAAACAGTATAGTGAAACCCTTTGTACGATTCACTTTACTTCAGGAACTACCACATTTCTACTCTTGCTTTATCAATTCACCTCTACCATCAACCTTTCTTTCTTTATCTTCCCTTTCTTCTTCCCTCCTCCCTCTCTTCCTTCCTTTTTATTCTTTGTTGGAATATTTTAAAAACAATCTTAGGTATCACATGGTTTCCTTGTAGGGATGCCACACATACTCTTTACCAGCTGGTTACCCGTCTTTTAGGTGCTGTGTGTGTTGGCTAATAACTTACAGCTTTTCCCCTTTCCTGGAGAATTGCCTTTGGCAAAATGGGAGCTATCTTACCCAGGAGACTATGCCTCACATCAGCCCCAACCGGTGCAGGTGGGGGAAAGACTGTGGCAGATTCAACGAGTGACTGGCACAGGGTTCAGAAGTCTCACCAGCACTTCCCTGGACATCGGATGAAAGCTAGTCTCCAGCTGACACCATATTCTTAGCTATTTTTCACTTGCTTGTCTTGCTTCCCTCATTCTTCTGTAAGCTCTCCTCCTTTCTTTAATAAATCACTTGAGCACAAATCTTTGTTTTAGGGTCTGCTTTTAATCCGAACTAAGATATTTAATGGCAGGAGTTGTGCTAAGAAGCAGACTCTAAGTCTTAGACCTGGGGTTGGCTCCCTCACAGCTAGATGGCAAAGAGAACACATGATGGATGGGAAGAGGAATATTTTATAGCAATGCGATTGTTGAAATTTCACCTATGGTTAACCATGATGCTAGAGGGAGATGCACTAGCTGATAGACTGTCTCCAGAATTTTAGAAGTGTGGAATTAATGGTAGCTCTAAACCGTGGGATTGATAGCTATTGCCGAATGCCATTGATCTATTGAAGAACGACAGGGACTGATGTATTGAGAGACAAAGTGACAGGTTCAGATATATTAATCAACATCATAAAACTAATTGTGAGAATCAAAAGGCCTTCTTGACAGCAGGTAAAGAAACCACTCGTGCAGCTGGAGAATAGACAAGCTGAAGATCAAGCACAACACTTAAGTTTAAGAACTTCAGACAAGGCTGAATTCACAATTTTTGTGAGTCTCCTATACAAAAGTCAGGATTCTGACAGAGAAGAAATGGAACTCTGATATTTGTGGCAGGGATGTCTGGATAGATGTGGATGAAAATTCTGAATGCCCAGATCCCCTGAACCCTCTTGGTTGGCCCATTCTCCCTGTTGGATGATAAAGACCCACTCCCACCTCCATGCTTAAAGATTGTATGCAGAATGAAGCAGGTACCTTACAAGACCATGTTTACCCTTGGCTTAGGGTAACTGGTCAATGGTTGGCATAACTCACCTGAAGAAGTGCTGGGCCTGCTCAGGTAGGAGAGAAACTGTACACCAAAATAGCTGCAGGATGTGACTAACAAGTATGGGCAATAATGGGAAAATATGCCTGGGTGTGGTTCCCAAGAATGCTGGAGGGAGTGAGAGTCAGGGCAGCAGAACATACAGCTAGGAAGATGAGAGTTTGTTAATATGGGGGCACAGCCCTATGATACAGGATTTACTATCCTGGTAGGGTCCCCAAATGATAGCTCTAGTCCACTGCTGGAATATTTTTTTTTAATCTTGGAAAAATCAATGACCCTGAATATATTAGCTAAATTGTAGAGGAAAAGACCTAGGGATTTGAGAAGTGGGCATGCTATAATCTATCAACTATGTAAGGCTAAAAAACATCCACCAGTTGACCATGTCCCTCAGGAGGGCCTGGAGAACACTGTTCATCACATGGAAAAGAGAACGCATGGGTGAAGGGTCCTCAGCACTACTGAGTAGGAGATGTGGGCTTCCTGGTAGCAACAGAGGGAGTGGGGATAATAGGATCTTGGGATAGCAGCTGGGAGGCAGCATTTAGCCATCAGAAGCAAGGTAAATACAATCATTATAATGAGCAGCAAGGTTAGAATATGGAAATGCAAGTTAGTGGGTCTTATCTGAATGTCTTTATGAAAATGGTTCATGAAACACACTTCTTAGAGGCAATATTGATAGCCAATATAAGGTCAGCTTAATATATATAATCAATATGTAAATAAGCAATCAAAAGAGATGAAGAATGAATGGGCAGAAGCCAAGGTCAGCTGATGGGAGGGAAAACCCCAATCTCTTCCAGTTTTCAGACCTTAACCAGTTTTTACACCTACAACTCATTGACTGAATAAGAGGCCTTTCATGAGGAATAACTCAAAAATATCACAGCAAATGTATACAGTCATAATTCCTGTGTCATTATCTAAAAGGACCTACAGCTATTTACATGTATAAACATACATTGGAGAAAGAGGAATATCTATATCTTTTGAGGACTTTTGGCTGAAGGGTCTGAATTTATGCTGGACCCAGAGCTCTACCACGGTTCTCCCAATCAGAATAATAGATGTGGTTAAGGTCCATCTCATAGCAGGTTCAAGAACCCAAACTATAGCTATTTCCCCACTCCTGAATGTAAAATTAGTGTGTACTTAGCAATTGGAAGATCACTTACACTGGTTCATTGAACTTAAACTAAGAGCTATTATAATAGAAGGCCTTCATTATACTCCATTTAATTTACCAGGTTGGCCACTGCAAAAGCTGGGTGGGTCAGGGCAGATGACAGTAAACTACTTCACACTTAATGAAGTGGTAGCCCTATTTAACAGAGCCTCTAGCACATGGAGTGAGTTCTCCATTTCTACCTAGAAAGAGGATGAGATTCATTATGCATTCATTGAATTAACAACAGTATGTATTGGTGGCCATACCTCAGGGCTATGCTAATTCACATACTCTTTGTTATACTATAGCCAAGAGGGACCTGGATCCTGTGAACATATCACAAACAATACATTGGTACCCTGCATTTATGGCATCACATTAACTGAAACTGATAAGTAAGAAATGGTAAGTACTCTGGATACCTTACTAAGACATATCTTCCAAAAGGTAGGAGACAGGCCCTATAACATTTCAGGGATCTGCTACTTCAGTGAAGTTTTTTAGTGGTTTGATGGTCTAAGGCATCTCTTCCAAAGTAAATAGTAAGTTATTATGCCACCTACTAATAAAAAATAAATACAGTGCTTTTGCATTTTAGAAGTACCTGGAATACCACCCAAAACCATTTACTGGATCATGTGGAAGCCTACCTGCTTTGAGACTAGAACAAGAAAGGTCTTTAGGACATGTACAGGCTGTGATGTAAGCAGATCTACTAGGACCCTATGACCCGGCATGTCCAAAGGTACTAAAGTTTTCTATGGCATAGAAAGATGCTCTACAGAACTTCTAGCAAGCATGAAAAGCAGAGTCGACGTTTAGACCCCTACATTCTAGAGCAAGGTCATGACACCTGAACTGGTTGTCAATCTGTTCATTCTGTGACAGACTCATACATTTACCGGTTCTGTAACAATGGACCTGAGCGCTTTAGTTTTCTTTTGGAAACTGGCACTGAGGCATTGTCAGTTGAGGGCACTGGAGAGACATTGCAAGGACAAAAGGAAAACATCATCCCTGAAAAGTGGATTCCTGCAGTGCACAGAGCTTCCCCAAGGGCTGCTATAGCACACTAGGCTCTCCTGAGCACCAGCCTTTTGCTGAGCTTGTGGCTCCCCCATGCCTGGCTCCTTCACTACATGCTGGCCATCATCACCCCCAGGCCAGTGTGTCCCTCTAGTCCCCCTCTTTGGGAAGGAGAGTAGGAGTTTGTGGTATATTGCCTCTGGGAAGGAACTTTTCTGTTCTGTGCCTTGAGTAATAAAGTCCTCTGTCTTTGCTCTCAGAGTCTTGTGTTCAGCATCTACAAATCTGTGGCAGGTGAACTTGTTAGCCTACAAGGAGGACAAAATATCAGACCCTCCTCAGTTCCTGACAGAAGGCCTGGATCTCATCTCTGGAGTAGAGAAGTAAAACTTTTCCCTAGGTGCTTGAACTCAGCCTCAGGGATATTGGATGCTTCTTATATTTGCTGTTACTATATTCTGTTAAGTTTTCTTGCTTCTTACTAACCAACCCCTCATTATTCTAATCCCCAATAGTTGATAATTCTTTATGTTACTTCAAATTACTCTGTCATTTCTTTCTTTTAATAGGACTAGGATGGATATACCGTCTGCAAGAGAAAGTATGCAGCATTCAAAAATAGCTCCTGGAATACTGATGGTCTCAGATAGAAACTGAGCTTTTGACCCAAGAATATTAAATGATAATGTACTAAAAATGATTTACGTTGAGTTGATTCAGACCTGTCAAGTCAGACCCCCAAACCCAGCATCAATCTGTTGTAAGATGGAAGAGGTATATTGATATTTAGACTCAAATAGGTCTAGAGAACATCAGTAACCTTAAGAACAAATGCCCAGACCCCCATGCCACCTGCAACTGTTGGATTCATAGCTCTCCTTCATCTTCATAGGAGAGGTTCTCCATTTCAAGTTTATGGAAGAAGAAAGTCTGAACTTGATTCATGAATGTATTGTCTTGGTATATGGTTGCAAGCTAAAAACTGTGTATTCATTTACTTTCTTACTGCATCTCCTACTCAGGAATGGCCCTGAAAGACAGTGGTAAGGGGAAATCCTATCAATGGGCAGAGCCCTAGCTGGTTCATCTGGTTATTCACTATATATGGAGAGAAGTGATCCAAAGTCAGGGTATATTTGGACTCTTAAGCAGTGGTGAATGGGTTAGCTGTTTGGTCAGAGATCTGGAAGGAGCATGATTGGAGGTCTGGAGACCTGTAGGTCTAGGAAAGAGGCATGTGTTAGACCTATGGGAGTGAGCATGCAGCGTGAGCATCTTTGTATCACATGCTAACAACTCCCTACCCTTTTTATGCCATTTCTCATTAAAGCTGCCAGATCATTAGCACTGCAGAATTTCTCACATTTTTCACTGGACTGATTTTAACTGTGGTATTAATTAACATGTTCCTCTGCACACATTTTTGCAGTAATCTGGAAGTATATCCAGATGATTAGATTCAGGTTTGCTTTCTCTCTTTAAAGCAATAATAAACTACAGAAAGGTTTCTTATTGCATCTCATCTAGAGCATAATATGATTGTTCTACTTTTATTTAGGTTCAAATGCTTCAAATGGTTCAAATGTAGTCATCCATCCATTAAAAAAAATTTCCCATAAATCTTTCATCTAATAGTTTTAGCATTTATTATTTCAGTATGGGCTGCAAAATGGTGATGTTCCAATTCTAATATTCCTCTTGAATTTATAAGTAATTATTCTTCTATAAAGAACTTCCATCCTTTTGGGGAGGCTATTGTGAAAGACACTCTGAATAAGAAAAGCAGAATAAATAAATGTTTGTTTTTTTTGTTATTATAGTAATGAGTTCCTATCTTAGCAACCATCAAAGATGACCCCTGAGTTTCTTTTTTAATATAATTGTGAAGTTAAAGATTTAAATGTATAAATCACATATATATGAGAGATACATTTTGATGTATTACAGTCATTATCTTTTTATTGCTCAGTTTGTTCCAACTTTTGCAAATGGTACTAGGAAATAAATGTTTATAGAAATAAATAAATAAAGCATAACTTCATTATTTATTTTGCTAATGTATTTGATTTTATATTTGTATCTCTTTTCTGTTGCTTGGAAAGACCTTGTTTCCTGATGTTACATATAATTGCTCATTTGCCTTATCGATGTGTGCATATAATATATATAATAATATATGTAATATATGTAATAGTTTCAAAATAGCCATATCACTATGCCAAATGCTAAAGTAATGATAACATTACTACTAAAAAGAACACAGAATACAATTTCAGTTTTGTTTGTTCTCCTTAGGATATATCCATTAGAGATGTACATCAAAATATTGTGGTTTACAGTTATTTGAAATGGTTCTTGTTCATGCAATTGTAGTGACAACCAGATATAGACTTAGGTTGATTTGTTTCAATTTGTTTTAAAATTTGGGGCATAGTTTGTTCAGTCATTCTTATTTTCAAAAAATTCGTATGACATTTACACAATTATTATTCATTTTTGGCCCTCCATTATTTTGGATTTTGGATTTGAACCCAGGTAGTCTGGTTCCTTAGTCCATAGTCTTAAGCAAAATGCTAGATTGAAACTCAAATCCTTTACTTGGGAGGCAGGTAAAGAGAGGATTGGGGGTGCAGTTGAAATGGCATATATTTGTAGCTAGTTCTTAAGATGTAAACTTGGAAAATATTATTCCAGGGCTCTTCATGAGTCCCACCCCTACCTTCACCTCCCAAATTCAAAACCACCAGGCAGCAGCTAAAAGCCTTTTTTATGGCTTTTTGTGTTCTAAGAGCTTATAGCCTTAACCCAGATACCTACTTTACAGATTCATAGCATGCAAGCTTTGCAGATATTCTTTTGAAGTTTGCATTTATAAGCCTTTATGTACCAGCCTCTGTAAATTTCCATGTGACCTGACTGAACTTCTTGAAGACAGAGTGTGAACAAACATTACAAGCTTTTTGTGAAAGAGAATGTAAGCTCCATATAAAGGATTTTTCCTAAATCCCATTATATCTCCTTTAACCATCCCCGTTCATTCTCCCAAAGTTCCACTACCCTTGGTTACTACCACACTGCTTTCCTCTTCTACTTTCGCTTCATTCCTCCCTCTGTCTCCTTAACTGTGGGTTCCTCAAAAGTCCTTCAGAAGGCCCACTCAGCATACTAAAAAGCTTCTAGCCAGTGGAATGGCCTTGAACAACAAAAGCACCAAAGGTAGTGTTGTGTAGCCAGTGGAATGGCCTTGAACAACAAAAGCACCAAAGGTAGTGTTGTGTGTGTTAGCTACTTTCTAACCACCTATTGTTCTTTATAAATGCCCTGGGGAGGTCCTTAGTTTATCCACTTACACTTCAAATTTTTTTCTGACCTTTCACCTAGAACCTCCTCTTCTGGTAATCTAACCCAATGGAGTAATTCCAACTGGTACAATGAATTACCCACGAAGATGTTTATTGCAAAAATTATATGATAATGAAAGTTTATTAATTCTCAAGTGTCCAACAATAGGGGGATGATAAAATGATGGTACTTGTTTATACTAGGCCATCAAGGATTAATTATACTATAAAGACAGACATCTTAATAACTTAAAAAAACTCTTAATATGTACTGTTAAGTAATAAAGTATAAACAAAGTAATAACCTGAAGAAAATATGACAAATACTAACAGTATTTTAAAAACCATTAATAATGATAAACAGCATTAATTTCTGTATTTTCCTAATTTTCACAGAAACATATTACTGTTATAATAATACACACACACATACACACACACTAGTCACAAGAGTATAAGCTTATGATCCAGATGCTCAAGCTCTTTATGTCTGTGAGAGACAGATCTGACAGACAATAGTCCACAGAGGAAAGATGGGGTTTATAGTGTTATAATTTGAAGATGTGAACTTCAAAGGAGGAAAGTTTCCAAATGAAAGCAGACAAAGTCAAGATCTGGAAAAGATTAATGAGAGAATGCAAATGACATATCCTGGCTTTATGGTAGCTGGAATACAAGGGAAACCACAGCACACACTGTAGAAAATGACAATGAAATTGGAGTTCTATGGAAAACAAGGTAGCACTTCTTAGACTAGTCATTGAGGATTTTTGCCACTTCTACTTTTATGTATACAGTTGTTTTCTCCGTATTTTTCTTTAAATCAATTCCTCAGCTCCCTCCCTTTTTTCTTTAATCAAAGGGCTTCCTTTAATTGCAAACCTAAGTGATAATATGTTTAAGACGACTCTGATATGTATTTTTCATCCTATGTTAATTTACTGGTTTAGGTGTTTAAATAATGTTGACTTTTGAAGTAAGACAGGATTTCTCTAGGCATAAGTAGGACACTGGGAGTTCATATTCCCAATGCCTTTTCACTAACAAAATTATCTCTGTGAACTTGGGCAAGTTACTTAACTTCCCTGTACCTAATTTTCCTCATCTGTAAAATAAAGATGATAATACATAATCCCTTCATTGCAGGGATAAACTGAGGGAATACATCAAAGCTTTTAGATCTGCGCCACGTACCATACCCTCCACCAATAACAGAATGATTTATTTATTTATCCACTGGAAAACTTGGGTCCTTTTCCTAATAATTGTACAGTTTAAGTGCCTGATTAAACTGCATTTAGTCAACCTGTAAGAGAGCATAACAGCTGATGGTAGGTAAGAGGTGGGGCAAGAGATCAAATTGTTGGAGTTAAGGCAAACACCCTCTTAGGCCATACCTCAGGCACTGGACAGACCGATGTACCTGGGGCACTCATGAGACTCTCAGCTTGAAAATGAGAATCTTTTATGAATAAGTCTCTCTTATGTCCTCTGGCCATCATTATGGATCATGTGTGAAGCTGGAAGGTGTTAATGATCAGCCAGGGAGCATCACTGGGCCCCCACTAAATAGAGAGTGTCTGATCTACGAATAATTATATCAGTTGTTGTCAACCTATTACTCCAGTAACTCTCCTTTTAAAAAAATATTTGTTAATACTCTATCATGAAAAAGTTAAATTGATAGTTAACATAGCCTATCTACACAATGACAAAAATAATAAAATAGTATGGACTTCATTATGTAAATATTCCATCACTTTAATTATTAGAACACATAAAGTGGATAAATGTTTGCACTGTGAATGCGATAACTGCAAATATAGACTGATGAAACATATTTTAATGCCAAATCATGTATTATAAGTAGTATTGTCATTGTGAATTTCAGTAATGGTGAGCAATCTTAGCAACACTTTCCTCAATGTACAGAGTAATTGCTTAGTTGGAAAATTCAGTGTATATAAAACTTGCAAAAAATATATTTTTAATATATATAATGAAGTTAGTTTTATAATTAGATTGTTTAAAAGATTTTCACCTACAGGAAGAGTTGGTGGAACATTATAAGGTCTTATGGAATGTGGAGCAATTCTTGGCTGTGCGGAATATCTAACAGCCCAGCTTCTACCCAATGAATACTAGTATCTTCTACTAAACATTGTGACAAACAACACTAGTGCCAAAATAGCTCCAGTACATTACATAGATTAAAGGATCTCCATTTTTCCTCATTGCCAAGAGGAAACAATAAAGAACATACTACTCTGTACCTAGATGTCATCTTGCAGATGTTTCTGGGATGGCAATACATGTCTGAGAATCTAGGAATTTTCACTAAAGAAGACAAGACCTAATGTGGTTTAAATAATTACACAGGACTAAAATCAACACTCATCTGCCCAAATTTCTGATTAGGTGAGGATTTATGAAGTTCCAGACAGATTAGCTCTAAGGAAAAGTAGTTATCAATAGTGTGAAATGCTCTAAGGAATAACACAAAAGCCAATTAATTGCAATATTGAGGCTTCTTGTGACCTTAGAACAATTTTCATGGGTTTCTGTGTTAATACTCAATTTTATGGAGTAGGAGATGTGCTTGAGAAATGAGGATATGGAGCTAAGGAAGGCTGGCTGTGAAAAGAAGAAAAATGTCCTTTCTCATGCTAATCTGTCCTTGTCAGTTTAATTTGCAGTCCCCCAAATACTGGATATATAAGAGAATAGAGAAAAAGTATTTTTCCACCCTGGTTATAGCTTACTAACTAGAGGTAGCTGAGAAGTAGAGAGGATTTTTTTGTTTGTTTTTGAAGATGGAAGAAACTTAAACAGGTTTATGCGCTAAGGAGAAAGGGTTAGTAGAGAGGAAATGGTTGAGATAATGGAGAACTGAGCTGATCAGTGAAAGGTGCCTTTCTTGGACACATGGCAGGATGAAATGGGAAGTCACTGTAAGGTGTTTCTCTTGAACTAAAGGAGAGAGCATACATGGGAGTCAAACCAAAATATTTGGGGATTTGAATTCAACTAAAGGGAAAGGCTTGGGAATTCTTGAATTTTACCCAACATGTGTAATCATTAAATTTGAATTATATTCTGAGTAGCTCTTCAGGAGTTTATTAACTTAGTTTCTTTTTTTTAAAATTTTTTATTAAGGTATTATTGATACACACTCTAATGAAGGTTTCACATGAAAAAACAATGTGGTTACTACATTTACCCATATTATCAAGTCCCCACCCATAGCCCAATGCAGTCACTGTCCTTCAGTGTAGTAAGATGCCACAGATTCACTATTTGCCTTCTCTGTGCTACACTATTTTCCCCATGACCCATCACACCATGTGTACTAAACATAAGACCCTTCAATCCCCACCTCCCTCCATCCCCACCCGCCCTCTCACTATTAACTTGTTTAAATGAATTCTTCATATTTGAGTTTTTTATTGAACTTTAAAGTATAACACATATCAATAAAATAGTATAAATCATAAAATTATAGCACAATGGATCTTCACAAACTGAATAAATCCCTGTAACCACCATCTAGGTTGAGACAAAATGTTACTAGCACCCCTAGAAGTCCCCTCTTTCATTCTTCTAGTCACAATTTTCCGCCAAGAGTAACCATTAATCTGACTTCTAAACCATAGATTAATTTTGTATGTTTTTGAACTTTATAAATATGGCATCATACAATATATGTACTCTTTTTTTATTTGACTTCTGCTCAACATGTTTTGACAATTTTTTGTGTGTGTTTGTTATTTGTTTCATTCTGATTGCTGCATAGTATTCCATTGGGCGTATATACCCTCAATGCATTTATCCATTCTACTCCTGATTGGCATTTGGGTAGTTTCTGGTTTGAGATACTATTTCTAGTGCCACTATGGACATTTGTGGTCTTGTTTTTTGGTTTACACACATACACATTTCTGTTGGGTATACATTTAAGAATAGAAACATAAATTAAGCTGATTTTTAACTGCCCAAATTTGTTGGTCCATTTTACTAGCATGGAGAAACAGTGACATCTGGTGCATGAAATAATGAATTTCAGTGTACATTTGAAAATTTTTAAGGAATCCCATTTTAAAGGTAATCATAAGTCTTATAAGAAGCCACATGTTCAATGAGTTTATAGTTCAGGCTTCTAATGTTAAAATTAACCTAAAATGTATTCACTTTGAGCACTTAAATAATTTGAGAATAATATTCTTAAACTCTTTTAAATAATCAATAAAACCGACTAATTAGATAAGATGAATAGATTTATGGAAGAAATTTTATTTTGACATATACTAATGATGGAATTTTTTAATGCAAATTACTAACCTAAAAGTTGCCACACAGTGAAAGATTTTTAGGTTTGTGGACTACAAAATTTCCTTTCTAACCTAAGCTGGTAAGATCTGAACAAATAAAATATAGATACATACAAATAATATTTTATAAGGTATTAAGAAAGTAAAACTAATTTACATATTGGAATTCTTTAGAATTCAAATAAAGGAGCTCTATGTCCCTTTGTAAATTTTATACCTATGCTAAAAGAGGTCAACTTTTTTTTATTACATTGTATGATTAGGAAATACACATGTACATAGCACTTTATTTTTATGTTTTTTTTTGTGACCTTTGCTGTCTCAAAATAAGTGGAGGGATTAGGTATGTCCTTTAAGGCATTATTTGTATTCATACCTAAAGTTCTGGAAGAATGGTAGTTTTCTTCCTTGATATCATGAAGCTCATGAATCAAGTTTTATCACACTGAAAGATAATGTTTTGAATATTTATTCCACAAATGTTTATCATAACCTTCTATCTGCCAAGCATATTAGCTAGCAGAATCTGGATGAAATTCCTCTTTCTCCCTCCTGCCCTCTCTGATTCCCTCTTTTTTGTTCTTTCCTTCTTTTTCTCTTTCTTTCCTCATCTCTCTCTAACATGAAAGAAACCTGAGTAAAGTTAAATGCTGAAAAAACATAATCATTGCAGATGTTGAAGACACAGGAAAGAGCTGGAGTGATTGATGGAGCTGAGAAAACAGAAAAGCAAGGTTGGAATTTTAACTGTTTGGAGAAATAATCCGTTTCTAACTGTTGGGGAAGAAGGAAAAAAGAATAGGGGCATGTAAAATAAAAGTAAGTGGCAGGTAGTTATTGTGATCTGTTCTTGCTTGGTAGTTTGAAGAAAGTTTGTGATAGTCATTGTTGACAATTGGAGAAAGTGGAAGCAACGAAAGGAAACTCCTGAGAATCACTGATGGCCTAGCTAAGGCAAAAATCTTGAATTTGTAACGGTGTCAATCATTAGCAGTGCTCATCAAGGAAAGTTCAGTCAGAGAGAAGGACAGGTGAGTTGAGCTGGGTTGAGCTCATTAAAGAATATATATAAAACGGAATACATATATATAAAATGGAAGATGATTGGGCCAGAGAGATAGGGTCTAAAGGATGATTATGGGATTATTTTATGGAGTTGATGTGGATCTGATGATGAGTGGTGTTTTACAGATAAATTACACACAGGTTTTCGTGGATAGTGCGAATGCTGATGATTCTTAAGTACTTGGCAATTAGATGAAGATGAAGTATTACGGTAATAATGAAACATAGGAGAGCTGGAAGGATGAGAGAGGTTAAGGTTAGAAGGAAATTATAAATTTATGACTTTATGAAGCATTTGCAGTGATGAGTGAGGTAAGAGTGTGGCAAACGTGAAATAGAGATGAAGTCAGTGCAAGTGAAGAAGTCAATAAAATGAGAGGCAAAGGTATTAAATGGACATTGATATATAACCAGAATAATTGCAGAATTTAAGAAAATCTGAGTGATGTTACAAAGTCCTTAATAAGTGAGGGACAGTGATCAGGATGTTAGCAGATGAGAGAAGTACTGGTGAGAATCAAAATAACTGACTGAAATACATTAATAATTTTCAATAGAGAACAATTAACTGATTAATAAGTCTATAAAACAATGTCCAACCTTATAATTAATAAAATAGCTGTATATAGAAAAAATGAGTAACCATTTATTTTTTCTATGAAATTAGCAGATTAAAAATATCATTGTCAAGGGTTTAATGAATAGATACTTTAATAATGTGAATTTAAGCTAGTGAAACATCTTGGAAAACAATTTAATAATATTTATTAAACATGTATCAATAACCTTTGACCAGGTAATTCCACTTCTGGGAAATTTTTGTAAAGGGATTGAACAAACCACCTTGATGCTATTTAAAAGAATCAAAACTGAAAAGCATCTGAGTATATAAGAGAGGAAATATTTATCATATAATGTTAAGTAGAAAAGTATCTTACAATATTTCATATACAATATGATCAAATTGTTTAATCTAAAACCTGTGCTATGAAAAAGATAGGAAGAAAATATCCTAAGAAAAAAAAAAAGAATCCTTCAGCCACTTACTTGAAAACATCTTTTGTGTTTTTCAAAATGTCCCTAATTAGTTTTTATTAATTTATTCTGGGAATATAAAACCAAGTTTATTAACAGTAGAAACAGCCACCAACAGCTTCAAGACCAACAGAAATTCTAATGGGCTAAAAATATTAAGGAAAATTAAAATAAATGTAGACTGTATATACAAATAAAATAAGAAAATTGTAACCTGAATTTAAATCCTAATGGTATTTAAAAGTAGAATTTGATAAGATGATTCTCAAGCTATTGTTGAACAATAAATGAAACAGGAAAATAAATATTGTAAAGTTTATTTGGTGAAGCCTATCTGTAAGTATTGTTGGGGAAGAAAACCTTTGCCCTTCAAGGTTCTAGCTCGTCTGAGAATTAAATTGACATGAGACAGTTAAACAGGAGAAAATTAAATTTAATAATTTAATTACATACGGGGGAATCCACACGGACAAGAGATTCCAAAGATAGGCAAAATGAGGTCATCCTGAACTAAGGAGGAGAGGATGGAGGTCTGAGACTTGAAAGAGAAAGAAAACAATTCACCAGGAGATGCAAGAGTAAATGCTTGGTAAACAAATGTTTGCTGGACCTCACAGAAACAATGCAACATAGACTGGAATTTTAACAAATAGACTTTGCTCAATTCTTCCCCCTGCCATACCTAGGTCATATTCTATGTAGTTATCTATGGTGATAGCTCTCTTCCCAGAGCAGGTCCTCTCTCTAAATTCTTTTTATGTAGTTAGGGAGAAGGTCAAAGTTTCTTTCTGAGTCTTTTGGGGCTTGATTGTTTTCAGCTATACATAATCTGCATGCCAAAGGGAGCACATCTTGGGGAAGTAGACATGCCCTTGGTCTTTACAATATTTATAAAATTTTTTAATGTTTAGACTATTTGACACAGCAATTCTATTTCTGAGACTCTAACCTACAAAATTGTTAGAACAAATGCAGAAGATACATTTGTAAGGCTATTTATCAGCACAGTAATTCTAATAGTAAAATCCCATAAGTAACTTAATTGTTTTTCACTGAAGAGTGGTTAGATAAAAAAAAAATGGTTAGATAAATTGTGTTATGTCTGGGCTATGGAATGCTTTGCAGGCACTAAAAAGAATGAGAAGTGATATGTGACACTGATGTAAAAGATCTCTAAGACGTATTGTAGGTAAGTTCTGGCTTCTATTAATAAAGGAGTATCAGCCTCATCTTCCTGTTGATAATGGAAATTCTGGGGAAAACATTTGAAACAAGACTATTTAAGGATAACCCAAGCAAGGCAGGAACTGGAGGGAATAAACTTTGGAGGAAGGGACCCCACGCAGATAGGCGAAACTCATTCTCTTTGTATCTCCTTACTCTGAACTATGAAATTCCTAGCTGCATTGGTCTCCAGTCTCTGTCTCCTCAATTCAGTGAAAGTGTTCGACTCTTACAGTTTGCCTTCTCTGTGCCAAAGTCTGGGAGTGACTTCCAATCAGAGAGCCAAGGCAGTGATTTTACTCATCTCATTTGTTTTCCTTTCCTTGGGGATCACAGTCCTATGTTACCTATTGCCCACTATCTGAAAATAGTTTATTTTTATAATTTCTCCACTTTCTAGTTGACAGCAAGAGGTGATTCTAGGCCATTTCTTATTCCCTCATGGCTATAAGCAGAAGTCTCACCTAGAATTTTAGATCAAGCAAAAAATCTTTTGAAAATGAAGGAAAAATAATACATTTTCAAAGAAATGTAAGCTGAGATAATTTGTTGCCAGAAAAATTTGCCACAGTACAAGAAATGCTAAAGGAATGTCTTCAGGCTGAGGAATTTCATACCAGATGGGAATTAGATATACAGGAAGGAATAAAGACTGGAAAAAACACATATGTATTATATATAAAAAAATACATTATATATATAAAACAAGTATTTTATATACAGTATATACATAGTATATATAGTATATATAATTGTGGGGTAAATGGAGGTTTTCAACCAGAATTCCCACCTAGCCTTGATAGCGCCCATTGCATATACATATAAGAGCCTGTTAGCACATCAATGTGATGTTTACCAGTGGCAGAGCCATGGATCACAGGATTGCCGTTCAGGAGCAATAGCCATTCCCTCGGCCCCTCCCTCCTGGTATGTAATTGGTCAGGCACTGGCCAGGCCCCGGGGGCCCACCCATGGAGTTCCTCTTGTGGCAAGGGGCTGGAGTAAGTGGAATGCTCTGTGGCCAGAGAGAGAGAGAGCTTGGTACCAGAGCCAAATGAGAAGGGATGGAGCACGCTGAGAGAGAGAGAGAGAGGAAGAGAGGGAAAGTGCGTGAGAGTGTGCCAAGCAGCTGGGGTTCAGAGTGAGGAGAGACTGAGCCATGAGAATAAAAAACCTTTAATTCCCAACCTCTCACCCTGTTTTCCTACAGTCTCACTGGATTTGTAGTGAACTTACCCTGGGCAGGATACCTGCTTCCTCCCAGAGCTACAATAATGTGATGTTTTATTTGTTTTCTTAAATTCTTTAAATCATAGACTACTTAAAAGTAAAAGCAACATAGCAAAGGGTAGGAGGGTGCAAATTGAATTTTACCATTGTTTCTTACATAATATGTGAAGTGGTATAATATTAACTCAAGAAGACTGGGATTAATTGAGGATGCATATTATCACCCCTAGTGGAAATGCACCAAAATGCAAAACAAAACAAAACAAAAAACTGCACAAAACTGTATTAACTAGTCAAAAGAAGAGATAGTATGGGATATTGAAAATGTTATTAGCCCAAAAGAAGACAGAACAAAGAAACAAAGGACAAAATAGAAAGTAAATAGCAAAATGAAGATTTAATCTCAATTGTATCAATAATTTCAATTCAGAGTTTATCACACTGCATAAAAAAGCAAACCCCAACTATTCACTGGCTACTAGAGATCTACTGTAAATATGATGATAAAAATTGAACATAAAAGGATGGAAAAATATATACCACCCAAACACTAAGGACATGAAAGCTGGTATGCTATATCAATGTTAGACAACACTGATTTCAAGACAAGGAGCATTATCATACAAAAAGAGAACCGTTTTATAATGACAGAAAGATCAATTCATCAAGAAGACAAAACAAGCCTAATGCAAATACACTTAGTGATATATTTAAATACACCAGTAAAATTAGACAGAATTAAAGAAATAGATAAAGCCCCAAAGTTGGAGATTTTAATATATTGCTCAGTAATTGATACAATACATAGACAAAAATATCAGTAAAGATCATCATAAAAGACGTTTGAACAGCACTATCAATGAACCTAAGTGCTATTTATTTATGTATCTAAATGTATATCCAGTGTTTCTGTCCCTCTCTCTCTCTCCCTCTGTATATATATTTATATATAAACACTACATCTAGCAACAGCAGAATATACATTCTTCTAAAGAGCACATGGAACATGCAGTAAGATAAGTCATATGCTGAACTACAAAACAAATGCTAACAAATTTCAAAGTTTTGAAATCCTGTTCCCTGTCTACAACCAAATTAAATTTTGAAAATATAACATGTAGAGTATGATCCTATTTATGTTAAACAATATTAATCTAAGAAATCAATGTACTATGAATCTAAAAAAAATGTGCATGTTCATATATAAAAAAATAACTGGCAGAATATAGATCAAAGGTTACTTCTTAACAGGAGAATGAAAATGGAAAAGGGGATTGAAGAGGAACATCCATGTTGTATTTATATGTATTTCTTTATTGTTGGATTATTTTTATTCATATATCACTTATGTACTTAGGATTGATAAAGTCTTGTAAAGAATAAATATGTGAGAACAGCCCATAAAAGTTTTGAAATAGAAGAACAGTGAAGAAGGATCTGCTCTACCACTATCAAAAGGTTTTGAAGAGTTATGGTACTTGAGGTACAGTTAAAGGAAGCAACAGAGAGCTAACTGAAATATAGTCCAGTAGCAGAGTTATTACATATGAGAATTTAGTAGATAATAAAGGTGGCATTTAAATTTGCTGGGAAAAGGATATAATCTTTAATAAATGGCATTAGAACAGTTGGCTAAATGCTTGGAGAAAAATTGGACACTGTGGTAGCTGTTAGTACTGTCTTTCATATACTTTTAGCTCTATTTTGGGGCACACTATAGGACTGTGTTTTCTCACCATCTTTGAAGGGTGATGTGGCTTATTTGGGCCAATGACATGTAAGCCTAAGTAGCAGATGCCACTTCCAGAAGCATTGTGTGTCTGTTCTAGGGCTTTGATGTGTAATTTGCCATTTCCTTTCCTACTTTGGCAGTGATTACACAGCGCATGTTGAGATGGTACCTTTGTCAGACTGGCTCTTTGAGTGGCAAAGTGAGCACAATGGTCCTTACCTGCCTCATTGGAAAGAATGCACAAGAGAAAAGTACTTTTTTATTGTATCAGATTACTAGATATTTGGTGGGTTTGCCACCATAGCATAAATGATTAATATAAAAATTGATCTCTAGAATTTTGGAGATATTATTAAAAAACCCAATTTTCTGCATTGGAGACTAGGATATAGGTGGGAAGAAAATTATTACTGGAGGTTGAAATATTTCTTCATGCTCTGTAGTAATAAAATTTATCATAAAACAGTGTCTCACAATGATGTGGATGACTGATTGTGTATCTAATGAACTTTTTGTCCTAGGGAAAAAGATCAGAAAACAGAATGATAGTAGCAATGGTTGACATAGCCTGAGTCTGGCAAAATATTACAAGGTTAGCCCAGTTAGAAATTGATACTTTGCAAGCTGAAACAAAAGGGACTATAACTAATCTGTGAATTTATGGATTTCTAGGGATGAAAGAGGCAACTGTTTCTCAACCACAAATAGATAAATAAATAAAAATGAAAAATAACTTGAGCAACAAAGGCAGTTTAAAACTCAACCTTGGTTTATTTATAATTGCCAAAAACTGGGAATAACTCAAATGCTCCTCAACTGGAGAATGGAAAATACACACAACTGGGTAACACACTATATGTGTCCTTTTAGTGAAATACTACTTAAAAGGGACAAATGACTAGTACATGCAACAACATAGATGAATCTCAAATGCATTATACTAAATGAAAGAAGTTAGGCTCAAAAGGCTACATATGGTATGATTCTGTTAGGCAGAAAAATAGACATGAGCAAGGTGGAGAGAGAATAAAGCCAGTAAAGCCCACTACAACGGACTCAAAGAGTTAACCAGGTAAAACCAGAAAACCAGAAAGGACTCAGCATTAGTGAGTTAATTAGTTGAAGTTTCAATTGCCAGGAGTGACTTGGAATGTCCGGATATTCCCCACATAAAGAAAAATATCCAAGAGCAGCCCATGTCTTCATTGTACCAATTAGATCATGCCATTGTAAAATCTACTTAGTCTACAAAGAAGGCCCAGCTTATTATTTAACTTAACCCATATGTCATTCTTTGTCTTCTTCCATCCCCTTAATCAAGTAACTTTGTAAAGGGCAGGAGACAGACCTTTGAAGTGTAAGTAAATCTATGTGGACAAAGAACGATGAAGTCCAAACCAACACAGTCACCTAAAAACCCTATTCTTAAGAAAAAACTCCAAAGCAATTATAAATGAACTGTATATATCATGGTTTATGCTGACTCCTACCCCCAAAAAGCCCTATAAAACCCCAGAACCTAAACCCTTAAGCACACCTCCTCTCTGAGGTTGCCCACACTCACCTTTTTCATGTATGTCACTCTCTCTGTCCTACTCCAGATATACAGGGAGGGGCTACTGTGAGTTCTGATTTGGGCTTGCAAGTTCCTGTCACCTGGGTGACTCAGATGAGACTGTAGCTATACAGTTGTGCTCTTTAGTAGCCTGTCTGAAAATGTCCTTTATTTCCTTTGGGAAGTTCTCAGAACATAATATCACTCTATCCAGTGTTCTGTGGCTCTGTCAAATCCAGGGGTGGTAGGGGCTTAGTTTCTATGCCATGCAGATTCAAAGAGACACTGGATGCCAGGTGACCCTGGCTTTAGGAGTTGGCAGGGGATTTGCCCAATGCTGAGCAGGAGTTCAATGAGCTTCCCTTTCCTCCCTCTGTTTTTCCTTCTTTAAGTAAACCTGCCTTTGTCTACCTTGACTCTGGTCTGCTCCTCCCTTGGACTGTTTTCAAATAAAACTTTTGCTCTGCTTCACTACTGTGACTCTGCCCTTCAATTATTTGTTGCATCAGGGACAAGAACCAAGGAGAATAAACTCAAACCCTGACAATTTAATTTATATGACATATATGCAAAGACAAAACTATAGGGACAGAAAACAAATGCGTGATTTGGTCACAAGCTGGGGTGCAGGGGAGAGGAAGACACAGAAGAATTTTGGGAGTGTAACTCCAGGAAAACAATCCCAGGGCAAAATACCTTTGAAACTGAAATCAGTCAAAGGAAGAAATAAAGTGGGAGAAATCCATTTATTGCTTATAAGCAGTCATCCACTTCTGCTGTCCGTGTCTACAGAGAAAGGGACCCAACCCAATGTTGGTAAAATTGTAACATTACCAGAATATCTCACCTGGCTTTAGTTAATTGCATATCCTCAGCGGGGGAGAGAAGTACATCTCCATATCAATGGGTAATTACCTGGGCAACCAAGGGTGTGTCTGAACCTGAGAGTTTAAAGGGAGGGGCTGGCTTGCTTGCTTACTTGCTTCTTCTGGAGCAGAGAAGAAAGATGGCCCTGGACTGCAGTTTGTAAGCAATAAATGGGTTTTAAACTTTATTTCTCCCTTTGACTGATTTCAGTTTTTAGAGGTATTTTGCCCTGGTATTTCCTCTCCCTAGATTTAGACCTAACCTCTCAGGTCCAGATATATCCTCATTTGCCTATTGATATGGAGATGGATTACTTCTCTGCACCCCTTGATGTGGAGATGCACTAAGGCGAGGCGAGAGATTTTGGAAATACTGCAATTTTACCCACAGGGAATAATTGAACATTTGTTCTATTTTTATTATGATGATGGTGATGCCGGGGTTCTTGTTCACAAAACCGAAGAATGAGCTTAGCAAACACCCAAGGTAGGAGAGCAAGATACAGGCTTTTATTTAGAGATAAAGTGAAAGGACAGAGCTCCTGGCTCACACCAGGAGGGGACAAGAGAGCCCAGGGTGGTGCTTTGTCTAGGAGATTTACAGGCAATTGAGAATTTTTGGAAATTGAGGGCTTAGGGTGTGGACTTGTACCACCTGCCCCGCCCTCAAGGTGGGCTGGGTTGTTCTCTGCTTGCTAGGGCTGTTTACAGTGAAGTCACGGGTTATGCTGAGATACCCTTCTTTATTTGTGAAACACTCAAGCATTCCAGGCCAAGTTGCTCTTGACCTTTTGACCTTTAACTGATCTCACTGAAGATGTCTATATTTCTAGTCTGGTATCTTGACCCTAGAGAATTAGTGTGACCTTGACTTTGCATAATGCTGAACATAGGGACTTTACACTGTTTCATTGCTTTGACTGTAAATAACCTGCCTTGCTTTTTCCAGAGGCCCTCACCCTACTCTGACTACACCCATGTCTCAATGGTTACATGACAGTATACCTTTGTCAAAACTCATACAGAGTTGTACACTAATAAGGGTTGATCTGAATGTGTTTGTAAACCCAAGAGGAACCCTGTTTTAATGATTTAAAAACTGGACAGGAGTGGAAGACATTTAAAGATGGGAGAAATTAGCCTTGCTAAGGAAGAAAAACACTTTTCCTTCAGAGATAAAAATAATAATATTCACTTATTGAGCACCTATGATGTGCCAACTGAGCTAATCTGCTAAGCACACTTATGTAGAGAGGTATACTTAATCTTGAATTCTTACAATATCCTGTGGGGGAATATTATTCCCATTTTAAGGAAACTGGGAATTAGAGTGATTAAATAACTTGCACAAGTTTGCTTAGCTAGTAAGTAATGGACCCAGGCAGATCTGTCTGATAAGCCCTAGTGGCTTTTTCTGTATAATGCGGAAAATAGAATGATGGAGATTTTCAGGTGGGAAAGGAAGTTGAGGAAATTATAATCAGGAGATTCTATTATGGCAACATTTTAAGATTAGGCTATCTGTTGGCAGTGAAGGGATTAAGGGGTTGGAGTAAAGTTGAAGCCTTGAGCAGAGTGGGGAAAACTGAAGGAGGTTGTAATGATTTTGACATTGTTTATTCTAGTCTTTGTCCTTATACCATAGGGATGAGATACTCTTCCTTTTGTAGTTAACATTAGGAAAAAGAAATCCTGCTGCAAGATGCCAGAGACCCACAATAGTATTCCTTCAGTGAAGATTATCATAAGAATGTGCAACTTGAGAACTTCTTATTGTGCAAAGACCAATTCTTATCTATTCCCCAAGTCCCATTCATTTCTGTGCTCTGTTTATAAAGAGTATGTCATTGAAATTATAGTGTATTCCTGAGGGTGGGAGAGGAACTTTGTAGCATAAAAAGGAATTCTAATTTGCAGATGATTGTCATACTGATCTCTGATGGATTGATTAACCTTGATTTCTCACAAATTCTTCAGCATCTTAAGAAAGAACTGGAAAACATAAAGTGTAAGATCATAACTGCAAATCCTACATCCATAATGTGAATGAAACACAAGTTGGGTTCAGAGAGCTCTTCTCTACGTACATATCACTACTCTAAATTGTAACATTTATGTCAGTTTACTTTTATAAAGGTTTATGTTAGGAAGCCCTGTATATTTTCATGGTGGATATGGTGAGTAACAGTTAATGTTGAAAGCACTAAGAAAACTTTCATAAAGCAAGATTAATTGATTAAAATAGTGTTAAAATGGGAAGGAGTCTTAGAAAACATCCAGTTCTGTTAGAACAGGCAATCAGTTAAGACATAAGCAGGAGAAAGGGGCCAGCTCATCAAGGGAGACTTTCTGGACAACTGTAGCTTCAGGGGGAAGGTGTCCTCCTTCCAGAACAAATTCCCCTATGAATCTCATGAAACCGAAGTATGGCAAAGGGAAGGGTAGATTGGGAGAAACCAATTTTATTGCTCACAGTTCCTCAAATTTGCTAGCCAGACCTGGCTCTGTCTGTTACCCTGGCCACCATGTGCACTCTCCTCCCCACCCACCCCTTCTGGGAGGAACTCCATGGGCAGGTCCTTGGTGACTGGCAGATACCAGACCAATTAAGTACCAGTAACAGAGGGAAGGAGAGAATGTCCGTTTTCTCTCCAGCTCTTGCCCCAGATCCAATGCAGGTTACAGGAGGCTGCAGTGGTAAACACCCATTGATATGTAAATGGACTAAAGCCAGGCAGGAGATTCTGGAAATTCTGCCATTTACCCACACAAACCCCTGAGCTCTCCTTAGTTGCCAGTTCCATAGTTAAGGATGCCTAGCTTATCAGGAGGCCCAGACAGTCAAGGATACCCAGATAGTCAAGAGGTTCAGGACCACATGGGATCCCTGATTACAGGGCATGTGCAAGGTCAGAAGACTTTGTCTGAAAAGTAGCCCCACCTCATTGACAATAACACCTAAATGTAATTAACACTGTGGTTTTGGTCCCCTTGTGGCCATGCTTAGATACTTATGGATAAGGTGCCCTGCTCTCTGAGAAAAAGGTTATACAACTGAAAACTGTCAATCAACCTGCCAATCAAAGGACGTAAGAGGCAGGGCAGGACTTCCTGCCATCTTAAGAAAAAATAAAAGGCAAGAAAGGGGCTCCTCCAAGAGTGGGGCTGCTTCTGGTTTCCTGATAGCTGCTCTCCTGTCTCAGAGTATACTTTTCACTTTAACCCAATAAATTCCTTGCTGCTTTTTCTTGCTATCTTGTCTCCACTGAATTCTTTCTTTTGAGAAGAATCCAGGAAACAGTGTTCCACTGGTAACAGTTCAATCTCTTCATTTATGTTGTGAGTATAATAGTGTTGATTAAATAACTTCTTTAACTCATGAGAGTTCGTTAACAATCACAGCATGTGCTTAATTAAAATGTGTGTTGCATTAACATGTTCTTTATCATCCCATCTTCTATTGTGCCTATGAGGTGACAGAACTAAGGATATAAAAATTAAAAGGCAAAGTCACTGAATAGCAATGGATGAAGGTATTTTAAAATACTACTGCATGTGTAGGGGAGGAAAAATAAATTTCCCTTTACCTTTCTGGGTTCTAGGCTGAAAATCCCCTGTAATGAAAACACAGATTAACAGAAAAGAAAAGAAAAAAACAACCCAGAAGTTTAATAACAAGTATTCCTCTTGAATACATGGGAAGAAAACTGAGTAACTTTCCAAAATGGCACAAGCCATCATCTTAAGAACCATCTCCAGCTGAAGACAAAAGAAAGATGTTGGGGGTAGAGGAGCAATTATAGGAAGTGACTGGGAAAACACAGTAAACAAAGGTAAGGCTGTTATGCATATTTAACTGTTGCCTTCTTCATTGATAAGAGGTTCTAGAGATGTAGTCATCCTTCTCTTCCTGGCACAGAGAGGAAGAAATCCTTACAAATGAAGGTTTCCCTGATAACTGTAAATGTTTCTTACCAAAGGGTTACTACTACTACTTACCAGGTTAAAACTACCAGGTTTTCAGAGCTTCTCCTGTGTCTGTTATTTCTTAAAAATAGGTTAAAACTACCAGGTTTTCAGAGCTTCTCCTGTGCCTGCTATTTCTTAAAAATAACCAGCTCAAGATAGTCATTATTCCAAAGAGACATATTTGGGGGTGGCCAACTCTTCTCCCATGTACATATTTTTTCATCACTTTTGAAATATCATTTTATACTGGGAAGACCATTGGGTTAGCAGGCAGAAGAAAGGATTCTAATCCCATTTATTCTCTTCAGTGAGGAGTTTCCTCATTTTATGTTCCTGGTTCCCCTAGAAAAAAAAAAACGACATTTTTTGAAAAAAAAATTAAATGAAATTGGATGGGTAAATAGAAGCCTTTCTAATAAGTTGGATGATTAAAAAAAAACTTGAAAATCGTGGGATATCTATCGTGGAATATGTTTATGAAGAAAACAAACAACCATCAGTCTTGGGCAGTATTGTGACATTTGGAAAGAAATGAGTAAATCTGATTGTCTCTAGAGGTTTCTTCTAGATCTAAAGTCTTATGATTATATCCCCAGTGAAAGCTTAACATGTGAGTTCTCATCACCACAGAGTTTGTTTTCTATAGGTTCATGACATTTCACTGCATTGTTATTGGCTCACACATGTGCCGTAGCATCCCAGATGTGGTATCCAGTCTGTACATAGATGATCTTTTGAACTTTTATAAGAGAATAATTTAAGTAGAGTTGTA
Source organism: Smutsia gigantea (assembly GCA_032199065.1). NCBI lineage: Eukaryota > Metazoa > Chordata > Mammalia > Pholidota > Manidae > Smutsia > Smutsia gigantea. Next base: position 82,785 of record JAVSCE010000453.1, read on the forward strand.
CTGAGTAGCAGAAATTGAGTATTTATTGTATTAGAACTTGTGTATTGGTTAGAAGCAGAGTCTGAAATCATATTTAAAAGTTTTCACAGTGATGTCTTATAAAATGGGGAAAAAAAACTTTAGACATAAAAGATTTTTCCTTTACACAAGAATGATAATGACACAACCACTGCTCTTTTACTGCCCCTCTGGGAGTTCTTCTCACCATGGCAGTTACAGAAGAATGAAAGCTTCATGCCTTGGGAAGGCTGCAGTTTTATGTCTGGAGCTCTTCCATTAGGTCACACTGTTAAAGGCACAGCTCTTTCCTAAGGGAGACCTTTCCAGCTTTATAGCAGCCCCGTTTATTCTGCCTGCAGCTGCTCTCTTCTCTTGTACTCCATGCAGACCAACCTTATTAAAATAGTGTAAAAATGGTTCCTATGGAAAGTGCATCACTGCTGGCTTAGCCAGGTATTATAAATATAAAAAATATAGTTCCAGTTTGGGAAAAAAGAGAAAATATCTTACAAGTTGTATCTGGACATCTTGAGGAATGAAGAGACAAAATAAGACTGCTAACTTTTGCACAGCACGTATGTTTGTCTGCCTTTTTTATGGTGCAAAGAAAGGTACATAAAGATGACACCATGCTTCCTGGAGGATATGGAAGGAAAAACCCAATGTATAAACTTCATTTTCGTTTACCTTTATGCCCCAAAATGTCAGGATTTTCCCATAGAGGAAAGAGGGACTAGAGAATATGCTGATTCTGCACTCTTTTCCATTTTTAATTACTTATTTTTTTCTCTTCTTTTTCCATTGTTCAAGACCCCAAGGTATAAAATATCACCTTGACTTTCTTCAGTGGAATGTCAAAGGGAGCCCCCTTTAACGGAATGCTAGCTCTTTTCCCTTACAACTCAGTGATGCAGTTTCATCTCATCTTTTCCTTCTTTTTTCTGCTTAAAATCTGGACTCTTTATAGAAGCTTAGATCAGACTCTCAGATATTAAACTTTAAAACTATGTATATATTCCTTATTATCATGAAAGCCACTTCCTGGCTTAAAAAATACAGAGAGTTTTTTTTTAATGTGAAGATGGTAACTTGAGCATGTCCCCCAAATCCATATCAATTGCAAACTACTTTCCTGAGCTAAGCAGCTGTTGGATCAGTTGACTGGGGGCCTGAAGGGTCTTGGCTCTTCAAAGAACAGCTGGAAATAAATGGAAGACCTTTTGTTCTTCTGGTCTTTTGAAGCCTCTGGAAACGAATGGTGGAGAGCTATGAAGTGCTAGGAAAATTATGTGAATTCTGGAGACAGTCTGTGCTATACAGACTTGGGAAAACTAGCTTGTCTCCCCATTCAGCAGAGAATCCAAACAGGTGGTATGGGTTCTTTCTAACAACAAGCCCTAGAAAATGCTAGCATTGCACAGAAAGAGGCTGCAGGCAGAACCAAGTCTTCATGGTTCTTCTACTTGAGAGTTACAAGATGTTGGCTGGTATATGCTAGTCCCCTGCTACACGCAGTGTGATCCTTGACCCAAGCAACAATGTTATTGTTGCTTAATAAAAATGAAGATCTTAGACCACAAGCCAGATCTACTGAATTAGAACAAGGATTAACAAGATTTTCAGAAGACCTATAGGCACATTTAAGTTTGAAAAGCCTACAGAAGCAGGGACAGCTGCACCTCCCTTCACCTGTGGTATTATTGCCTCTAAAGTAGAGTAGAAGATGGACCCAAATCCCACTGAGAAAATTAAAACCCTGCCCAGTGGTAGCTCTCAGCCAAGTGCTGCCAGAATGGACAGATGAGCATTTCAGGAGATAAATAATTCCATTTTTTTTTTATATTGAGAAACCAGGTGTTGAGCTAAAAAATTAATAGGTGATTTTAAAGATAAAACGTTCACTGTGAAGACTTTAATGTTTTTGAAGAGCAAGTGAAAGAAAAGTATCAAAACAAAGAAAAAAAAACAAAGTAATGGAAATAATGAGGGGAGTTATAAAAGACAGTAAATTCAGGAATCCTAAAATTCAAACAATATGAGTTCTAGAGGAAGAAAAAGGAATAGAGTAGAAATTATTTACTTTCAGAAGCAGTAGAAGAAAATGTCCTATTCCGAAGCTAGATTGGAATCTGTAGATTGAAGGGGGATAGCAAATTCCATGCTGGGTTGAGGGAAAGACAGGTCAGACATACTATGATAAAGTCCCCGGATTCTAAGAATAAAGAGAGCATATTACAAACTGCAAATGGAAAGTAAAAGCTGCTGCCAAATAAAACAAATTATATTAATATTGAAATTCTCATCAGCAGGAAGCTGGTAGAGTTATATCCATAGACACATGAAAGCATAGGATTGTAATCCAGCCTATATGTCATCTGTCACAGAGAAGGAAGACTTTCTGCAGAGCTGCAGGTATTGAAAATGTATCTCCACTTAGATGACTGAGAAAGGACACCATCTCAACAACAATGAATCAGAAAACAGCCTCTGTGGTAAGAGAGGATAAAGAGTTGTAAGTAGATGGATGGGTGGATGAGTGGATCAAGAGATAGATTTTCTCTAAAAAGAGAGTATGTTTCTAGGGATAATTTCACAATAGTCTGACAATAGTGGTACTAAGCATCTCAATAGAAAGTTGAGATTGGTTGGCTAGGGATATGTTAGAGGAAGTAAAAGCATGCTAAGTTCTTATGAGATGGGAAGAGGAAGTAGTTGGGGAATATGGCATCTTTGTTGAGGGGAGTAATTGGTATCTTTTTTTCATATTTTGGGACAAATATATGTTTGATTATGAATGTTTTTAAGATATGCCTATGCCTATAAAAATATCTTAGATCCTTTAGATGTGCAAAAAAGTTAAGAAAACAAAATTCCTCCTTGACAAAGGAAACTTTAGTAAATTTTTTTTAGAAGGACATTTTTTATATATAGTCTATTGCATACTTATCATGCAATAAAATAAGAAATAAATAATAAAATTTTCCTTAAAATCCCAATTGTGGAAATTAAGGAATACACTCTTAAGCAATTAATAGCTCAAGAATAAAATAAAAGCTTATTTACGAACTATCCAGAAATAAATGGACAGTTTCAAAACCTATAGAACACAACGAAAATACTCAAGGGAATATATTTAGCCTTAAATGTCCTAGCAGTTAAAGGTATGAGGAAAGGAACTTAGTATCCATCTCAAGGCATTTTTAAAAATAGCATCAAAATCAAAAGAAGGCAAGAGAAGGGAATGTTTAAAACTAAAAGCTGAAATTAATAAAATGGGGAAAAATTATAAATAGGATTACAAGTACAAAAGATTAAAAAGTCTAATAAAACATAAATTCTTTAGAAGCTTGATTAATATATTCATATGGATATACTCAATGGTTAAAAAAATTAAATAATACAAATTTGGAAGAAAAATGTGAAGATGATACATATAACTTATGCTTTGGAAAGAAAATTTTAACCAAGATGGGAAACCCAAAATATATTAAAGAAAGATAGGCATATTTAGTTACATAAACATTCAAACATATTGCCTGGAAAAACGTAATATAAACAAAGTTGATAAGCAAATTATGGATAATAAAACATCCTTGAAACACATATGGCATTTGAAAAGTTAGTATCTGTTGAGTCTATTATACAAAGAATTCATATAAATTGATAACAAGAAAACATATTCCCAATAGAGAAACTTTAAGAATATTAAAATGCAATTCATGAAGAACATCTAAATGACTATTAAACACTAAAAATGTGCTAAACATCCTCAGAAGTAAAGAAAATGCAAATTAAAAGCAGTGTGCTGTATCATTTTATATCTATCAGATTGGTAAACTTTAAAAGTAGTATTAACCCCAAATGTTGGTAAGCATGGGAGGATAAAGGTATATACATTGCTGACAGAAATGTTAAATGTTACAGTCTTTTTGGAAAGCAATGTGGCAATATATTTTAAATTAAAAAATGTACACTTATTTTTGATCTAGCAACTCTAGTCTTGGAAATCTATTGTGTAGAACTTAAAGAAAGCATAGTATGTAACACTATATATATATATTAGTACTAAGTGTATTATTAGCACAATGTATATCTTAATGTTAGACAACCAGAAGCAAGTTAATGCCCCACAGTGGGAGTATGTTTGAGTAAATTTTTAAAGAGAAATTTTTCCAGTGGAAAATTTACGTATATGTAAAAGTGGACAGCATAGTATTCATCACTCATCATTAGTATTTGATACATTTATCAAATCACATTTAAAAATTATCAACATTTTTTCCAATTTTATTCCATCCCTTCACATTTCTTTCCTCCTGGAATATCAAAACATATCCTAATATTTTATCATTTCACTCATAAATATCTTAAATAAGAATCCTCAGAAAATATATCTGCCATGGTGTCATTACACCAAGGAAAATTCATAGTAATTCTTTAATATCTAATATCTACTTGGTGTTCAAATTTCCTCTTTGATTAAAAAATGCTTCTTTACACTTGATTTGTTTGAATCAGAATCCAAACAAGACCTACATATTGCATTCTCTTGGTATGTTTTCTCATCTTTTTAAATCTATGAGTTCCCTCCATCATTTCCTCATGCAATTTATTTGTTGAAGTAACTTCGTACTTGTTTTGCAGTGTTTTCTACATTCTAGATTTAGTTGTTTGTTTCCCTGTGGTTTTATTTAACATCATACTTGATTCCTCATTTTTTCTTGCAAACAGTTCAGTCATTAGATACAGACAGTCTACTAGATTTTAGTTAAATTATTTGGATAGAAATTTTATATAGGCACTGCTAAATACTTCCTATTACATCACACCTGTAGAATATAATGTCTAGTTGTCCTGCTTTGCAATGTTAACATTGATTAACAGGTGCAGGAGTTTGATCACCAACCTACTATAAGCCAAAGGATTTAGCATCCATTGATGATCATTGCCTAGATCCATTATATCACTAGAGGTTTCCTGACTGAATACATTTTGGTATGTCTATACCATAAAATAATATTTTGCAACTATTGCAAGTAATAATAACCAATGCTTTTATGGAGCTTACTTTCAGTAATGTATTGTTCCAAGCACTCTATATATGTTAATTTATTATACCTAATAACAAGCCAGTGAATTAGGTACTAATTAACCCCATTTTATAAATGAGAAATCAGGAATAGAATGATTTGCCCAAATTACAGCAACTAAGTTCCAGACTGGGTTTCAAAAAAAAAAGTGAAATCTATACCAGTTGTAAAGAGAAAAATGCACAGGCGTTGTATATAAAATGATTATGTTTTTGTAAAATAATGGTAAATTTGTATAAATGATTATATAAGAAGGATAAATTACATTATGAATACAATGTTTACATCATGAAGAGAGAGATGTAATATTAGGGATGTGTAGAGACAAAGTGGGGAACCAGAGGAGAAAAACAGGGACAAGCAAAATCCCCACAAAGACAGTTTTATTAAAAATTCAAGATAAACCAACATGTATGATATTCTTTTTATACAAAATTAAGTATGCATACATACGTATACACTCAAATATATATACATGTGTATACAGGTTTATTTTTTATAAAGAAATGCATGAATACATGATCATTAAATGGCTAATGGGGTTTTAGATGATCTTTACATTCTTCTTTACCCTTTTATGTACTACTCAACTATTTTAAAATGATCATGCATTTATATAACAACAAAAATTCATGACAAATCTATTTTCATTATGGCACAACAATGAGGAGAGTTGGGAATGAATATTATCTTCTAAACCACTACTAATACATCGGTTATATAAACTACAAGGAATTGTTCAGACCCTGCAAAGTTATAATTAAATACTTAAGGTAACAAATTTGGATCAACAGTAAAACTTCCTTAATTAATATTATATGTTAAGATTTATCTAGACTCACAAAAGTTCTGAACTATAGAATGGCAAAGGAAAGAATTGTCACTGTATTAGCACCAAGCTATTTGTGTTAACAAGTAGATCAATTACATTTATTCATTCACTGTAGTTTGTTGTAAAAGAAGGCAGCTTACCTTTGTGCTAGTGTTTCTCAAAATGCAAACATTTGCATGTTACCTAAAACCTTATCAGCTGAACATTTTCTAGAAGAATCTTACGTTCATTGAAGTTTGAAGGCCACTGGTTTTTTTTTTGCTTTTTTTAAAGATTGCATAGTACATCTAAGCTGTCATAGCCATAGCAATCCAACCTAGAGAGATAAATGGCTGGGTTGCATCATTGTTTAAGAAATAACGTGCTATTTTAAATTTTTAATCAGAGTTTTAGCTTTATTAGTCCAAAAGACTAAACATTCAGAAAACAATGTTTACAGTGAAGAAGTTTCTTCAAGTGTTGAGTTCTTATAAAATACCAGGCACTATTTAGCATGTTTAACACATTATCTCTTACAATGTTCATAATACAATTTTAAGGGAATTGTTCTTACCTCCATTTAACAGATGGGAAAATGGAACTTCACAGAGGTTCGGTAACTTGAGGTCATTGAGAGGATGTGACTGTCAGTTGGCCCATGAGCTGGACCCAGGCGTTCAGGCTCCTCCTCATCTCCCCTGTCCTTTGAGTGTACGTTTTGCCCACCCCTGCCACAGTCGGAGCCATTTTCAAGGATACAGCCCTGAGAGAGTAATGTTTTGTCGAGACTGTCTGGACCGTATGTGCAACTGAGCCCCACTGAGGTCTCTAGATAAACTTTTAAGATTCTGGTGAGAGGATGTGGCGATCTACTTCTCTACTGGATGGCCAAGACAGGCCTCATTAGGTTCCCTTGCATATTGTACCTGCCATCTACCAATCTGGAGAGGCTTGCCTTTTTCTTCAGTCTCTCCTTGCGCTCCCTGTAAGGGGGCCAGGATCAGATTTTACTTGGGGAGCTCCAGAGGTTTCAAAGCAAGTCACGAGGTGAGAATGGCTTACACTCTTCCATCACTCACCAGAGAAGGGCCCCTTAGATTCTACTTGACTGTAGGAAAAATGCTCCTAATGCACTTTCTCTATGCTCTCTCCTTTGTTGGACAGTATTTTTAATTATGGTTGTGAATTTTATAGATTAAAATTATTGGTTGACTCTAGCTTGCATCTTATTTCTATACTTTTGTTACAGTGTACGTGTGTCCTAAGCATGTGTACATGAAATTGTATATATGTGTATATGCCTATATATTATACTCTATGCAACAACTTGGTGAATAAATAAAAATAAACACTGTGTGCTTTCCCTGGGGGTATGTCTGAATCTTGACTCAAGGGGATTTTCTGCCCCCTGGTTCTTCCACTCGATCAGCCTTCTCTTTCTGCTTTTCCTGAGCAGACTAGCTACATATTCTTGGACCCAGTGATGAGTCTTTATGTTACTGAAACTACTCAAGTGGGCAGAGGTCCTGGAGTTCATAGCCTGTGGCTAGAGTGTACAGGGGCAGTCTTCCATGAACTGGGCTATTGGGCCATACCAACATTGGCCATACGGGTCTTGAGGCAATAGTCTCAGTCTGTTTGAATACCTAAAAAACAACACTTAGGTAAAAAGACAGGAGGGGAGGCTTCTCCCTTTCTCCTCTGGAAGAGTCTTAATCTTCCTTTTTAACAATCGATGATTAGCAACCTCAAAAGTTGGGGCTCTGAATTACATCATATGTGCAAAAAAGTAGAAGGATTACCACCATTGGACCTGGAGCAAAACAGACCTTGATTTGAATCTGGGTTCTACCATTGATTAGTTGTAGATATTCAAAATCCCTGTATCTTTTTTCATCTGTAGGATGGGGAACATGATTATTCCTGCGTAATAGATTTTTTGGAGGATTAATGAAATAACAATGTATGTAATGTATAAAGCATTAATCCTAGAATGTGTTAAGATCTTAACTCATATTAGTAGTTATTATTAAAATTAAGGTTATTATTTCATAGTTCTCATTGACCTTATCATATTTAAGTCATTATATTTTCTCATAAATTCAAGAATCTAACTATAAAAAACTGTACAGTTGATTTTATGTGAAATGGCAGAAATTTTTATTTTCCTTTTCTGTCTTTAAAAGATTATAAGGAGTCCCACGTGAAAAATGGAAATACTTCCAGGTTTTCTTCATGAGGTATGACAAGTCTTTAACAGAATATGGAAAACTAGTAAAATACACATATTATTCATCCTTAAGGAAAGATTCCTGGCAAGTTCAGAAAGAAAGAAGACCTTGAAAAAAAATGGTTTGAATGCTTCATTGAAGTTGTCTCCAGTTCATTGTGAATATTAGTAACTTTCCAGGTTAACATTAGACTTTTCATTTATAACTAGAAAGAAGTATTTATTATTAAGAGTTTGAAGTTTTAGTAATATCACTTATTAGTATTAATACTATTAAAACTTATTTAAATACATTTATTGATTATAGACATAATACCTGTTAGTGATAAATGTTTTGAAAATACAGAACATATAACTAAGAAAATAAATATCACTATATCCTAACCACCCAAAGATAAAAGAACAAATATTAATATTTTAAAACATTAATTTATATACCAAATATTGTCATTTGGGAAACTATGCTAAGCCTAGAAAGCAATACAGACCTTTTGTAATATATCTTGGTGAACTTCCAAAGTTAATACATATAGATAAACTTTATTATTTTTAATGTCTACTCAGCAATTTATTACATAGGTATAATTTATCTAACTATTGCTATGTTATAGAAAATTAAGGCTGTTTCCATGGTTTTACTTATTTTAAATAAGACAAGAATGCAATATCCATGAGGGCAGAAACTTTTTCTTTTCTGTGATACTAGCTTAAAATAGCACTTAAGACAGTAGGCAAAAATGAAAAATTTATTTAATGAGTATGTTGAATGAATAATGTCACACTCAGGATCTTTGAATAAAACTCCATCTGTATTTCTGATTATTTCTGTATTTCCTAAGAGTTGAACTTTTTAACCAAATAGTAGGAGCTTTGTATCTATTCCTTACCATATGCACTCCCTAGTCTCTTTGACTTTTAAAAATTAATTTGAAAAAAAGTAATCATTCAAATGTTAAAAATGGACAAAGAAATACATCATTATATTCCTAAATATTACTTTGTTTAAAATTTGTTTATATGTGAAGCTTTAAAAGATTACATATATAATTTATATGTACTTTAAGATTTTTTTAAAGAAAAACGTTATAAGAAAATAGATGAAAAATACCAAAGAACAAAAAGTCAAAGAATTTGAGTTAAAGAATTATAGTACCAGCCCAGGCAGACTGTCTTGTCAATGGGTTTCAGCCCCGGACGAATTCACTTATGGATTCAGTTAGATTGAAAAATGACAATGGAACATTCTTGGGCTGAAAGGGTTTATACCCAACCTTATTCCCACGGTGGCAGGTCAGTCACTACAATCCCAGCCACTTGAAGTGAGTCTTCATGCAGCAAGCCAGCCTGCCTCTGGGCCTCTCTGCCCCCGCAGTCGTCTCAGTCTCTCACTTCGGCGCTGCCACCACTACAGCCTCTGCTCTCCTGCAGCCTTGCAGCCCTTCAGCTGCTCAGCCCAGAGCCCTGGGCAGGGCTCTTTATATAGTCAGTAATAATGTATTGCCCACATGTGTGTGGTGAACAAGCGGACCAGGGCCAGGTGAGAATCCTGGCCATAGGCACCTTCACTCTCCCAACACAGACCAAGACTCAACTAACAAAATACCAGAAAGAGAGATGACACATTAATGAGTTAACATTAACAAAGTCCCCAAATCTGAAGACACATATAATCCCTACTGCCCCTTTAAGGCTATTTGTTCTAGTCTTCAAACAATATTTCCTCCTTTAAAGTTTGTGCTATATTTAATTAATCCCGATGTCAGTGCATAGGGGTGTATTTATATTTCCCTGCTTTCTAATACCCAAGAGTCCTGTCCCTATCACACTTTTTCTCCTGTTCTTGTTGCCTGCTGAGAAATGTGTTTTCCATTTGTCTGGCCAATGGGTTTCAGCCCCTGGCAAGTTCACTATGGATTCAGTGTGACCAAAGAAATGACAGTAGAATGTTCTTGGGGTGAAAGGATTATACTCAACTTTATTTCCACGGTGGCAGGTCAATCACTAAAATCTTGTTCACTCAGAGCGAGTCTGCATGCAGCAAGCTGGTCTCTGCCTCTGGGCCTCTCTGCCTGCACATCTGTCCCCTGGGCCTCTGTCCACAGCGCTGCCACCACACCAGCCTCTGTTCTGCTCTCCTGCAGCCATGCCACCATGTCACACAAAGCACTGGGCAGGTCTCCTTATATAGAGTCAACAACAACGCATTGCCCACACGTGTGCAGTGAGCTAGCCAACCAGGGCCAGGTGAGAATCCTGGCCACAGGAACTTTCATTTTATCCACACCATCTCCTAGTTTCACTCTCCACCCTACCTGGAGACCAATAAGCAGATTCAACTCAAGGATGTTGTTATTCAGGGTTTTCTCAGAAGTCATCCTCTCCCAACCCAACCTGAGAAACATTTCCAAGAACTTATACCTCATTCCAAGGATATCTACTTAGATAAACAGTCATATTTTCTCATTCTTTACCTAGTAGTTGCTATCCCTGGTTTCTAGAACTTATGACCAAAAATATAAACTAAGCAGAAGTCAAGACTGAACAACAGTGCTACAATACAGCTGAAGCTTCCCAAATTTAAATCTCCAGTTCTGAACTCTTCCTTCAAATTACAAACTCAAATATCCACCTGCCAACTGATTATTAGGCATTTCAAATTTTACAGGTTCAGAAACTGCAAACAAATTTGTAGGCATCATCTCTCAACTTTCTAGCCTCTTTTTGTATGATTCTCTTTCTGATTCACTACTATACTTCTGACACACTGACCTCTTCCTATTACTAGAAAACACCAATCTTCTTCCAAGCTCAGTGTCTTTCCAATGTCTGTCCTCTTTGTCCAAGAGACTGTTCCCTCATATCTGTACATGGCTGGCTCCTTCACATCATTCAGGTCTCATCTCTAATGTCATGTCCTCAAAGGACCCTTCCCTGACTAAACTAAAGCACCCCCTTTTTTTCATTTTTCTCTATCATGCTATGTTTCTGTGGATAAAGTGAAGGTTCCTATGGCCAGGATCCTCACCAGAACCTAAACCACTTGATGATATAACTGGCCTGCTGCTAGGCTACTGCTTCCACACCCGGAGGCAATGAGCTATTATTGACTGAGTCACTACCTGAAGAGTTCTGCCCAGTGCTCTGGGCGGAGGCAGAGAAGAAGGAAGATCACAGACCTGCAGGCTGTTGGATGCAGAGGTAGTTCTACTACTTGACCTATTGCCAGGAGAACAAGCCGGGTAATAAACCCTTTCACCCCGAGAACGTTCCATTGTCATTCCTTGGTCTCAATCCAGAGTGAACTTGCCCAGGGCTGAAACCCTTTGGCAAAGCAGTTTCACTTTTATTTATAGTATTTTTAATTGTTTGAATTTTTATCTTATTTATTCATTGTCTGTCTCTACTAGGTACATGTTCTAATGAGTGGGAACATTACCTGTCTTCTTTACCATGTATCTTTAGGCTACAGGAGAATGTGGTTACACACACAGAATGATTTTTTCAATAAACAATTGAATAATATTTTCAATAAGTCTGCACAATCAGTGTTGTTGTTGTTTTTTTAACCTTGGGACATATTACTATTGTGTTGAATGTTAAAGGAAACAATTTGTTTTTTTTTAAGGCCATGTTTTACAAATAGTATGCATTTATTATCCTAGATTCCAATTAAGGGTGACACGTGTGGGCAATGCATTGTTGTTGACTCTGACACCTACAAAGAAAAAAGATTCATATCTTCTGTTTTGCTCTCACTCTGTGGTTTTTCCCAGTCACAGTTTTACCCTCACTTTAGTTTGCCCTCCCTATAGGTAATATGTACTGAGATACCCGATTATAAGATTATCTCTGCTTTTTGACAGCACCTAATTCACAGCAAAGCCCTACTGCCTGGAATTCTCTCCAGAATCACTCAACCAAAATCCAAATCCTTTAATAAGGCTTTTCTAACATCCTCTAACTGAGACCTCCCAGGATTCCCCATGATATCTGTTCTCTTTTCGGGTAACCAGTACTCAACCCAACTGTTCTTGGGTCTTTGGCTAGAGAATATTGTTACACCTGACAGCCTCTCACACTTTCTGGCAACTGGTAAAATTTCATCTGTGCCCAGGTATGGAGAAAATGGAAGTGCCTACAGCCAGGACCCTCACCTGAGCCTCAACTTGATGATGTAATTGGCCTACTGCTAGGCTACTGCTTCCACACCTGTAGGCAATGACCTATTATTCACTGAGTCAGTATATAAAGAGCTCTGCCCAGCGTTCTGGGCAGAGAGGCAGAGGCGAACTACGGACCTACAGACTGCTGGATGTAGATGTGTTTCTAGTACTCAACCTACCTCCATGAGAATAAAGCCATGTATAAACCCTTTCACCCCAAGAATGTTCCATCGTCATTTCTCAGTCTTACTAAATCCATAATGAACTCGCCTGCGGCCAAAACCCTCAGGTAAGATACCAGGTAACCCTATATAAAGGGAAATTGTAGATTGTAGAACTCTGGGTTACTTGCCGTAACAGTAATACACTATACAGCTACCAGAAAGCTGCAGCTTCTAAGAGCAGCTGATGGAAATACTGCTTCTTCCTCTAACAGAATACAGCCCTGTGTCTGGGGGAAGTGATATTCCAACTATAATACATATACGAATCACCTAGAGATTCTGTTAGAACAAAAACGTGGGTTCCAATTCAGCAGGTCCGGATGGGATTTGACATTCTGCTTTTCTAACAAGTTTCAGGATGATACTGAGCACTAAACTCGGAGAAGCAAGTTTTTAGAAGACCTAGAGGCTGCAGACTTGAGCATTTATTCCTCCTTTCCCTTTAGTTAGAATGCTCAGATGACCAGCAGATAGGTGAGATGTGAGTTGTGTTATGAAGTTATAGTTTTCTCCTGCTCTTCCTTCCTATTTTGGGCCAAGAGGTAGAAAAACATGGAAGCCTTGGTATTTAAATTAAAAGTGTTTATATGTGTGTGTTCCTAATATTTAGGCACAACCAAGAGCAAAACGTATTTGAGATGGATTTAAACAAGGTTCATTATCTGAGTGTTTTTGTTTGGATTCCCCCAGAAGCAAACACTGAGATGAAGTTTTGAAAATCAGTAGGGAGGTGGTCCCAGACCACAGTAGTAGGAGAGAGTATGCAGAGAACAGCTCCTCAAATCAGCTGAACCTGAGTGGAGTGGATGAGAAGCTTTAAGAAAGCACAGAGAAAGATACAAGAAAGACACAGAAACCAAAGCTGGGATCAGAAGGTTCACTGCCTGTTAATGGCAGACAAGTGACACAGTTTATTTTCTGAGCACCACTTATATACACAAGCTCATAATGATGTCACTTCCAGACTGATTTCATATCCGATGTTATCACTTCTGTTTCCAGTGATCTCACTTTCGGTGACATCACTTCCGGGTGCCCGGATCCGGTGATGTCACTTTTGGGGTGATATCACTTCCGGGGTGATATTGCTTCTGGCCCTCCACAAGAGTAGGGAAGTTAGGCAGGAAAGAGGAGGCCTACTGAGAGCAAATTATCAAAAAACTATAATTGTGGGCAGTTAAAAACACCGCTGGAGAACTCTGGGAGTCTGTGCAGACCATAACTCTGAAGGATCTCAAGAGACCAATGAGTGTTCTTCATTGGGTGTGGCCTGCTTCTAGGGAAATTAACTCCCATCCCTTTTGTCTTACCTTGGTAACTGGCCTCCTCTCATACCAAAAAAAAATCAGCCTTCCAGTGAGGAGGTGGCTTATTCACAGAGAGCAGCTTTCAGCTTAGAGGTGAGCACTGAGAAGAAATGCATAAAACATGGACAGCAGCTGCTCCCTGAGTAGCAGGGGCCTTTTCTAACATGCAGGTGAGGAGAAATTCACCTAATACCTTCAAGAAACCACAGATATATCTGATCAAGGGTAGAATATACCTGAAGGTAGTCCCTGTCATAAACAACCTTTTCCATTGAGGGTTGACAGCAAGGCCTCCTGACAGACTCTGAGGCATCGTTCCAAGTGGATGAAACCTTGCTCTTCAGATAAAAGTTCTCTTTATCATTATCTGCTATAACTGCTATCTGGAAATACCCATTCTGCAAAGCTAACAAGGTGAACTCTAGGTGTTCTTTACAAGCAGTCTATGATCACTCAGTTCAGCTATTAACACTATGATAATTCATACACTCTCAATTTTTTCCAGACTCCTTTCTCACTACCACAGTTGGAAGGGCATATGGGCTATGATTCAGAAATAATCTTATTAATCAACAGTTCTTAAATGATCCTTTAGGTGACTAATCTCCTACAACGTAACCCTCTTAGACTCTTTGAGTCATTTAACTGTTTACCTTGGCACATCTCACAGCCAGGCTTGCAGGGATTGACTCCAGTTTTCAACTCTGTCTCCCCTTATCTCAGATGCTGGAGATACTACAGAGTGCAAGAAAGAAGACCAGGCTCAGGCCCGGAGTATTTCTGGGACAGTGCTAATGAGGGATCATTTTCTTTTCTGGCCTCTACATGCAATTAAGGCATTGAACATAAACCATATTTGGTTTGGTTAAATATCTTCTAGTGCTTGGTGCTGGCTATGAGGCTCTATTAGCTGTAGAGAGAGTTATTCCTCAGCAGATGCACTACTGCCAAACCTGGTGAAGCAGGATGCATCACACAGCTGCTCACTAGTTCTTCCTTTACAATCTGTCCAGGGGATTTCAATGTCATGACGATGTACTTGTAGGACTTGTTCACTGTCCCCAAACCCCGTGTTGGTTGGATCAGATGTTAAGTCTAGAAGCCCTGAGCATCAGGTCTGTCCAGTTACATATGGCACTGTCTTCTTCCCTTCTCACTTCTGGATGTGACAGCTCCTGAGAGTAGAGGCCACAGATCTGAGTTGAGGTTGTCCTTAGGAGGGTCCTTCACATGGTTCTTCCATTGTTCTACAGGGTTCTTCCATGTTGAACAACTGGTAACTCCACCTGCCCCTCATAGTCGCTGGTTCTTGAATGTGAGAGGGTGGAATCTCTGGTGTCATCCCTGATCTGAACTTCACTGAAATTTCCTACAACTCTAGTGGAAGGAAAGGTTCCGAGTGCCTTTCTAGACCAGCTTCTTTCTTTTCTCTTTTATGGTGGAGGCAGGAGGCAAACAAGAGGAATTGGATTGTATTTTGGGGAGAGGGAAGAACATCTGACCACTCATACTTACAGAAGCCTCTGCACCATGATCTGATACCAGGATATAGATCTATATCAGTAACCATGCCCACCACTGAATTCGAGGCTAGTCCACAGCTACCAGTTCTGCACTGTTACACTTGGTCCCTAAAGTTGCTGCTTTTGCCTTTGCTTCTGGGATAAAATTCATTATTAGTGAGAAATCAGGAGATGAGATCAATCCTTCAAGTGTTTCATATATTCTTAAGCCTTCAAAGCTCAAGTTAGTTAGAAAGCTCCTGTTTTCACTGTTATAAATGAGACTTATTTGCTGATTTTAATTCAGAAAAGGGGTTGTCTATTCCCCTGTACAACAGATTTTTCCAGTGTAAATGTTGAACTGAGGATCTTTTTCTTCACCCACGGTGGTGCTGTGAACTAAACTTCCAGATCCCTCTTACAATTTTCACTCATTTGGTTGACTTTGCCCTAATCAGCTATAGTCCTAGAGATTTCTAAAAGGTCCCAGCCTCCTATAACACATTATGGATATTGAATCATGAGAAATCCCTGTGCCTTTTTTCAGCAGCCTTGTGCTGTGGGAGCAAGGACGCTTATATTCTGCTATTGGTGCTATTATAGCTTCTTGGTGCCCAAGACTGACCTGCTAGGATGTCAACCTCCTATACGTGATAGCCTGTCCCACTTCCATACTTTCCATCTCCCCATGTAGCTACTTATGCAGAAAAGGGGGTGACCCAAAGAATTCTTTTTTTCCCCTCACCAAATATCGAGCATTCACATTTCTTTCTGCTTTCAGCCTGATGCCTGCATCCAGTTTTCTGAGTAGATTCTGTTTCCAGACATCTACCCCACAAATGTAAGTATTATCATTGTTATGTTTTCTTATATATGTAGCTGGTTCATGCTGTTCCTCTTTTAGAGAGGGTACCTAACTCATCTGCATTGATTAAGATCCATTGTTGTGTCTTCGAGAACATTTGTACTCCCACCTTTTTCATCACAGCTTCCTTTAGTCGTTGAAATGATTCTGATTCATGTCCTTCCCCAACTTAAAATTTTGGAAGTTAGGATTGTACCGGTAGGAAAAACACTAACAAACATTACAGGCAGCCTATCCTTTCATAGATGAGGATACTGAAGCCCAGAAAAATTGTGCCTAAGCAAATGGCAAATAGCTTGTTATTGGGAATGTTAGGACCTGAATCCAATATACTGGAGTTGTATCAAATGTTTTTTCCTCAAAGTGAGAGGCCCTGTAGGTTGTAAACATCTGACTTTTGTCAACATATGACACTTATCACCTTCTGCCATTTATTTTCAATATTTGTTTTGATGCTATCTACCCTACGAGACTGTAACATCTCCACAGGCAGAGGTTGTGACTCATTCATTTCTGTATTTCCATAATTATTAGGCACAGTGCCCTGCCCTGGGAAACATCTGGTGCTCACTAAGTGTTTAACCAGTAAACAATGCTTGAACAAATGAGTGAATCTTTTGCTAACAGTTGTAAAGCAATACAATTTAATTGGAAGAAGTAATGGGTGGTTTGGAATGCCGGTTGTTTTGCACCACGTTACCCAAACAGCTGGTTAATTTAAAAGTAATATGAGTCAAACCAATGTTTTGTCATCACATAGAAAAAGATCGGCTCATTAGCTGGATTGTTCACTTTTCAGTTTTGACTGTGGGATCACGTAGGTAGAAATTCATAGAGTTTGTCTTTTTCCTAGATAAAGCTATGTTTAATGGGGTGATCTTGACCAACTAAATTAAAATCCCCTTGGGTCTTCTCTCCATCTGCTAGTGTGTCCCCTCTGCCCGCTCATTGCCTCACAAGGAAATTTTCAAGCCAACATTTTTATAAGAGGACTTTATAGACAGAAATAAAGGGCCAAGTAGCCTAGTTCCTATCTCCTCCCAAGGAAGATCCTGTAAATGAATGATTTTATTCTAGTTCATCAACCAGTTTTGTGCTGGAGTTATGGCCATTTGTGAGGCATGAACTTCTCAGCATCATCTTTATTCTTTGTTTATTTTATTGTGATTTATTGAACTGTGGTTGATTTTAATGTGATCATATAAAGACACTTAATGGATATTCTTGCATTTCTTGGTTTGTATGGGTCCTTGGATTATAAGACACACACACACAGGGAGAGACAGAGAAAAAAGTACTATTGAATATATTTAAGCATTTTCAATATTGGTCTTTTGGTTTTTGTTTTGCTAGAAAGAAAAATAGAAAAAAAATCTATTATTGACATAAGCTGACACATAATCTATTCTTGTGAGTTTTCAAAAGAGAAAGTTCTAAGTAGTTCTAAAGGGGATCAACATAGGATCTCAAAGCCTGATATATTCATACTTAACATACATTCCTCTTTCTCGTCATGCCTTACACTAAATCTGTTGTGCTCTACTTGTCTTAGGCTTTCTCTGTCTCAATTTTCTCCCTCCTCCAAATTATCATGTACATCACTACCAAATCTAACGTCAAAAACCATTATCTTTCATCAAATCCTTCTAAAGCACCTTTAATCACTTACTACTGACTACAGCAGGAGGTGGCAAACTGTGGCTTACAGAACTAATCCTAACTATTGTTTTCATAAATGAAATTTATTGTCACATATGTGCTTTTTCATTTACTTATTGCCTATGGCTGCATTTCTGCTACAGTGGCTGAGCTGAGTACTGACACATAGACCGTATGCCCCACAAAGCTTAAAAACCCACTATCTTGTCCTTTACAGAAATAAAGTTAGCTGATCTCTGGACCACCAGATAAAATTTAAAAATCTACAGCCTGGCATTTCTGGACTTTCATAAGTGGTAGTTAGCACATAGCACGTGATCAGTAAAAGCATAATCCAGGTAAAAATTTATGCTGGAAATATATCCTGTAGTACTGAATCCTATCACAGTCTTTGAGCTCCAGCAGTCTCCTGTTCTACTAAGAGACAGTGTTTGGCAAATTGTCAGCTCATGCAAATAGCCTCTGCAGTTAAACATGCCTGGGTTCAAATTCAAACTTTGGCATTTACTAGTCATATGCCTTTGAGCAAATTAGTTTTCTTTTCTAAATCCTGGTTTCCTCATTTGAAAAATGGCTTCATGGAGTTCTAAGAATAAAATGAAGTAACATATTTAAAATACCTGGTACAATGCCTGAAGTATTCATACTCTTGATACTCAAGAAAGTCTTATTGCCCAGTTTCTTGATTAGTCCAGGCACTGGGTTGCCTGGAAGATGTGGTGTACTAGTCAACTCAGACTGGGTGGTTTCACCAACAGAAATGTTGTCCCACAGCTCTGGAGGCTGGACAGTGTAAGCTCAAGGTGTGGGTCACTTTGGTTTCTGGTGAGGGCTCTCTTCCTGGTTTGCAGATGGCCGTTTTCCCACTGTGCCTTTACGTGATAGAGAGAGAGTGTGCTCTCTGTTACCTCTTCTCATCAAGATACTAATTCTGTGGGGTTAGGGCTCCATGCTTATGACCTCATTTAACCTAAATTATCTCCTTATAGGCCCTGTCTCCAAATACAATCACATTGGGGTTACTTCACCATATGACGTTGGAGTGGGGCTCAACTCAGTTCCTAGCACACGGCATACAGAGAGTAGTGATTCGGTTTTGTTTGGTGGATTGGCCACTGTCCCTCCCACAGAGTTAGTTGCATCTTTAAGTGAAGTGGGCATTTGGTTTTCAAACTTTAAAACCATGTCATCTTATTGGTATAGTGTGATGTTTTTGTATATATTTAAGTTGTAAAAGCATATCAGAGAACTAGGTATACAGCATGATTACATTTTTGGTAAAAATACATAAAAAAAAAAGACTGGCAGGATATATCCCACAAATTAACTGAAGGTATTGCTAGGTGATGTAATAATAGGATATTAAAATTTTTTCTTTCTTATTTTCTGCTTTTTATATAATGAGTATGAAGTGAATACATAAAAATAAATACATGAAATACATGAATAGTAGCATCACATAACAAACTTAAATATACATACAAAAAACCCACACATTCTGACAGTGTCAATAAATTTTTAGTTATTTAGTTTTACTTAGGTGAAATGCCCACAATATAAAGTTAACTATTTAAAAGTGTACAATTTAATGGCATTTAGTACATTTGAATGTTGTAGAACTATCAACTATTTCTAGTTCCTGTCCACAACTTTTTAAAACAAGTTTATTGAGGTATAATTTGCATATCATAAAATTCCTCCATTTAAAATGCACAATTCAGAGTTTTATATATTTGCAGTTATACAACCATTATCAAAACCCAGTTTTAGAACATTTCCCTCACACCAGGAGGATTTCTTGTGTCCATTAAGATTTCACTCCCATTTTTACTTCTACTTCTAGGCAAATATTAATCAGCTTCCTATTTCCTTAAATTTGTCTTTTCTGGATAGTTTACATATCTAGAATCACAGAATGTTATTTTTTGGTTTTGGCTTCTTTCACTTTGTGTAATATTTTTGAGGATCATCTGTATTGTGGCATGTATCAGTATTTCATTTATTCTTTTGCTGAATACTACTCCATTGTATGGATAAACAACGTTTTGTTTATCCATTCACTCATGGGCACTTGAGTTGTTTCTACAATTTGCCTATTATGAATGATTCTGCTATGGAAGTCTCTGTGTAGACATATGATTTCATTTCCCATGGGTAGGATCTTAAAAGTAGAATTACTGGGTTGTATGGTAACTTTTGTTTAACGTTTTATGAAACTGCCACACTGTTTTCTTCATAAATTGGTTTTTGAGTATACAAAACCAGGATAAGAGCAACTACATCTTTGACTTCAATGGATTATGTAACCTCAGGTAAGTTTCTCATGACCTCTATATCTATTTCCTCATCTATCAAATGGCGATAGAAATGAAGCTTATATCATGGAGGTGTTGTAAGGATTTAAGGTGTAATATGTAAAACACTTAGAACTCTGTATAATATTTTTTAGTCCTAAGTACGAGTTGGCTGTTATGATGGAGTATGTTCAGATGGTTGGGATTCCAAGTCAGATTTCTTACATAGACATAATATAAAGCTGTCACAATAAAGATATAATTATAAGGCTATAACTATAAAGGTATACCAGAAATAGTATAAAATTATCACTTACTATTTATAGTTTTTTCAGGAAAATAATACTTGTAGACTTTTTAGGATTTTTCCCCCAAATATTTCCATTCCTCAGCTTACTCCTTGTTTGATAATCTTTACTTAATTCTTCCCAAAACATTCAACTTAGTTTTCATGTAAACTAATCTACACAAAGGCATCGACACTAATCCATTTTGCACTCACATTCTGTACTCATGCTTCACTATTTCATGCAATTATATGTCTCAGATGGTTGGAGCTGAGCAGCTTACTGGACATGATTGTTTATGTGCTGGGGATATTAGTAAGTTTTTAAAAGTGGATGAAAATTCCCAGTCAATATGTTAGCTGATTGAATAGAACTTGTTAAAAATCTTTTACTTCACATGGTAATGTCTGGAGGAATTTCTACTAGTTGCAAAGTCAAAGAAGAGAATGACACTACATGCTTAGCTCTACATTCTGTAAAATATAAAGCAGCACTTGGTATATTCATTATGTAGGATAAAATACTTTTACCTGACATTTATGGATAATTTTTTTAAATGGTAAAATATAAAATTAAGATTAAAAAGTTGAATACAAATATCTTGAGGAGGAAAGTTGGATCTTAGTGATAGAATTGTAGGTTAATACTTTTCCTGCATCTCTATACTTTTCTTTATTTATTAAAACTTATGATGTGGACAGCTTTGATGAATAGATAAAAAATAAATTGAACTTCTGGTTTCAGTTGAGTCTGTAAAAAGCTTGGAAGTCTGCACTTGTATCCTTACAACAGGAAAAAGCAAACCAAGTAGAAAATCAACAACTTTTCTTGACCCCATCAGATAAATGAGGCCAGAGGATAAACTGTCACCCAGAAATCTGTAGACACAGATGAATCCAGAGAGTCACAGCCAAGGTCTGCTTACTGAAGCTGAAGCAACTGGAGCCATAAACTGGTAGGAACACTTAAATGGAAATTCTAATGACTTGCTGGAGGTTGAGTGTGGACACATAAAACCTGTACATGAATATTTATAGTAGCCTTAGTGATAATCACCCAAAACTGGAAAAAATAGGATGTCCTTCAATGGATGCATGAATAAAAAATGTGTGGCATATCCATATAACAGAATATATTCAGCAATACATAAAAGGAAAGGAATTATCAAGCCATGAAAAAGATATGGACGAATCTTAACTGCATATTTCTAAGTTAAAGAAGCCCATCTAAAAAGGCTCCATACTGTATATGAATATAATTATTTGACATTTGGAAAAGGCAAAACTATATACACAGTAAAATACCAGTGGTTTCCAGGGGTGTGGTGATGGAGGGGAATAGGTGAGTCACAGAGGATACATTTAGGGTGGTGAAACTATTTGATATACACTGTAATGGTGAATACCTGACACTATGCATTTGTCAAAAACTATAGGACTTCACAGCATATAAATGAACCTTAATGTATAGAAATTTAATTTTAAAAACTTTAGGAAGCTAGTGTTTCTCAGGAAAGATTTTATCATATTACAGATGTATGAAACCTCACTGTATGGGTAGGAGGGAAAGGTGTTGATACAAGTACTTTTGGAAATGAGTGGAGTCCAAGACTAGAGCAAAAGGACCTTGCACATAAGTGCTGTACTCTGGTAGGAAAAAAAAAATTTCCCCAGAGGTGATGGGTTGTTAATTCTGAAATTTCTATACATGTGCACTGGAATTGAACAATTAAGTAAATAAGTGATGGATGGTGGGAGCCAGGTATCTCACTGTTACAATAGGCAAGTACAGATAAGCAAGTGAAGGAGGTTACAACGATCCATGTAGTAATGGAGCAGAGACCTCTGTGTAAACTCATAGCTAATAGAAATACAGATGGTTACATATAGAAATATTTATAGCTATGTGTGCGTGTGTGTGTGTGTATAGTAGTGTACACACATAAACTTTCTTATCTGTTAGTTGAGAGGATGCACTAAGTTACAAGCAATGACACACTTAGCCCCCAGATCTTGGTTCCCATTACCATTCTCCAATAAAATGATCCAAGTTCTGCTCAGAGAAATGATTGATTCTAGGTCCAGAGTAGGAAATATACAAGATGATCCTGGAGAATCTGCCGCAATGAAAGGAAGTGTTTAAAAAGAAAAATTAAAAATCTACATTAATGAGGGTATGTCAGTGGGGATGTAAGAGAGCTCTCAAGCGCCAAAACTGGGAAAGTTTGGGCATCAAAACAAGTAAAGCAGTATTGGATTATAACCCAAAGCATAAAATAAATATCCATATGAATATACTGATATAAAAATTTTCAAAGAAAATCGATGAAGAATTGGGGATGAAAGAATAAGTAAGATAAAGAGTAGTTAGTACAAAAATTCTGTACTATTCTCTCCACGCTCGTGTAGAGGAACTGTTATATTTCTTCTGAGTTTCCAAGCAGTCAGAGCAGAAAATGAAGCAAAAGAATAGGACTCCTAGTATATATAAGCATATATAAAAAACCAAATTACTTGTTCAGGAGAAGGCTAGCTTTTTTTTTAAATATAATTTATTTTATTATCATTAATTTACAATTACATGTGCAATATTACGATTATTAAACTACCCCTTCATCAGGTCCCCCCACCAACCCCATTACAGTCACTGTCCATCAGCCTTGTGAGATGCTATAGAATCACTACTTGTCTTCTCTGACTTGTACTGCCCTCCCTGTGCCCCCCCAACATTACATCTGCTAATCGTAATGCCCCTTTTTCCCTCTTATCCCTCCGTTCCCGCCCATTTTCCCCAGTCCCTTTCCCTTTGGTAACTATTAGTCCGTTCTTGGGTTCTGTGAGTCTGCTGCTGTTTTGTTCCTTCAGTATTTTTTCTTTGTTCTTATACTCCACAGAGGAGTGAAATCATTTGATACTTGTCTTTTTCGGCTTGGCTTATTTCACTGAGCATAATACCCTCTAGCTCCATCCATGTTATTGCAAATGGTAGGATTTGTATTCTTTTTATGGCTGAATAATATTCCATTGTGTATATGTACCACATCTTCTTTATCCATTCATCTACTGATGGACACTTAGGTTGCTTCCATTTCTTGGCTATTGTAAATAGTGCTGCAATAAACATAGGGGTGCATCTGTCCTTTTCAAATTGGGCTGCTGCATTCTTAGTAGCTTTTCTTGAAAATGAGAAACAAGAGACATTTCTTTCTTAGAATTCCATAACATCCTTACAATAAATATAATAAGGGGTTTTAATAACACTTTTCATTACAGACTAAAGAACAAGAAATCTATTTAAGTAATTTGTGATGACACATGTACAAGATAATGTTTAAATACTATAAACTGTATTTGTGTAAAAACTAAAATCATCACTTGTTTCCCAAAGAGGAGGTTTGGTTTATTTGAATTCTTGAACTCATAGGTGGCAGAAACTGGAAAAAATTAAAATATTTAAACAGGACTTCAAATTTTATTACTTTTTATAATCCTGACTTTTTCCTGACCACATTACATTAATCCCTCCTTTCAATATTGTTGCATCCTAATGTGGTCACAGACCTCTGCCTGTCTCTAGATACTCACCCAGCTTCATCTAAAAGCCAAAATGGTTCCAGGTTTATTTAGAATAAGTTGTTTATGGACTGAAAGGCAGGTGTTTTCACTCTGAACTTTCTAAGATTGTCTTGACTTTCTAATCTACTGGAGTTGTAGAACAAAGCAGTGAGATCACCCTGGAAGTGGTCAGTTGGTGCCCTGCAGGGCTCTCTTCCACAGGAGGAGCTAGGAACCCTGGTGGGGTGGCTTACACAGCATTAGATCTACATCAAAAACAAATCTGTGTTCACCCCATTGAGGACTGACACTCAGAGGGCTAATTTGTTCTGAGTGGGGAAGAAGGACTCCAGACTCCCTGCTCTAGGCTGTGTGGGTTCTTGTCATTGAGCTCATCACGGGGCATCGCACAGAAGCGGACCTGGAATTGTTCTGGAATGAGATTACAAAGGCAGATGCTTGGAATGGTACTCCGTGGAACATTTCTATCAGATATCACATGTAAGTTGCTTTATGTTTTAAAAGTCATTCAAGTACTGTTTCTACAAACAGAGCCACTGCTTAATTTGCAACGCTTTCAATACTTACAACATTTTATCCAAAGTGGGAGACTCTGTCTAAGGAAGTGATTGACAAGTTGACTAAAGCTCCTTTTCCTTGTGTTAAAAGACCAAGACCTGTGTACTCTTCATTGTATAATTTAGTAGACTGTGATTTTAATGATTGCCTTAGATACACTCATTTTGTCAGGTATCAGATAAACTCCAGTAAAACTGAACATTACCCTCTTGGTGTTTGTCAGTAGGATATTATTTAATTTAAGAAAGCTTTAGCAATTTACCTTTCAAAGCTTCAGCAGATACTTTAACTGAGAGATGAATTTTTCACAGTATGTCCTTCCCTTCATGAAACCTCTGTTATGGTGTGTTTTATTTCTATAAGAATGTGTTTCTTCTAATGTAATAGTGCTTCTTAAACGGCATCATCACTTGGGGACATCTTTTCTTATTTATTATCTAGGAATCTGCAGAGAACAAGACAAAAATACCAACTTAATCAGCAGAACATTTCTATAAAACCTGAATATTTATCTTTAAGGCCGATCCTTTGAAACTTTTTATTCATGGATAATAGTAAACATGATGATCCACAGATACATTAGGATGGTAAAGGGCATTTTACTGCTATCACTTAGGTAAAGGCTAGGCAAAACAGAACTTCAATATTGAAGGGGTCATTAAGTAACTAGAGCAGAAAGAAAACAATACTTGCGTTAACTTTGAAAGTTAATGGGGAGGAAGTTTCCTCTATAGAGGAGACTCAACTTTAAATTGCTGTCAGATTTGAGATTTCATTCTTTCTTGCAGCATGTTTGCCCCACTTACCCCCTTTCTTATGTCTTCTACCACTTCCTTTCTGCCAGCTACTTCTACATACATTCTTAAATAATCTCCGTTTAAAAAACAACTTCCTTTGAACCTTTTCCCTTCTATCTATTCCATTATAACTTTTCTTTCATTCATGTGTAAATGTGGTGAAACTGCTTGTCTACAATTCATGTTTGAATCACTTGCAAATTGTCATTTACAGCAGTTTTTGATTCATTATTAATTATTTTCATATTGTTAGATCTCCTTAAATTGTTTTTTTTTTGACATGAACTGTGTTCCCTGTATGCACCCCATTCCCACTTCCCATGTTGAATGTCTCCTCTTTCTTGGCTTCCTGGATAACACTATTCTTTTCTTTACTAAACTTCTTTTTTTATGTTAATAATGCTTTTTTATCTTTCTTTGATGCATCTTCTATTGCCTGACCCAAAAGGATGGTTGCCTTCCCCAGCCTTCTTCTTAACCTGTGCTCATGCTGAGTGATCTCACCCATTACTGGGGCTGTAACTCCCACTGACATGCTGATTAATCAAAATCTAAATGGATCAGACAAAGGAAAGCTGGACTAGTTTAAGAAGAAAAAGTGGACGTGGGTAATAAAAGTGGAAGATTAATTTTAGATTATGAAAGAACACTCAATACGATTGATTACAAAGTAGATTTACATGCTCTAGCTATTAAAGAAAAGAAATTAACCTAAGGCACCAAATTCAGAGGATGTAAGATAATGGAATTACTTAAATTAA
Organism: Smutsia gigantea; assembly: GCA_032199065.1. Classification (NCBI taxonomy): domain Eukaryota; kingdom Metazoa; phylum Chordata; class Mammalia; order Pholidota; family Manidae; genus Smutsia; species Smutsia gigantea. The sequence continues at coordinate 108,908 of JAVSCE010000453.1, forward strand.
GATCAAAGAGTCATCATGATATTTTAGAACTCCAAGATGTTCCCTCTCCTTTGAAAAGAGCAGGAGGCCTTTGGTGGCTTAGCTTCTATGTGGCTTGTATTAAATAACAGAAAATGTCATGTGGAACTTTCTTCCTTTGATTACAAGGGGCAGGGAGGGGAACTAGAAAATAATAACAAACAACCAGATTTCTGAATCAGTTACAAAGTCCGCTCTTAACCACATCTCAAAGTGGCAAAATGAGATGAGTAGGAACCAGAGTTAAGATATTAAGGTGGGAATGTCCAGGAGTTCACTGATTCATTGGGAGGTATAGCTGTAATGGTGAAAGCAAAGCCTAAGTAGTTGCCTGGGTCAGAAGTGGATTTTGTGGGGTAGCAGCAGTATGTGGGTCATGCGGTGCAGCTTAAGGAGATAGCCAGGGCTGCCTGCGGGGCCCCATACGGAGGAGAGTGTAACTCTTCCTAATTTAAAAATGAAGGAAAATGAGAACTTCATTAAGTAAAGTCACAGCAAGGGTTTATTCATAGACATACTATTAGAATTCAGACTGCTGTGTTGTGGGCTATCATACCAGCCAGGTTATAAAAAAAGGAGGCGAGATTAGAGAAATAAAAGGATGCACTTTCTGTTTGAAAACCACTTTAATAATTCTTTGCCCCAACCAAGTAAACATCAACATTTTATTAAACAAACACCTTAATTTGCAGGGAGAATGGTAAATTATCAGGGTGGCTGACGAGCGTCTCATTGCTCCCTTTACTGCTCTGCTCCCTAAAGCCTGTTTAGCACTGGGGGCTGCAGGGACAATTCACTCCTTTCAAAGTTCTCTAGATTTAGAGCTGAGATACTCCGAAAATCATTCATCACACATAAATAAACAGCCTGATGTTTTCAAAGCATTGAAAATCTTGGAAAAGAACAGGATCACAAGCTTTCTTTGAAGAATGTAGTGTCTTTGCTGTGTAGACATTACCACTCTAAGAGGCTGCTTGGCTTCTGTTTTAGATAACTCCTAGTTCAGTCCCATTTGACAAATCAAGTAGATATTTTTCTGTGAGATTATTCTCTCATTTAGTTTATTAGCAATTTAGAAAATTTATAAATGTTACAAATGATCCATTTTAATTAAAAATGCAGTATAGATGAGAAGCATATATTGAATGAGATTTTGTAATAAAGGAAGTCAAATTTTGAATGAGAAAGGCTCACTTCACACACAGCCATGCATAAACTGGCCACTCTCCCCATCCTCTCATCACACAGGAAGACTTGGAGCTTTTAGGGATGGGCTATGTTGATTGGGGTTTGGTGGTAGTTGTTTTTTATTTCATTTTGTTATGCTACCTGAAATCCCTATAATTAGAATATTCAGTCTCAAAAAAATACTATGATAAAATTGCAAACATTTCTGGGAATAGCAAATGGCTTCTAGGTATTTACATGTTTGTATGACTTTACTTAATGCTGTTATATTCCTCCTAAATGCAGCTGGTCCTTGGTAATAAAAGTTTTTTTGGAGAGAGAGGAAAGCAAATAATTTGAAAACATAGACTACTTGGGTTTTTGTGAACCAGGCCTGACTGGGCAAGGTCCTCTGTTCTATCAGGAAACATAACTCAGAAAATGCCAAAAACACTATAAAGATTAGCTGTGTTTTGGATTAAACACTTTTTATAGACTAGCCTAGAACATGTTTCTGAATTTCAAAATACAGACAAAAATAATAAACCTTATCAATATACTTGGATGATAAATTTTGGAATCTCTAAAAAACATAAATAAAAGGACAATTTCCTGAATAATGTTTTATATAATAAAATCATAAAATTATTTTTAGGATTTAGCACTCAAAAAGAGTTTCTCTTTCCTAAATAACTGGAATGCTGCCTTTAATCAGATAATAAGAATTTTGTAATTTCTATTCTGGTCTCTAATAAATTCAAATTTGAGACCTGATCATATTAACACACCTGGCTCCTTTGTTGGCTTATATGCTCTTCACCCCTTTTTATTATTTTTGATTTTCAATTTCTAATTAAGTAACCTAATTATAAACTGCCTTAATTCTTTTTTTTTTCTTTTTAAACTATGGTAACTGAAAGAAGAAGGAAGAAGAAACAAAATGTTATTGTGGATGGTGTGCTCCACGTTATACCTGTATTATTTCAATTATGCCAACAGCCTAGGCCATAGGCCTTATTCTCCCATTTTTATAAATGAAGCTGTTCAAGCAGATCTGAAGTGACACTATTGATATTCAGATTTCTCTGTATTTAACCACGTTAGCGAATGAATGATATTCTGATAGGTTATAATCAGGACACAGCTTTGTTGTCTTCCATGTTTGTATTCGAAAAGTCCTTTGTGTCTCCCCATTGCTTGATCAGGAGATTGCACAACTGTCAAGTCACATTTACCTTAAGGATATTTTTGACTTTTAGGTAATGCCAAGTCTAATCCTTCCTAAAACAAATCTTTAAACATCCACCGAAGATTTCCCCCTGCTTCAGGTGAGGCCTGAGCTGGGCATCGGAGACTGGAGGTGGTGAAGCTCCTGTCTGCACGCTCTGCAGTTGGCTTCTGCAGAGTTGGGATGGGAGAGGGGCCAAGGCGGGGCTGGGGAAGGGTGGGGTGGGAGGAAAAAGCAGGGTCTCTCTTGCAGTAGCCTTCAGGAATTCATCTCTTGGTGTCCTCTTTGATGGCAAGTTTCCAAATGCTGGCTGGCTTCCTGAAACTTCACCCACAGTGAGGCACATTTCCAGCTTCTCCCTGTGGATGCCCTTTTGGCTGGGCTCCATCAGTATATTTTGAGCCTTACCTTCCAAAGAATCCATTTGGCATGAGGGAAGTCAAACTTCCTTGCTTCACAAAACAATCTAAATGTCCGTCTTTCTGCTACTACCCTCTCGACTTTGCCTGTCCTTGAAATCAGTTTAACCATTCTCCCACCTCTAGCGCTTTCCAGGTGTGAGGTGGGCACCAGTCTCCATGTTTGTATCAGGCCTGGGAACACATGTCAGCTTCTCTCAATAGCCAGTGGGGAGGGAGAGTTCCAGTGTCCTCTTTTAGAGACTCCTAATATTTAGGCCAATTTTCTTATTCCTTCTGACTTACCTTGTGGTGGGTGGCATACTCTTTACCTTGATTAACCTCTTGGATGAACTAGTGTTCTTTCATGTAGTTAGTAGGGACTAGTTGCTGTACTGATTTTGCTGCCTTAAGTTGGTCCCACATGGATTTGTCTAATGTCTTTCTTTAGAACACAGGGAATACCTAGCATCCGCTTTTCTCAGTCATGGGGCTTTAGCTGAAATTCAGAAGCAGTAGGAAAAGCCCCATTTAACACCCCGTTATATTGTTTTTAGAGTTTATAATCTTTTTACTATAGCATACTATTTCCCAAAATTCACCTTCAGCAGATCTACTCACATTCTCCAAATGTCTCTCTTTAATCTTTAAGTGCAATATGACCATAAATGTATGCATAATATATAAACAGACCACTACGAAACTCTTTGCTGTCTCTTATGAAGATGAGATATGTGTTTTCTGCTGCAAATATAATATTGAATTGCAGCTATAGATTGTCAAAACATCAGTATTTGCTAAACCCAATATTTCTGTGGAAATAGTTGCAAGCAAGCCTTAAAGACTTTAGCACTTTATTCTGGTTTCTTTCCTATGGCCACTAATTGGCCAGTAAAAGAGTTCTGCAAACAACTGCTAATTGAAAGAAGGTATAGATCTTATTTTTGGCTTTAGGTACTACACAGCTGTGTGAGCTTGGCAAATATGTTAACCTCTCTTCCACTCAGGGTTTTTATAATTAAAGATTCTTACTAGGAAATCATTATAGCCACAAAAGTTTAACCATGCACGTAGTGCTTAACTGAATCATTTCAACAAAGCACTGAAATCCTTCTAAATAAAGCCAGAGCCATTGAAGCTGCTGCCTAGAAAATAACCCCTAACTGATAATGTGCCTGGACAAGCCATTATCCAGGATTGGTTGCTTTGATTTCACTAAGGTGAAGTGCTAATCTAAGCAGTTAGTTCTTCAGTGTTCCCAGAGACTAAGGAGGATGCATACCAAAAAATAAGTACACTTACAAAGCATGTTATTTCTTAAACTGAAAATGTAGCATGAGTATTCAAAAACTGATAAATAACATTCTGACAGCATTTTCACAAGGAATAAACTAATCTTTATAAATAAATGTTTCAAAATATGGATGCATATCCATTCATTCCAGTATAAAAATCAAACTCAATGGCATGAATTAATAGGACCTCTATGATCTAATCTCTTCAGTCTTGTGTCTTTTCTTGCCCTGACTTGTACTCTGTCCTTTGCCCATACTCAGCTACTTGTTCTTTCTTGGAAACACCAGGATGTTTTAAGCATCTGTAGCTTTTCACACGCTGTTAGGATTGTCTACTGTTCTAGTTACTACTGCTGTGTAAAAAATCATGCCAACACTTGGTGCTCCTGGGAGTTGGCAGGACTTAGCTAGGTGGTTCTTGCACAGGGAGGCCTCTGCTGGGTGCAGGCGGATGGCGGCTGGAACTGGAAGTGTCCGAGGCTTGCTGACTCACATGTCTGATTCCTGGGCTTGAAGGACTCAAACAGCTGAGATCTGAAATGGCTGGCTCCTTGGGTCTCTCTTTCTTTATGGTCTCTTGAAACTGTCTCTCCAGTATCAAAGCTGCAGGAGAGTCAGGCTTCTTACACAGTAGCTTGGGCCTTCAAAAATACATGTGTCAGGAGGGCAAGAGAGTTGGGTGGAAGCTGTATCATCTTTTTTGACTAGTCTCGAGAGTCATTCTGTGTTACTTCTGTTGCATTCTCTTCATCAGAACTGAATTACTAAGGACAACGCATGTTCAACAAGAGCGGAATTAGACTGCAGTTCTTGGTGGAAGGAGTGTCAAAGAATGTGTGGCCATGTTTTCAGACGACCACACACACATAGCAAATACCTGTTACCTTTCAAGACTCAGCTCAATAGTCACCCCCATTATGAAGCTTTGGACCATATTCATGTTCACCTTATTTCTTTCCATTTCTCAAAATTGGCCATTTATTCCACTGTATCTCTACTCTTCCTACACCTGTTCCTATTACTACATGTATGATATCTTTTTGTATCTAATTTAGTATATGTTAATCTGGTCTATTAAAACACACATTTCTTAAGCGCAGGAAATATTTCTATAGTCTATTCTTTAGCTCTATTATTTAGTGCTGTTCCTAAAAAAAGGGGGCTCTGTTAATTGAAAACTACTCAGTTGAAGAAAATATTGAAAAAGAAATATGAGAGTATATGTGAAATTTATAAATACCAGAAAATTTATTACAAAACAGATTTACTTGTTTACTTTTTAAAATGATATTAAAGCATTTTTTTCCCCCAAAGCTAAGAGCTTTTGGCTTTGTACATGGTGAAAAATTAAAAATTTTTACTACCTTTTCTTATTGAGCAACAGGTGGCTGAAAATCCTAAACTTATTTTCACTTGCCAAAATTATGGTCACTGAAAGCAAAATATCATAGCTCAGATTAAGAATTCATGCTCTTAGTTTTGAGGCACTGAAAAAAATCAGAAAATAGTGTAGAACACATTCATCTTCTTTCTCTAAGAAATTTAGTTTACATTAATCTTGTAGATCCTCCAGGGTTGATTACTGTGAGAGCCATCAAAGGTCCATAAAAGCCCAGTACAATAATGGAAGAAGGAACTTTTCCAAGATGAATTTAAGATGTGATGGAATTGCAAAATATAACGGTTAACTTCCTGGAAGTTGTATAATGAATGATAAGCAGAAATTAAGCAGTGCATTTCTGGTTGCTTTAGATTTATATGTTTGCCTTTTGGATACATGTTGGCCATTGAAATTGACAGCATTAATCTTTGGCATCTTCATTTCATTTCCTATGTAAAAGCTAGTTTAAAAAGATATGAGTCTCACCCAAATTAGTGCAAGCAAGGTTATTTATATTTAATTTTCCCAAGAGCCAGACTTTTTATTTCCTATGCATTTCTATATCAATATTAGCACTTTGTATGTTGAGAAATTTAAAAAGCTGAAGGGTTTACTGATATATTCTGGCAACTCTACATCTCTGCCACCCGTAATTGCAGTTGCAGGGGGTATGGGTAATTATTCTTTAGTAGTAGAAGACTAGTAGGGGTCACATTGGCTCGGAGTCATGGGTAGCATTTTCATTAAATATTACCCTGTAATCATTACTCACTGCACACTTTAGCAAGACAGTTGATGAGGAAGGACCGCAGAACAGGGACATGGCCATCAACAGGCAGAGCACGCGCAGGCTCAAGAGTGTGATTTGGCTTGACTAGTGCTTGGGGACACTCACTGTCACATTATGCCACCCTACAACTAAAAAGAGTTTAGGAGATAAAAACTGTTGTTTAGGGAAAATGGGTGGTTGTCTGATAGCACACACTTCAAATTTTGTTCAAATAAAAGCTAAGACAAGTGAGAGATTTCACCCATTCTGTTGTGCCTACAGTGACATTTAGGACATTGAATCCCACAATTTCATAATGTTTCCTCAGGCAATACATGCAATAGTGTCTTTCATACAAGTCAAGTGATGTGAAGTAAGAGAAACTGCTGTCATCATACATAAAGCTTGAATATAGAGGTAGACAAAAGCAGGTCTCTCACCAAGTTTTCTATGCCTCTAAATATAGTGTAAAGAAAACTTTTACACTGATGTCCACCATTGTTGTCTTACACATTAAACATTTTTCCAGTTCAGAAATAGCCATAACTATGACCACTCAGATTCATCTTCATATATTTTAATTCTAAATCCTTTGCTTTGTTGGTTTTGGTGTGCTCACGAGGTGAAAACTCAAACCCCAAATCCCAACCATCCAGGTACACATGGTGTTTAATGTCAGTTCACAAAGAATGGCTTGAGAAGCTTTATCCCCTTCACAGTCTCTATCAGTCACACTCCTCTCATTCAGCTTTTCAGAAAGAAAACAAACACTCCAATAAAACAGTGAGCATGCGTGTGCAACACATCTCTTAGATAATCTCGGAGCCTCTGAATCCAGTCAAATTGCTGCCAAGTCCTTTCTACATAGAAATTCTCAAGTTGCCACTGGTTATATTATTTACATCTAGCTCCCATGAAAACTTTCTACTTCTCCAAATAGGTACTTGAAAAGGATGAACATCTGGGTATTTATTATTTGTAATCATCTGTGATTTAAATGATGACAAAAAGGTAAAGTCAGAATTCTGTTAGTTCCTTAAGAGGTCTGGGATAAAACTACTGAAAGAGAATAAAAGGGTGAGTAAGGTCATTTGTGTGTAATAATAGTACTCACTGGAAGTAATTTTGGGGGGTTTTATAAACTTATTTTTGGGTGAAACTCTCTCTTTTACTTCACTAGATACTTATCTGTATATTGAGTGAGAGTGTTCAGTATTTGTGTACGGTTCTGGCAAATGGGGGCTTTCTCTCACTCATTAAGTAGGAAAAAAAGAATAGGAAACAGGACAAAAGATTCATTTCAAGAGAGGTCATGATTTGGAAAGTGACAGACAGCATAGACTGTGCCAGTCTCTCTGCCTCATCTAGGATTGTCTGTCAGTTTACCTTTTCCTACATTTTGTTTTTAATTTCACTTCTGCCTTTCAGATGATCTTAGGGTTCTGTGTAATCTTTTATTTTAAAAAAATTGTGAGATATACAGTGCATAAAACATAATGTAGTTAAAAAATAATTATATATACCCTGTATCCACCATTTACACCCAGGGCTGAATCACATCTAGCTCCATTCCTCAATAAATTTGTGATCTTAGTGGGAAAGAAAAAAAAGTAAATAACTAAGTATAAAGAAATATTATAGATATTTTAAAGGACACATACATGCATATAGTGACACCCAAAACAGGGCATGGCCAATTGTATTCTTTGAAGAAAGGAGGGAAAGGACAGGGATGGCTTTGTAGCTGAAATTAGAGGCGAGTCTTAACAGACCAGTGAGCAATTGCCAAGTGAACAATGAGGTGGTCCAAGATTGTAGTCAGGAAACTGCAAACCACCAAGGTGCAAAAAATCTTGGCATATTTTGAAACCACAAGTGGGATTGTGAGATGTAGGGCAGGGAGATGGCCTTAGCAATATCAATTCTAAGATTTGAGTGGGCAAGCCTGGAGGCACAGTGACCCGATAGAAGTCTGTTTGGGTAACACAGAAAAAGATTAGGGTATGGATAAGGGAACATAGAAACACTACGCAAATTTCAGGACTTTTAAAGAAGTACAATTTTCAAGAACTGTTGATTAATTGGATGTAGAGAGCAATGAAAGGAGGATACAAGAATCAGCCCCAAGTCTATTCTTAGTGATACTCCTGAGGTTGCTGGTACTATCACCAGGTAAGAGAAATTTCAGTAAAATTGCTCCATGACACAAATTTGGGTATAATGGGATTTATGATTGGTTCCAATTCTCTTCTGAACCCCAATGCTCAAATAAGGAAAGAGGAGGACAAGAAAAAACAAACAAAAAACGGAGGGAGGAATATGAGTAGGAAGTAGTTGGGAATTAAATGCCTTACGATTATTTCAGATTTTCTCTGTCAGTGTACAGTCATCTATAATCAATGTATGTTCCACTATCATTACTTTTGTGACTATTACAGTTTTAGATATGATTTTTTAAATTAACCTTGCAGTATTGTGACCTTGAATTTTAGCTAAGACAATTTTTTATTTATAAGAATTTTGGTGGGGCTCCACCGTATCAGGAGGGAATAGGGTCCAGATGTTGAACTGAGTTTTGATATTGAGTTTTTGATATTGTGATGCTTATCATGCATGAACATGGAACCTATTAAATAGGTATATAAACACATATATCTGAATGTCAAAACTGTTTGAGATGGAAAAAGAAATTGGGCCATCTGTATATATTTTTATTTGAAATCATGAGTACATTTTTTGTGGGAAACTGGCATTTTAAGAGTGGTCAGAAGAAGAGGAACCCACACCGAAAAGAGAAAAAAATTGTCATGATCAAAAACGTTTCAGTGGGTCAAATGAATGCAGTCATAGAAACTGAAAGAAGAGGAAGTTGTTATGGGAAGAAAGAAATGAGGCAGTAATATAAGACTGGAAATTTCCCCTGAGTTTGATAATTGGGAAACAATTTGTGGCCTTGGTTAGAGCCATTTTAGTAGCATTTTGGGAGTGTAGGGCAGATTGCAGTGAGATGAAAAATGAATGAAATTAACAAATGAGGCTGAATGTATTCTTTCAGAAGGTTTGAATAAGTAGAAGACGATAGAATTTGGAGGTAGTTATTCAAGTACATAAGGTTAGTGAGGCTTTAAGATGGAAGAAACATGAGCCTATTTGTGCTGCCAGTAGCTAGAGAGAAGTCCAACCCTCAGGAGAGAGAGAAAATGGACTATAAAGCAGATCTCTCGGACGTTGACTAGAGAATTAGATCAAATGCCAGGATGGCTGGCTTTGAAAAGCAGAAGGAACACCTCTTTCTCTAAGGCCTACCAAGAAGAAATTGGGATAAATTTGTAGATCAGAAGTAAAAAGTGACCTTGGCTGATGGCCTCTGTTCTTTCAAGGAGATAGGAGGAAAGTGTTGATGAAATTACTAAAAGTGGTTCTTGTCACTGTGCTGTACATTTGAAACCAACATAAGATTGTATATTAACGATACTTTAATAAAAAAAATAAATAAAAAGTGGTTCGTGAATGTAAGCTAACAAAGATTCAGGACTGATGATGTGTGTTAGAAAACGACCAAAATGTACCAAAAAGTGTGTTATATTTTCTTAAATATAACACCTGTTGTCTGGATTACTAGAAAGAAATAATGAGCAAAGACTTGGTGTACAGGGAGCCCTACACTGAGAGTCTGGAGAGGCTTCTGATCCCAGTCTTGTCATATTTCCAGCTCCGTGATACTAGCCAAGCCAATTTAACAGGTTTCTCATCTCAAAAGGGATAATGGGACTAAATGACCTCTAAATGTCCTTCCCAATACAAAATCTAACTATATCTGTTTTAATTTTGATGAATGCAACTAAAAAATATGGAGAAATGGTTAAGCCACACTATTTAATTTATATGCCCTTACCATGCTGCAGACACCTGGTAGCAGGAGATTCAGGTTTGTGGTAGAATTTTTTATTTATTTCAGCAGTATGTATGGCATTCCTACTTTGAGTCAAACACTGTGCTAGGTGTTGTGTGAATAAAAAGATGTATTGGATGGGTTTGGGTCCTCAAGGGAGTTCACAAACTAGTGAAAGAGTAGAAAATATATCTTTCTAATGTTGCAACTATAAAACCAAAGAGATGGAGAGACAATAAACATTCCATTCTAGGACTGAGCATAACAACATAGACTGTCTTTGTTCCCAGGCTGTTTGTTAATTGCCACAGACATTTGCTGTTAATTGGCCAGGACATTTTCCAGTTCAGTTCAAGTGATGTGCTGCTTGTTCCCTCTTGTCTACTAAATCTGTAGCCACCATAGCCCGGAGAGATTCTAAAAGTACCATAGAAAACTACAGAAATGTTACTTCCCTGCCGAGGGAATTGGTTTGGGCATGAACCCATGAGCAGTTTAATGTCATTCAGCTTATGTCGTGTGTTATCCTTGAGCTAACTAAACTCTGCCTGCAGAACCAGAGTTGCTGCTTGAGGGCCCGGGTTTGGGGGTTTGAAGGGATAGTATTCTATTAAACTTGGCATTAATTCCTCCTCTGCATATCTGTAAACCAAATGAATTGTCAACAAACTTCCTTCATCCCTATTTTCTTTCCTGCCTTTCTCCTTCTCGTTTTCTTTCTTCCTTCTTTGCTCATGTAGTCTATAAATTTTTATCCCAAGTTTATTGGGCCCTATGCTAGATGGTAAGGATGCAGTGATAAAAAGTATGGTTTCTTTTCTCATAGAGCTCATCGTCAGGGGAAGAATATGCAAATAAACAGTAATGATACACCTTGATAACTGGAGGCTATTGTGCAATAAAGAGAAAGAAGAGTGATCCATCTGGAGAAGAGGGCTGGTAGGGATAATGGTCAGGGAAGAGGTTCTGAGTGGAGTCTTGAGACATAGCTGTGTGTGCATATGTGCGTGTGCATTTGCTTTCTGGGGAGAAGTTATTACACCTGCAGAAGTCCTGAGGCAAGAAAGGGCCATATGTGGGAGAGTTTGATGGAGGCCTGAGCATTCTGTCTCTGCTCTAAATGGTGGAAGAGAAGTTGAGTTTTAACCCTACTTCTGCCACTCACCTGCCAAACTAAAGAATATTCTTCCTTCTTTCCTATCCTAACACATTTTTTCCTCTTCAAATGACATTTCATCAAGGGACACCTCCTCCAGGTATACAGATCGGTCCCAGGACCTTGTCTTGATCTATTTGCGCTGCTCAAAGGAGAAAGAAGAAAGTAACATTTTTTGTAGAGTAGGTGTCTACATGTTGTTGCCATTTTTACTAGTCAGGCTGCTGATGAGAACAGGACAGAGTCCTTAGGTAGAGGGCCAGTGGTTTGGAAGGCCTAGAGGGTACAAAGAAGAAAAGAGTGCCAAGTATGAGATTAAAAAGGTAGACAGGTCAGATCTCAAGGAGCCTAGTATGCTATTCTAAAGGGGATGGATCTTACCCTGAAGGTGCTAAGAGCCACTGATGACATTCAAGGAGGGGAAAGACACAATCAGACCTATATTTCTTAGTGGGTGTGATTAATCATATTTCATAGTGTGTATTTAAGCATTTGGCATTATCCAAAGAGAGGTCTATCCTTTGTCCTCAGCTGGGGGGTTAATTGACATCAAACCTGATAGGAAGGAGTATCTTTGCTCACTGTAGGGGATGGCCGTGCAAGATCACAGCAGAGGTGAGAGGGCACCTACACTTATTTATCTTAGGGTGGAAACGGGTTATGCCAGAGATCAACCATGTTATTTAGGGCGGGGTCATGTGGTGCCAGTCAATCTGAAGGCTGAGATCAACCATATGTCCAATCAATCCTATGTAATGGAGCTCCAATAAAAATTTTCATTTCTGATATTTGGGTGAGTTTCTTTGATTGGCAGTACTCCATGAGTGTCTCATGTTGACGGTGGGACAGTAATGCATCCTGACTCCACAGGGAGCCAACCAAGGAAGATCACATTTGGAACTCTCCTGGACTCTGCATTGTGCATCTTTTTCTTTGCCTGATTTTTAATGTCTATACTTTCCTTGTAATAAATTATAACCATGAGTATAATAGATTTGAGTGAGCTTTTGAGTTCTTTTAGTGAATTACTGAAACTTGCAATTGATGTCAAAGTTAAAAGCAGTCTTGGGGATTATGTCCTCTAACTTGGAAGTTGGCTGAAACTTCTTGTGGATAGTAATTAAAAGTACAGCTTTTGGAGTCAGACCTGGATATAAATCCTAGCTCAGTTAATTTTCAATCTGTGTTACCTCTCCAAGCTTTACTGTCTTTATCAGAAGCAGAGGCCTTTGGTGCTCTGTGTCACATCCCCTTGGCTTAGCTTGGATTTAGCTGCAGCTGTGCTTAGTAGTTGCACGTGAGCTCAGACTCACCTTGCTCTGGTAGCATTCCAGCTGAAGTGTGTGTGCTATGTCTTTTCTCTTTCTATCCCTAGGCTGTGGGAGCCTGTCATTCAATGCAAAAATGGCCCAAGGCCTGTCCTTTAACCAGGGACAGCAGCTGTAGGAAATGCACTGACTTTCATCTTTTGGATAGCCATTTCTTGGAGGCATTCTGCTCATTTCTTAGATATTCCAGCTCCTGTTGCCTATGGTAGTAACCATGGTGATACAACTTATACTGGCTTTCTTCCCTCCTTCTGCTTTCTACCTAAGACCTCTCTCATGCTCTATTTTAGAACATAAATTAAGATACTGTCTCACTCTTACTATGAAGATTAAGTAAGATAACATTTATTTAAAAGAGATTTAATATTTAGTATATAAAGGCAGCTATTAGAAAAAGATATAAATCAAGGCAATATTTATAGAGATGGAGAGAAAGGGATTCATTTGAGAGATTTTGAGGATTCATCTCAGACATTTTTAAGATACATAAAAGTATATGATTAGATGTGCTCAGGGATGGTGTGGAATCCGAGATGATTCTCAACATTTCTGACTTTGCCATTCTTTGAGGAAAAGACTATGAGAGAGGCTGGGTTAGCAGTGGGAAGTATGGTATTTAATGTTTCACGGATGACACTTTATATTCTTAGGGTAGACAAATGTGACTGTCCATTATGATGTTTTTTCTATGTATCTGGAGATAAAAAGACAGGTGGTCAAAAACAAGCTACCACTCATCCTAAGTAACCTTTACGTTACATCAGAGATATGTTTGTAGAGCATAGGTTACAAACTGGACCTGTGGGCCAAACACATAAATAGTTTTTGTTTGGTCTGAATAGTGTTTCTCCACATATTGGTATTTTTTTCTTGCTTAGTTGTTTTATTTATCTTTTGAATTACTTTTCTAAGTGATTTTATTTAAAAAAACAAATTTCCAGTTTTTCTCAAAAAGAAAATCAGACAATTGACAACACTAAGGTTGCATTTCTGATTAGCAACACTCAGAAGGGTCTGAATAGCATGCCACCTATAGAATAAGACAAACTCTCTTCAATTGCCCATATGCCAAACCACCCGCTCTATCTTTAGACCAAGGGTCAGTTGCTATTTACCATGAAGGTGTTTGTTAGTTTTCCTTATTAACAGAACCGTATCACTCACTTTGGCTATATATTTGCTTCCTTAAAGGCATTTGTGATTGAAATCTGCACAGAATAAGGGAGTGAGGGATGAAGAGAGCCCTTTTAAAAGGGCTTCCTTTTAAAAGGAAGATGCTTTGGAAGAACAACTAAGAAAGGAGACTGAACTGGGTTGAATAGTATCCTCTCAAAATTCATGGTCTCTTGGAACCTGTGAATGTTTGGAAATATGGTCTTTGTAGATGTAATCAAGTTAAGATACGCTTATACTGAGTTAGAGTGGACGCTAAATTCAATATGACTGATGTCCATGTAAGAAAGAACAGACTCACACACACATACCCCAGACCATATGATAACAGAGGCAAAGGTTGTAGTATGCCAAGGATTGCCAGCAACCAGAAGAAGCAAGACAGAGACAAGGAAGGGTCCCCTACAGAGACTTCAGACAGCATGATCACTGCTCACAGTGATTTTGAACTTCTAGCCTCCAGAACTACAAGAGAATAAATTTCTTTTGTTTTAAGACACCTGTTTTGTGTTACTTTGTTATGGGAGTCCTAGGAAACTAATAAGTATAAGATGAAAAAGAGAGGGATAAACAGGAGTCTTACGAGGCAAAGACTGTCATTCTTATGATCAAATGCTGAAAAGTGGGCAAATAAAATAAAAGACTATTGGCAGTAACAAGTAGGAGTTTAGTAATGACCGTGGGAGACACCCTTTCAAGTGACTGATGTGAGTGGAAACAAAATGGAAGTGGGCCGAAGAAAGAATGTGAATTAAAGAAGTGGTGACAGTGAGTAGATTCACGAATCTGCTCTGGGAAGGAGATGAGAGTGCCAGGACAATAGAGACACATGTGACTCATGAAGTGAAGGTAACTTTAAAAAAAAAAAAAGATAAATACTTGTGCATGTCTATGTTGATTAATTGGTGAATGTCCTTACAGATCCCCTCGACACCTTTTCTGGCTTTTCTCTCAGGAGGTTGACATACATGAACCACATGGTTGGGCTCTCTTGCCGTGAGTTTTGGTTAGGGTTGGTCAATGGAAGGCACCATCAGAAGATAAGAAGTGCTGTCCAGAAGTGAGGTCAAGTTATTTATTGCCCTGCCTTCCTCTCTGTTGGAGTGATGGCTCCACAGCTGCTGTCTGCTGGTACTCTCCCACAGCAGTAGTTCTCTCCCTGCCTGCAGGTAATTGCTCCCTCCTCTTTCCCCTCAAGCCTGAGAGTGGGGACCAGAGAGCAACCCTTTCTTTTGTTGGTTTCTCTTTGCCCTTTCCATAGTATATGCAATTGCTTCATTAAATGTTTTTCAGTTTATCCATTTGAATGTAGCACCTGTTGGGAAGAAGCCGGTGAGAAAGGCAGCACATAAAGATTGACATAATAATTGATACAGGAAGATAAATCCTGAGAAGTTGAGAAAACATGATTTTGGAATCTCCTTCTACTTTCAGTTGATCCTTCACATCTTTATAACATGAGACAGATCATATCAGTTCTGTACCCCAAACTCTCCAGGGATTTCCCATGTTACTTGAAATGAATCTACAGCTTCTCCCATGGCATCCAAGACATGGCATCTCGTCCCCAGCTAACTTCTGACCTCATTTTCCTCTACTCTTTCTCTCTAGCTTTCTCAACTACTTCCTTGCTCTTCCTGGAGCAAGACAAGCATACTCCTTTCTAATAACCTTTGCATTTACTGTTCTCTCTGCCTAGAACACTCTCCCACAGATACCAAAGTGGACTTCTTCCTCACCTGATTCAAGTCATTGCCTGATGTCACCTATCAGAGATAACTGTGGTGACTGCTCTCTCTTAAGTATATATGTATATGTATATCATGTCTGTAGAGTCCAGATAAAGATTTACAAAGATAAAAAATCCTCAGACTTTATTATCCTCAAAATGAGTACTGTCTCATTTTTATCCCAAATGACAGCTTATAAGGTGTGGTGGCCACGAAAATGAAAATGTCTTGCTCAGATTTTGACCTGGGGAAAATATAATTCATGTATGGCCCCAACTGCTGCACTCAGAAATCCAATATCACATTCCTGACAACGTAGCTCCCCCGCTATGACTGAGTGCAGCAGGAATTCACAGGCAGACCCATTCCTGGGGAATGTGAGACTCATCTGATGGACAAGTTTGACTTGAGGACTCCCCACTGACAGTACTGAATTTTTTTAGGAGTGCACCCTAGTCTGAATCTCTTCTACCTAACCTTCATTCCTTCTGTCTTTTTAAAGAGCCAGATTACACTGCACTCTCTTGGTTCTTCCCAGCTTCCTCCCTCCACACTTGCACGCAGAGGCACTTCTAATTCTTTGCCCCATTTAATTCCATCTTGCTGTCTGCTTCTTGCAGGACCTGTACTACGACATAAAGGAAACCTCTCCCCAGTGCCCAAGGCACATGACAAATATCTTTTGCTCAGTTCTTTGTTTTCCTAGAAAACATCTGAATGACAAATACCAAAGTATTCATTAATCCATTATTCAAATCAATGGGTTACAAAGAGGAATTTCCTCCCATATTTTCAGTTATTTCCATTATTCTATTTTCTGTCCATTCATACTTTTTGTATTTCCCTCCTCCATTCTTGTTCCTCCCACTCTCAGAGAAAGCATAGGCTTCTACCATAGTTCTAAGCCGGGAAACTTGGCCTGGTCTCATTTGAGTGGATACAACACATCATCAACAGATAATGGTGAGCTATATATGTAGGACCAAAGCTTATTATTTAAATATGTGTGTGTATAAAAGGGATTTGTTGGCATTCCAGAAATGGTACCAATGAAGAGAAATTTGATTTGATGTAGTTGAGATGTCAGGTTCTTGGGCTGCAGTCCATCTGCTGCTAATAAACAGCATATGACCCTGATAATTCTCAGTCTGGAGCTTTTCTTCCTTTTTCCCAAATTCTGAGTTCCCTTCTCTTGTCTTCCTCAAGGGCCTCACTTTTAAGCCTCTCCCTCCTTGTCACTTGCTGCACCTGCTGCCTCTTGAATGGGTTCTTCTCTGAAGCATATAATCATGCTTGTCTCCCTTCTTAACAAACAAACAAACAAATGAAGAAAACTCAAAATACCTTCTTTACCTACCTCACAGGCATGTTGTGTGGGCATGAAGCTGACTTGACGGTAAACCCTGTGAAAGCAGGGATTGTGTCTACCTTAGTCTGGGCCATATCCCCAGCCCCTTGCCTGTTACCTGGATTGTGACAGAAAATAGATAAATTAAAAAAACAATTATTGAATGGATGAATGAAATGAGAGAATACATGTATTTTTGAAAGATAATGAATTTGCTTCAAAAGGGGTGTTTAATACAAATATAAAGGCATATATCATAATTGATTTTTACTTCTTTTTGAGTATACTTTTGCCAAATTATAAAATGCATGCAGAAAAGTACACACATCATAGCATAGCTCCATAACTTTTCATAAAGTATCCACACTTGTGTAGCCAGGACCAGGATCACGGAACAGACTATTACTGACACTCTGAACCCAGAATTTCCTTTCTCCTTCCCTTTCAGTCACTTGCAAACCTCCGTACACCAAGTTCTCGTGTATCCAGTTTTGCTGACCCAACTTTTTGTTTGGGAATTTTACCCATATTATTTTGTGCAGTTCATTCATTCTCATGGCTATATAATATTCCATTGTGTGAATATACTAAAGTTTATCTATCAGTTCCACTGTTGTTAGACGTTAGGGTTATTAACAGTTTTTAGCTACTATGAAAAGTGCTTCTCTGAACATTTTTGAACATATGGTGGATTATATCTAGGAGTGGAACTGTTGCATCATATAGTTGTTAAAGCTATACATTAGAATGCCTCATGGAAACAATCCTAAACCATCTAATGAGGAATAGAAACTCATTTAGACTCACTCAAGTAAAAATAATTTTATTGAAAGGTACACAACTTCCACAGAATTATAAAAAAGGAAGCTATCAAAAGCAAACATATGAATTCACAAAGCACAACATTTGGGTTTAAACAACTGTACATATTTTAATAGATCCAGAGGCATTTTACATTTTATGACCCAGAAAGATGCTCACAAGGAGACCACTGAGTCATCAAAAGCAAATTAAACTGTCAGTACTGTGTGATAAATTTTAAGAAAATTTTTATTTTCTTAACTAAAATAAAACTGGTATCTTAATAAGAAAAATATTTAGCAACATGGGAATATCTTTGACCCAATCTTGTTTTATTAAGGAGTCTAAATAGCAGCTATTTCACTGAGAGCAATTAACCCCCCAAAAAAACAAAAAATAAAAAAGCATTTTCTATGGTGGGGAAAAATATCTTGGGGAACACTTAAATTTGCTTTCACCGCTTTTCAATTTTATATTTTTAAATAATTCCAATGAACATATTACAGGTGTTTATACAAGGTATTCATTTAATGAATATATTATTATATTTATGAGTTATGTAATTATCTTCCATATGATATATATATATATATATATAATGAAGTACAAGTCAAAGGACTTTCATTAAAATGTGTTGGTTAAATGCCTACATAGTGTACATAATACATATCTATCTGCCTATCTATGTTATTTAAAGTTCTTTTGCTACATAGTTGTTCCCAGGTGATGAATTTTACTATAATCTTCTGATTTCTACAGTGAGATTCTACCTACACAATATGGGAAGTAATTCCTGTTTTTTCCAGGTGCTTGCATTGGTGACCTCGTGCTTTGTTATTCAACCTTCACTGAAATGTGTCAAGAAGTGAAAGAAAGAACAGGACTATTATATTATTAGATAAGCATACCTGTCCCCTGGCTAGTTTGAAAGGACCTTGTAAGAATTAATGAGATTGTATCATTGAAGTACCTTTAAATACTGGAAAAATTCAAACGATGTAAATGGTTATGACTTTAAAATGATCACCAAAGGTATATTTTGGGAGTTTGATTGTATTCCATTCAAAAATTATTAAGTCAATAAATTAGTTTTATAATGTCATTTTTACAAAATTCAAAGGGTAGAGTCTTGAATTAATTTAACTTTTGTGAAAGAGACCTTTTCTGTATGGCAGGATTCTTTCAATGGCAAGTCTTGAAACCCAGCCCAAAGGAGCTTAACTATTAAAGGGAATTGATTTGCTCAGGTAATTGAAAAGGCTGGGGGTCGCACCTTCAGGCATGGCTAGATGTAGAGTCTCAAAGGCTGCAATAATGAACGGGTCACTTTTTCTCTTCTCAGTTCTGCTTTCTCCTAGGTATTGTCATTCTTGGGCTGGTTCCTCTATGAAAGAGCAAATTTGGCCATTAACAGCTTCAGAGATTTCTCAACCCACGTGGAAACCCCCAAGGAAAAGGACAGCTTATCTTTTCCACCAACATTATGAAAATCCCCAGACTGTCAGTGGCGCACAGTGGTGATGTGTTCCCCACTGCGGTCAGTGAGATGTGGCCTCTGACGGCCAGGACTGGGTCACCAGTGTATCCTGGCGTCAGGTGTTTCTGTATTGTCCGCTCCGTAGACCAGGTGGGGCAGGGCTGACTGTCCAAAGGAAGATGGCAGGCTCCTGTCAGAGGACAAGGCTAAAGGCAAAAACAGTGAAGGACCAAGTTCCTCTCACCAGTGTGAAATCAGTAAACCAGAAAGTCCCAGAAAGAGAAATTCTCCCACCAAACCCAGTTTCATTTTTAACATTTGTTGAAGACTAATAAAACATTGAACAGTTTGTATCTAAATGCTCTGCTACTCTGAATTACCTACTGGGTTTAACAAAACTATTTGTCAAAATCTTACCAACTCTGTTTCAGAGAGTCAGTGCCACAATTTTCCTCAGTGAGATCACAACTGTACATGTGTTAATAGGGATATTTGGGACCCAGAACCAAGCACTTAATGAATATGCAAGGCCAATTGGATGAACACATATTAATTAGGAGGCTGAGAGGTTTCAGAGAGCAAGTGACATGTTAAAACTCCAATAGTGAGCGGAGAACTGGAAGACCCATCAACCTGATTTTATCTGTAGAAGAGATTCTCCACAAATAAATAATTAAGAAGGAATTGAGAGCCTCAAGGGGAAAATTAAAGATCGTATAGAATAGCAGGAAAAAGTAACAAGGGCGAAGAAAGTCAAATTACAACAGATGTACTTGTTGGTGGGTCATTTGAATTTTGCTGGCGGTGGATCCCCAGCAGGAGGGGTATTTTCACCTCGTTTAGCAGAGGCCACAGCAGGGATAAGGAGTTCTAATCACTTATTAGAATCGCAAAGTCATTAAAGGAGGCCTGGGCATGTGGGAACTATTTATAGAAATATTCCATGAAATGCTTGTGTGACCACAGAAATAATGGGAAGTAGATGTTGCTCATGGACACATTAAGAGAAGAAAAATTGATTTATTTTGGCTGACTAGATGGACTCATGAGATTCTCTTGGTGAGAAAAAAGAATTATTCTAAGAATAAGATCTTATGCTGGCAGTTTTAGTACACAATCTTAGACCGTCAACTCCAATTAAGTCTTTATGCCTCTTTGGTAATAGCGACTAAATTATTAATCTACCTTATAATGTTTGTAACACACAAGCTTGTATAAAGTTTTTAAAAAACCACTTCTGATAGGAGAGTCAAAGTATTTTGGATTCTGCTTTTCCTACTAATGATTCCTTAATGAATTTTTTTAACCTAGACACAACAGATGTTGCTGATTTTATAAAACAAATCTGATATGTAAAGTCTGCTGGTTCGTACAGCAGCCTCATTCACACACATGGTTCAGGGAAAAAAAGTGTGCTTGAAAGTGGCTGTGCTCAGCACCTATCATCACCAGCCAGAGTCACTTTTGTGCAGTGGGTTTATATCAATTATCTGTTTTGGAACAAATCATTATAAATTTAGCCACTTAAAATAATACCTATTTTAGCCCATAGTTTTGTAGGTCAGAGGTTCAGACATGGACTGGCTGAATTCTCTGCTCAGGGTCTTGCAAAGCTGAAACCAAAGTGTTGGCCAGCTGTATTTTCATTTGGGGGATCTGGGAGAAAATTAGTTTCTGTGTTCATTGAAGTTGTTGGCTGAATTCAGTTCCTGTGGTTGTGAGACTGCAGTCCCTCTTTCTTTGCTGGCCATCATGTGGGGTCTGCTCTCCACTCTTAGGGATACCTGCCAAGAACCCTTGCCACATGGCCCCTTTTATTTGCATATCCAGGAATGGGGAACCTTGTCAAATCTCTTTTATGTGTTGAAACTCTGACTTCAGGAAGAGCTGTCTCCTTTAAGGGCTCACCTGATTAGGTGAGGCTCACTCAGGATAAACTCTCTTTCTTAAAATCAACTGTCCCATGTAATATAATATAATAATGGGAGTAAAATGCAACATAGTCACAATATCAGGGATTATGCAGGCTATGTACACTAGCGAGCAGGCATCTTGGTGGTCGTCTCAGAATTCTGCCTACCTAGGACAGTATTTTTCTTTAACCTTAAGGTAGGATAAGTGTGTATTAATGCTGTGTATTTCAGGCAAAGAAATTACTCCACTTTTCAACCTATTTCTCTTATCTATCACTGCCCTCCTCACCCCTGAATTGCCGAACTATGATATAACATTAGGTGGTATAGTGATTCTGAGTCTGGGGTGGCCACATATGCAATCATAGCCTGGTATGCATAGCATTATTAAAACTTGAAAACTAAATTTGAGATCCACTTTATGCCTTGAAAGTGGCAAATTATTTTAATGTAAAGCAACTTTGGATGTAAAAACTAAAACAGCAAAAAAAGCAAATATTACAAAGGAATTACTTTTCTTAAGTTTTAATGTTTCTTTGAAGGTCATCATTAAAAATGTCTTTTTCATCTGTGCTATGCTTTGTTAGATTTACATCAGGCATTCCTCATTGAGATGAACTGTCATAAATATTGACTGCATTTTGCTCTTATTCATACACAATGATGATCATGGAACAAAACATGAAAAAGTGCAGTAGACTCTGCATTCATGCTGGAATAAAAATTGTAGTTTGGGATCATCAGTTAAACTCTAAATTCAGAGACATCTTGATTTATGAAGAGAAATGAGAAATGAAAGTGGAAAATAACAATTATGTGTGAGTAAGGAACACACTCATAAAAGATCCTTTTAATTTTTTAGACAACAATTTTTTAGAGTTACTCTGAATATAGGATTCACCTTTTCTTAATTCTAGTGACTTCAGTTTTTTCATGGTATTTCCAGGCCTTTCGCCCCATATTAAATTAAACCCTGTTTGTAGCTGGGAAGTATTAAACACTTTAAAAAATAAATGTGTGCATTTCAACTAAGTTGCAATCAGGCATGCAGTGAATTTCCCTCATCATTATGCCACTTTTGAGAAACAATGCAGTAGATACAAATTCAGAGACTCTCTTTAGAAAGTATAACCCATATAAAATGCTTACCTTATCTTACCTGGTGAAATGCAAATAAATCTTTTCAATTGACATTAGTAGCAATGATTGTGGCAATAAGTGGATATGGATATCCAGCTTCACTCTTACTTATCCATTCACATAAATCAGTATGATATAAACTTATCGCATTTTCATGTCTGCTAATTTTATTAGATAAACATCTTGGCTTTTTAAAACAGTTCCATTTGATGTCTAAACATTTCATATGATATTGTTCCTGAAATTTATTAATTTCACAATACATGTGATGATAATATATAATGACTGCCAAAGTGAGTGAATTCTGGAACATGCTAATTCAGCTAGTGTAGTTGAAAATGTGACATATATCAATGTGGGTGTGTGTGTGTGTTTCTTTTTTTACCACTGCCTTTTCATAAGAATTTTTTTTTGAAACAGCCTTTTTCTTTTCTCTTTTTATTTATTTCCTCCAAAGTCATCCCTCAATGATTGAAAGGGAGATTTTTTTTCTCAAGGTCAGATCTTTCCTTTCTCCCTTAGGCCCATGTCCCTTTCTTTACTAATGACCCCCCCCCCCATTTTTCTTCTTAATTTGAATTCCTAGGGTATTGAATTTCACTGAAGTGTTGGAAGATAAAAGTGGTAATTTAAAAATATCCATAATCTTCATCACCTCCTCATCACCTTTACCATCTAAAGACCTTCCTCCTACTTTACTGAGTAAACCTAAGCCCTCACACATACACTCCCTCTGATTTCTTCTCTGCAGCTCAGAATATATTC
Source organism: Smutsia gigantea (assembly GCA_032199065.1). Lineage (NCBI taxonomy): Eukaryota > Metazoa > Chordata > Mammalia > Pholidota > Manidae > Smutsia > Smutsia gigantea. The sequence goes on from JAVSCE010000453.1 coordinate 131,887, forward strand.
ATATAGTATCCCCTGCTTGTCTGAGAAGAAATGTGTGATCCTCTTAATACTAAACCAAATGATCATGTCTCTTCTGAGAACTGTTCTGTCACCATCCGGTTTTGGATCTTTAGTTTGACCCCTGACTTCTTCTCTTTATCCTTGTAGGGAAAGAAAAATAATTTTCCCTCTACCTGTCTACGTTCTTGGCTGAGATGGCCCTGTAATTAAAAAAACAAAAAACAAAAAACAAAACAAAACAGACTAAAAGAAGAAAAGAAAAACAATTTAAATTACATATGTGTATATGAGAGCCCCAGAAAGATATGAGACTTGATAGTTAGCCAGACAATTGAGGTTTATATACCATCCTGAGCTAAATAAAGAAAGGGATAGGAGTCAGGGGCTTCAAAAGAGGGAAGGAGAGAAGAAAAAATGTTTGATAAACAAAGGTTGCCCTACAATGCAGATAATTCTTTCAGGTTAAAAAGTGATTTTGCTAATAGCACTTTTCCTGGTACCGGCCCCCTATCTAATGTAAATTTCCCTTACAAAGAGAGAACTTGTACTGTTCTCAGAGCTTCTCTTGTGTCTGCAGTTTCTCAAAAATATCAGCTCCAAAAATTGCTTAGGCCAAAAAGGCATAGTTTGGGGTGGTAAACACACTCAAACCTCTCTTAATTTCTTCACAAACAAACAACCAAGATTACCTCAACCTGCTGACTGCTTATTCTCCCACCACATTTTCTTAAAAGCATAGCATGAATTTTCTCCTTTTCAAATCTTTAACAATGCCTTGTATGCTGGCATTTCCTCCCATAAACTCCCGCCTTCCTTCTGAAACGATTTTCTTGCTGGTCTTTTCTCTTTCAATTCATATCTCTGCTTATTTTGATATTGGGAACTCTCTTATAGAGAGAGTAAGATCATTTTGAAAACTCTCTTACATAGAGTAATATCACTTTAATCATATTTCATCATTTTTTCTTTTTCTATCATTTTATATACATCTCTGTTACTATTCTAGCTTACGCTTCTTCGTTTACTTTTACAGTGTACACTTACCAACCCCAGTGTTGTAGTTTTTGTCTCTGGTTGTTCCCTCTTATTCTATTCTCTCTCCCTTGGTGATTTCATACATGAAAATAACCAGAAAAATCATTTCCTAATCAGATTTATCTTTGTCTAACTTCTCTGTTGATTTTCAAAAGAACCTTTTCAATTGTTTTGTTGGATATTTCACAAGCATGTCCTGCCTGAATCAAAATTTAAGCTCGTGCACAACTTACCCTATCCTCATACCAACCAGCCACTTTTCCAGAATGGTGCTCCTTCCAGTTCATCTTTATATCCCTAGTGCTTAGCTCTGGGAAGGATTCAACATATACTGAATAAGCTGCTCCCTCTCTATCAATGGCCTTTCTATTTCACCTGTTACTTTGATTTAAAGTCAGAATGTTCTTGAAATTCTTTTTTTCTTGATCATCCGTATCAAGAAGTTCTGTCAACTCAATCCTTGCAAAATCTCTTGCCGTCATAGTCTTCTTCCCTATTGTTGCTGCCGTCCATTGCTAAGATGTGACTCACAAGAGGGCAGATGTGTACTTTTTGTTCACAATTTTAGCCTATGCACCCAGAAGAGGACATGGCATATAGTTTGTGTTCAATAAATATTTGTTGAACTGAACCGAGTTCTTTTTTTTTTTTTTTTACAACAGACTACCTGGACTTTAAGTACCCATTTTTCTAACCCATCCTGCACATCGCTGTCACTTACAATCTCCTACTTCTCCGTTTTGGTGTAAAAAATTCTCACTTCTTTGAACTATATGCCACTTTTTATCCTGCCTCTTAGCTATCATTGACCAAACTTCTGGTTATTCTACAATATCCATCCAAGATGTGGATGCATAAAACACACCTTTCTTTTCCATTTCAAATTCTTCCCTCACTGCAAGTACTTAAGTATTTATGTCTGGCCCTTCTACAAAAAATATCACAGTTTCTAGTTCACTGTATACACCTTCCAGAAATTCTTGGCTATCTTTCAATTTGTCACAAGTATACAATGTAAACCTTTGCTGAGGTATTTTTTGTATCTTTTAGTTTATCCAAAGTATTTTTAGAAGTTTTCATCTAATATCAGAAAATGGCTTTGATAGCTAATATGGGCTTTCATAATAGTTTGGTCCCATGAAAACAAACTGAACACCCACAAGACTATGTTTCTATCTCTCTGATGTGGAAAAGAGTGTGATGGGATCAAGAAGCTCATTTAAAATCAAATTACAGATTATTAATTTATTGAGAAGATAATATCCCATAAATTATACTGCCAGTACCGTACTGTGTTCTTATGAATAGATCTCCTGGGAAATATAAATTATTCTCTGCATCAGAATTGCTAGTCCATTTATGTTATTCTTTAATCAGATTAGCAAGACCTTATTCCTCATCTTATTCTTTGCATTAACCTGAATATGACATTACTATAAAACGTTAGCTTTTGATTGGCTTTGTAACTATTTGTTACATGTTATTCTTGCTTTATATTCTAGATATGTTTTAAAAAGGGTACATATAAAATGGACACCATGATTTAGAGTCATCTTTGTGTTTACATCTATTCATTCCATTCTCATGGAACAGGATTTTCTTTTGTCAATAAGCAGAATATGTTCCTTGAACTCTCCCCCATATTTCAACTATAATTTGCATGATTTTTGGCATTCCACATGTTACAAAATAACCCAGTGATAATTCCCTTTTCACACTGTGTTATTATCACTCCTTGTAATTTATTAGGTTAAGGTATCACCTTGCTATAACCTGAAGTCTTTTGTAGAAAGTTTGAATTAGAAGTATTATCAGTAGTTTTACAAATTGAGCTCATACAACATTAGCTGCCATTTCCTGCTATTACCTCAGATGCAACAGCTTGCATGTTTTAACTCTGATTTGATAGATCGAATAACTACTAAGGTGAGAAATGTAACAACTCCAGTTAAAAAAAAATTTAATTTAAGAATGAAAAGAAAGAAAAAAAAGTTTTAGTAAATTGAGAAATGTTAATACAATGAGTAATTTCCTGAAAAAGTACAAATTGCCAAATTTTAATTAGGAATAATTTCCAAAATATAATTAGAACAATATAGGGAAATTGATAATATTATAAAATAATTATTTCTAGCATATCTCTGGAGCAAGATGACTTGTTGACTGATTATTTAAAACTTCAAAAGACATAAAATGCTTGTACTACATAATATATTACATAGCATAACAGAAAGGAAAAATTATCTAAATTGATTTTTGAAACTAGAAAACCTTGATATCAACACTTGACCAAAAAACAAAACAAAACAAAAAACAAACTCTAGGTAAATATCATTTAGAAATATATGTATGTTCAAACTATAAATAAAATATTAGCATAACAAATTCAATGCTACACAAAAAAAATATAACCTATCATGACCAAGTAGAGTTTATTCCAGAAAAGTATAGATGATTCCATCTTAGGAAGTCTATTAATATAACTCATCACTTCAAACTGTCAGGGGAGAAAAGTCTTATGATCATCGCAATCGAGTCCAAAAATGTTATTTCCTGAGAATATCTCTAAGAAAACTCAGAAAGAAAAATGCTTACTTAAAATCATAAACAATATCTACTTTGACCAATAGCTCATGTCATACTTAATGGTGAAACATTTAGAAGATTGCCTTTAGAAATCATGAACAAGATAAGGATGGCTTTGGTTGTCATTTCTAAAGGAAATATAGCCAGGATCCCTCAGTCCACTAATCTCTTCCAATCATAAATTGCTGATATAGTTGCTGCTGCCTATCCTTAGATTTTACATATGACATATGATAACCAAACAGACACCGTTTCTTGTTATGCTATGGCTTCAAACATATTGCCATGGAGGATGCATGATTCTGAAGGATCAAACTTAGCCTGTTGTATGGTTTACCTACTAGTAAGGGAAACAGTCAAGCAGGAAATCCTATCCGTCTCCATATTATTAAACCATTCACATTAAGGAAAAGAAAAGAGAGATATACAGAGAGCAGAGCAAGAAAGAAAACTTGAAATGAGTGACCCTTCCCAATCCATTTCTATTTATTTAACCTGTTAGTATAATCTAGATTTCCTGTGGTAACAAATTGACTCTGAAATCTTAGATACTTAAGTAACAGAAGTTTGTTTCTCATTCATGCTACATGTTCAGTGGAGAGGACTGATGTGTGGTGTTGCTCCATGCAGTTACTCAGGCTGTTGGTGGCTTTCCCATCTTGTACCTGTATCATTTGGCACACATGGTCTCCCAAGATGGCTTGGCCGGAGAAGGTACAGAATGGTGATTGCTCAAGGGCTTTTCCTTGTCTCTGTCTAGAGGTAATTAGTGTCAGTTTCAGTCGTGTTCCACTGGATAGAAAGTCTTATGACCCTTTAGAGTAGTAAGTGGGATTACAGTATTATTGTCTACCACAAAGATCGACACTCGTCCTCCTTGAAAATGGAGCATTAGTTCAGTTATTCCTTATTCTAAGTAGCTGTGACCTCCCAAGGGTTACCAATAAATTGATTTGAAAGGTAAATAACAGATATATTCATGATTGTCAGCTTGACCAGCACTCTGCTTATAAATAAGCCATATGAGCCAGCTGTATGCCAATATTATCAGCTAAAGTGAGCCTAGATTCAGAAAGAGGAATATAGTTATATAATTTTTAATTTATAGTAATAGTAACAACATCAAAACAACAACAGGTACTAATATTAATCTTTTACAACTGAATAACAAATTGTTACAAACTTAGTGGCTTAAAATAACACAAATTTATTATCTGACTGATTCCATGGGTTAAGAGTCTAAGTACACTTAACTGGATCATCTGGTCAGGATCTCACCAAGATGAAATTAAGATAATCAGCCAAAGCTACAATCTCACCTGAGGTCTGAGGTCCTCTTCCAATCCCACTGATTACTGGTATAATTTATTTCTGTGCAGCTCTATGAGATCCGCTTATCTTGCTGGTTTTCAGCTGGGGACTATTGCCAGCAGCCAGAGATCACCCTCAGGTCCTTGCCCGTGGCCACCTCCTCTCACAGAAGGGCAGTTCGCTTAGTCTTTGAAGGCAACAGGAGAATCCTTCTAATTTTAAGAAGGATTGTGCCTGGCCCATTGAGGATAATCTCCCTTTTGATTAATTTACAGTCAATTGATTAGAAATCTTAAATATGGAAGGGATATGCTCTCATATTACCTGGTTCTTCCCACACTTAAAGGGAGGTGATTATATAAGGTATGTACGTGAAAGGAGGGAATCTTTGGGGCCGTCTTTGAATTTGGCCTAGAACATAATATTTATGCTTTGGGCATTATGATAAGCATTATACCTGCCTTATTTCATTATTTCATTTCACAAAAACCTGTGAAGTAGGTATTATTAGTTCCATTTGAGAGACAACAAAAATTGACTGTTCCAAACAACCTATTCAAAGTATCACAAGCAATAATTGCTAAGCCAGAATTTAAACCTAGTTTGAAGGGTCAAAGTCAGCTGTTTCACCTTTTTACTACTTTGTTTTTCCTTTTATTGCCATCCACTTAAAAGAACAACTGTTGAGTGGGTGGTTGTGCTTTCTCCTTGCACCATTTATGGTGACCACATCTTTTTTCGATGAGCATATTTTTAAAGTTTTTGTTGTTGTTTTTAAATTGGACTCAAGTATTGCTAGCACTAGAGCCATTCTGTTTCCTTGAGAGGGCTTTGGTTATCTCTGATCTGGCCCATCAATTTTTTATGTAGCTTCCTGAAAGCCAGTTTATTTAATCATGCTTCAGGTAATCCCCATAGATATAAAAACTGTGGAAGGGGACATAAAGAGCTAAGGACTGCAAAGTTCATTTCTAAAAATTTCCAACTTTTCTTATATGAGAGAAATGTTACAGGCACTGTTTTCTGAGAGAGAAGAATGTTTTCTTAAGTAGAGTTATTGTTTTCAACCCAAGGCTATGGAAATCTTAGTGTCACAATTTATCTCCTTTGGGGATATATCTTCTAAGTGTTACGAAGTTTACTTGTGGTAGTTTTTGAAGAATTGGCACGAAATGCCTAATACCAGGTTCCACTCAGAACTTCAAGTTGTCTTCTTCTCTCTTTAGTGATCTGTGTGCCCCCTTGGTTCACTTAATCCCAAGTTCTCTGATTTAATATTCAGAATGGTGATTCTCAGGTTAAAAAAGGAGTATAAGTTTCAACTAGGGCACTTTTTTTTTTCATTTTTTTCAATGCTGGCCATGTGGTTACACATCCTAAGAAGGATTTTCCTTTGTTTACCCCTTAAATCACTGTTGTAATGAGCCCCCTTACTGATGAAAGTAGATGTTATCCTTTGGATGTATTGATGTTGAAAAATTGTTTGGGAATAAATGGCCTAGACATTAAGAAATATATTGGAAACTGTTCCTCGACTTTTGAATGAGAAATACTATTGTAAAGTGTAACATTGCATATATTAATAGCTCTTAAATTCATTACTTTTATTCTGGGACTGACTGTGTTTTTGAAAGTGTGTGGGTGTGGTGCTAACATATTTTTATGTGACTGACTTTGGAAAACAAAGTTGATGGTAAAGTCTTGGAGTTTGAAGTCATGCAATTTTGGAGGTTGCAAAGGAATATGCCAACTATAGCTGCTGAATGAGAATTTCAGGCTTCAACCAGTCACCCTCTGAGTAAGACTCAACAGAACAGAGAGAAAATCAGGAGGGGGTGGTTTATATTCAGTTAGCTAATTAAAAAATATATGTTAGCTATTTAGCTGATGTAAACATTAAATAGAGTTTGAAGCTTTAAATTTTGTGGAATGAGTGAATTTTATGGAAAACTGTATATTGAGATAATACTACTTTGGGGTAAAGATAGGGTAGAAGGAAATGTTTTTTGGAGCCAGACTGCATGAATTCTAATCCCCTCAATTACTGGATGACTTAACTGTAGTTACTTACTTTTGCATTTTCTAATCTAAAAAATGAGAATGATAGTAGCATCTACTAAATAGGGTTATGTGAGGATCAAATGGATTAATGCCTGTCAAAGTGTTCAGCATAATGCCTGACACATAATAATTAATAAGTGTTAGCTATTAACATGGTGCCATTAGCAGGACAACAGAGTCACTAGTATTTTGAGAACTGGGAATAGTCTAGGGGTGACTACTAGACTTAGTACTAAGGTTGGATAAAACCTTGAAACATTTAACTGGCTCCTGAGCAATACAAACAGCATTTATAAATGACTTTGAGACTGGAAGAAATGAATGGAAATAATTTTGAAGATACAGACAGTTTTCAGGAATAATGGTAGCCAGAAAAAACTATAAACTTACAAACACTGGGTTAACACAGGAAGAAAACATGACTGGTCAGGTGGGTTACAAGATTTAATATCCAAGGGACGTTGAAATGTTCCCACTCCTCTGACTCCTTAGTCCTCAGGAAGAAGAACTTAGATATGGGACAAATACAGAATGGAACCCTTAATCACATAAAATTAGGCCAATGGATGGGAGCTTAAAATCCTGTGGCAAAGGTATACATATTAAAAATAAAACAGAATCTACTTGAACACTTTCTAAGCAAGTTGAATAACAATCAAGTAAACACATCAAATCTAGAAACAAATTAAATGGATTCACTGACTATTCTCTTACATCCCTCTTTAGCCCCTTTCTTAAGTCTTTATTGCACTGTGCTCCTTGATTTCTTTCACTAGCATTTGGAGGATGTGGTAGGATAGGTCTGAGGGAACATGAGAAGTCATGTAAGAGCCTGGGTTTGCTCCAGGAATGGGGTAGGAAGGGTCACACTTGCCTGTCTTTGATCTAAGCTTTGAGCAGGGAGCATGGATGCTTAAACGTGGACCAGTCCTCTTCATCAGAAGAGACTCCATGGATATTCGGATCCAAAGCTCCAGTTGCAAGTAAAGCATTATCAGAAGCTTGGGGTATAGCATATATATGCTACAAATGTGGGATAAGGTAATGATTTGTGGTTTTAAGTCCTTTGTTATCTCCTTTTATACTACAAATATTCACTATTACTAGTATTAACATTCTTCTCAAAAAATTCCTTAATGTGTAGAGATAATATAAATTGTCTCCTCACAACCATTTCTATACCTCTCTGGAATAAGGACAGGAAAGCTAAATACCTGTTGCAGGAGTAACTGTGTAACCCAGTGGTATGTAGGCAAAAGTCCCCAGGAGGGTTTCCTTTCATAATGAACAGCAAAACCACAAGGAGAAGGCCCTTTGCCCGTTCACTTTTCAGTCCTTTCCTGACAGGAATGCAGAAGGGGGAGCAGCCATCTTGAATAAAGAGACAACAAATCAAGCATAAAAAAGCAGGAAGATAGAAAAAGCGTATCTTTTTCCGCTAGCAGAACTTCCGCCTTCTCAACTTCTTTAGATAAAGTTTTATTTGAAGTATAATGGATACAGAAAAGTGTAAAAATCCTGAGTATACTATACTCTGTGTAACTACCCAAATACCCAAATCAAGATAGGAAATATGATTAGCACCAGAGAAATTCCTCTAGCCCACTCCCTGCCATTACCCTTCTCCCCAGAGGTAATCACTATTCTCACAGCTATCATCATTGAATAGTTTTTCCTGTTTTGGAACTGTATATAATTAGAATCACATGGTATATATTCTTTTTTTAAAATCTGGTAACAATGTGACCAGGACTTTTCTAGACACACTGTACTTGGAAACTCTTGGAGCTTATGTTTTAATGACAATAAACACAAAATAAAATAAGTAAAATATATGTTAGATGGTGATAATTGCCATGGAGAAGAATTGCAGGAAGAGAATATGTTGCCATGGGGACCAGGGAAGATTATGATTCTAAATCAAGTGGTCAAGAAAGGCTGCAATGTGAAGGAAGCATTTCAGCAAAGACCTGGAGGTTGACAGGAAGACCTTATTTGGAGTCTGGGTGTTTACCAGACTCCTCTGTTAGAAATAACATTTTTACTTCCAGTTTTATGACACATTATAGCACCAGCTTTTCTGAAGTTTGAGGGAATAGGCAAAAGTTTTCCTTATCTTGCTGCAAGCTCTTTTCACCAGTCATTCAGATTTTCATTTGTCCAGACCAAGTGATGGAATTCCATTAATTAGCACAAACTGGGGAGGAAGCAATGCTGAAAAGTCAAAATTCACAACATGAAAAGCAAGATGGCAGAACTGGATTATTGACAAATAGAATATGGGGCATGTAACAATGATCCGTTTGCCTTCTCTCCTACTTAACAGTGACCACATTCCATGGATTGTTGAGTGTTTCTTCCCAACCATAAAAGGAGATCATACACATGAGATGTTGCATTTCTCTTACAGCTCTCCAGGATGGCTCTACTCCAGCAGCCCCATCATCACCTCCAATCCAGGTTCATTTCAGTTCTTCCTTTATCCTGTGTCAGATGGTGCTTTCTAAAATATAAAAGTGATCCAGTCCTTCTCTCCTGAAACTCCTTCAAGCAGGAAGCTCTCCCTGTGACTAATAAGGCCTTTCCAAGCTTGTCTGTACCTACTTTTCAAATCGTCTGTCTAATACTTCTGCCACATACCTACCATGGTCTACCCAGAAACCTTACTTCTTTGCCTTCCTCTGTACTGTTTTATTTCCTTAGATGTCCTCTCTTCTTTCTTTCCCTTGTAATGTAGGGGAATGAGTCCACCATGGAACCTTGTCAACCTTGCTCATATCCACATAGGTCATGCAGGTAACGACTTGAACCACAGCTAATCTGAAGCTTGGCAGAATACCTTGTGACCCTTCTAGTATTCAGCAGGATAGGGAGCTTTGAAGGGCTGCTATAAGCTCTTCTTTCACTCTCCTCCCTGTTTCCTCTGGAAGGCCATTAGGGGACAGTTTCTTTTATCACCTCCCAAGTTCTTCTGAGGTATGAGATTTCTGTCCTAACTCCTCCAGATTATAGCTGCAGACCAAAAAGTACTTAGTAGCAGTCTAGAATTGACTCCTCGGCAATGGGGTTTCCCACAGCTCATTGTAGTCCACCAGCACCTTTTTATTTTTTGTGTCACCCTTTTTGGTTCATAGGATAAAGACCCAGGGAGTTGGCACTTTAATTATTCTTCCTTACTGCCAAGGCAAGTAACAAATTCCCTGGATCTAACAGTGGCATATTCTATCTCTAGTGACTGAATCAGTCAGGCTTTGACCTTGATCCTTGCCTTGACTCCCTGGTATTTTGTGCTTAACAGATAATTCCCATAATTCCTTCAAGTCTCATCTCAGCCCTTTCCTCACGCTGAAGTCTTTCCTGTCCCACAGGCTGCCTTAAATGCCCTCTACCCCCTATCCTATTATATCTTCTATCTCTAACAAATAAGACATAACCTATCTACACCTAGTCTAATATAGTAGCCACTAGCCAGATGTGATTATTAAGCACTTGTAATGTGGCTAATGTGAATTAAGTATCTGAGCATAAAATATGTACTGGATTGCAAATATTTAGTATGAAAAAAATTATAAATTTTTTATTGATACCTAACCAATATTGATTACATGTTAAAATATCTTGCATATAAAAATTGAGTATATTATAAAAATAATTTCACCAGTTTTTCTTTCTTCTGTTTTAATAGACTTTATATTTTTAGAGCAGTTTTAGGTTTATAGGAAAATTCCCCAGAGAAGAAGTTTTTCATAATTCCTCCCCTCCCAGCTTTCCTTATTATGAATATCTTGCGTTAACATGGTACATTTGTTCCAACTGATGAAACAATATCGATACATTATTATTAACTAAAGTCCATAGTTCACATTAGAGTTTACTCTGTGTTGTGCATTCTGTGGATTCTGACAAATGTATGTCCTGTGTCCATCATTACAATATCATACAGAATAATTTCTCTGCCATAAAAATCCCCTGTGCTTTACCTATTCATTCTTCTCTTCTCCAAGCCCCTGGCAACCACTGATCTCTTTGCTTTCTCCTTAATTTTGACTTTTTCAGAAGGTTATCTAATTGGAATCATAGAATATGTAGCCCTTCAAGACAGGCTTCTTTCACTTAGCAATATGCATTTAAAGTTACTCAGTGTCTTTTTATGGCTTCATAGATCATTCTTTTTAACTCCAACATGTTGTGGTTGGAGATCTTCTGTATGATATATCTTTAAGTTTATTGAGGCTTAATTTTGTGGCCTAATATATGGTCTATCCTGGAAAATGTCCCATGTGTACTTGAGAAGAGTGTGTATGCTGTTGTTGGGTAGGGTGCTCTACATGTGTTAGATCTAATTTTTTTTTTTGTAGAAGTCCCCTATTTCCTTACCTATATTCTGTTCATCGTTCTATCCATTAATGAAGGTAGAGTACTGAAGTCTCCAACTGTTTTTGTAAAATTATCTGTTTCTCCCTTTGATTCTGCCAAGTTTTGATTCATATATTTGATTGTCATGTTTCTAATTGTTACATCTTCTAGCTGTTTTGAACTAATAATGTCCTTTTTTTTTGTTTCTGATAAACTTTTTTTTGGTCTGATATTAGGATAGCTACCCCTGCTCTCTTTTAGCTACTCTTTGCATGGAGTATTTTTTTTTCACTCTTTCACTTTCAATCTATATGTGTCTTTGGATCTAAAGTGAGCCTCTTGTAGACAGCAGATAGTTGGATCATGTGCTTTTTTTATTGACGTATTGTTGATATACAATCTTATATCAGTTTCAACTATACAACAGAGTGGTCCAGCAGTTACCCATTATTATTAAATCTTCACCCCTACTGGTGCAGTTACTGTCTGTCAACACAGAAAGATGTTACAGAATCATTGACTGTATTCTCCATGCTGTACTACCTACCATCCCTGTGACCAACCTACATTATGATTGAGAATTTTTGTGTCCTTTTATACCCCTCCCCCTCCCTACCCACCTACCCCAGCCCCTCTCCCATGGTAACCACCAGTCCCTTCTCAGTGTCTATGAGTCTACTGCTATTTTGTTTATTTTGTTTTGTTTTGTTTTTATATTCCACAAATAAGTGAAATCATATGGTATTTTTATTTCTCTGCCTGGCTTATTTCACTAAGCATAAGACCCTCTAGATCCATCCTTGTTGTTGCAAAGAACAGGATTTCTTTCTTTTAATGGCTGGATAGTATTCCATTGTATATATGTACCACATCATCTTTGTCTAATCATCTACTAATGGGCATTTCGGTTGCTTCCATATCTTGGCTATTGTAAATAATACAGCAATAAACAGGGGTACATGTATCTTTTGAGATCAGGGATTTTGTTTTCTTTGGGTAAATTCCTAGAGGTAGAATTACTGGATTGTATTTCTTATTTTTAGTTTTCTGAGGAAATTCTATACTGCCTTCCACAGTGGCTGTACCAATCTACATTCCCACCCACAGTGTAGGAGGGTTCCCATTTCTCTGCATCCTCACCAACACTTGTTATTTCTTGTCTTTAAATGGATCATGCATTTTTATCCATTCTTCCAATCTCTGTCTTTTACATTTAGGGCAATTACTGATAAAGGGGTATTTCCTTTTGTCATTTTGCTATTTGTTTTCTATTTGCCTTAGGCTTTTGTGTTGCTCATTTCCCGCATTTTTATCTTATGTCCAGTTGAATTTTTTATAGTGAAATGTTTAAATTCTTTTCTTATTTCCTCTTTTGTATATTAAATAACTATTTTCTTTGTGGTTGCCATGAGGATTACATTTAACCTCCCAAAGTTGAATGAAACACTGTAGTTGAATTAATACTAGATTAACTTTAATAAAATACAAAACTATGCCCCTTCACAGGGCTAACCCCATCCCTTTTGGTTGTGGATGTTACAAAATTACATCTTTATACATGGTATATCCAAAAACACAAGCTAAAAATCTTTTAAATGCATTGGTTTCTGAAATTATCTCAAAAACAAAATGTGAAGTTACAAACCAAAGTTAAAATAATAGCTTTTAGACTATCAATTGTTTTTTTAAAAAAGGTATCAATCTCTTAAATCATGTAGAAAATAAACAGTGGATTATGAACTGTTGTTATAATACTGCTAGTTTTTATAATTGTCCATGTTCTATATTGAAATCTTTATTTCTTTATCTAGCTTTAAATTATTGTCTAATGTACTTCCATTTTAACGAGCAGGACTCCTTTGAGCACTTTTTGCAGGTCAGTCTAGTGGTAAGGAACTCCCTTTTGTTTGTCTGAAGATGTCTTCATTTCTCCCTCACTTTTGAAGGACAGTTTTGCCAAATATAGGATTCTTGTTTGAAAGGGTTTTTTTTGTTTTTTTTTTTTAGCACTTTAAACAAATGGGCCCATTGCCTTCTGGCCTTGAGAGTTTCTGACATGCAATCTGCTGTTGTTAATCTTATTGGAGACTACTTGTTTGTGATGAGCCATTTCTCTTTTGCTGCTTTCAAGATTCTCTGTCTTCAAAAAATTTGATTAAAATGTATCTTGTTGTCTGTCTTGTTGAATTTACCTTACTTGGAATTTGTTGAGCTTCTTGGATATTTTCATGCCAGGATGTCAGCAAGCATCTACCTAAGTGTCTGAATTTCAGACCTTTATTTACATTTTTTAATTTTATTGTGATAAGAACAGTTAATATGAAATCTACACTTATAACAAATTTTAAGTATACAATACAGTATTGTTGACTATACTATTTGTTAACTATACAGTATTGTTAACTAAGGTACATTGTGTACAGCAGATCTGTAGAACTTAGATCTTTTTAACTAAAACTTTAGGTTTGTTGATTAGCAAATACCCACTCCCCCCACCCCCAGCCCTTGGCAACCATTATTCTACAATGATTCTATGAATTTGACTATTTTAGTTAACTCATGTAGGTAGAATCATGCAGTGTTTGACCTTTTCTGACTTATTTCACTTAGCATAATGTTCTCAAAGTTCATTCATTTTGCCACATATTGTAGAAGTTCCTTATTTTTAAGGCTAAATTATATTCTGTTGTATGTATATACAATGTTTTTTTCATACATTCATCCATCAGTGGACATTTAAGTTGTTTCCACACCTTGGCTATTGTCAAAACTGCTGCAAAGAACATGGAAGTTTAAGTATCTCTTTGAGATCATGATTTCAATTCTTTTGGATAAATATCTCAAAGTGGTCATATAGCAGTTCTATTTTCTAATTTTTTGATCAATCTTCATACTGTTTTCCATAACAGCTGCACCATTTTGCATATCTACCAACAGTTTACAAGTGTTCTAATTTCTCTACAACCTTATCAATATTGTTGTCTTTTGTTCTTTTGGTAATAACAATACTGACAGGTGTTCATCACAGTGATATATTATTGTGGTTTTGATTTTCATTTCTCTGATAATTCGTGATGTTGAGCCCCTTTTCATATACCTGTGGCCCTTTGCATGTCTTCTTTGGAGAAACTTCTGTTCTTTAGCCCATTACACTTATAAATCAGATTACTAGTTTTTTTGCCATTGAATTATAGAAATTCCTTATATATTTTAGAAATTAACTCCTAATCAGGAATATAGTTTGCAAATATTTTCTCCCATTTTGTAGATTGCCTTTGTACTCTGCTGAATGTTTCATTTGTTGTGCAACTTTTTAGTAGGATGCAATCACACTGGTCTATTTTTATTTTTTGTTGCTTGTACTTTTGGTGTCATATCCATGAAATCATTGCCAAAACCAATGTCATGGTTCTCCCATGGATTTTCTTCTAGGTTTTACATTTTTGGGTTTTACATTTAAGTCTAATCCATTTTGAGCTGTTGTTAAGATAAATGTTCAATTTCATTGTTTTACCTTTGGATATCTAATTTTCCCAATACCATTTGTTGAATGAACTATCCTTTCCCCATTGTGTATTCTTGGTACTCTTATTAAAGACCAGTTGATCATATATGAAGGGATTTATATCGAGGCTCTCTATTCTGCTCTATTGGTCTATATATCTGTTTTATGTAGGTGCCATTTTTTTTTGACAGTTGATATACAATATTATATTGGTTTCAAGCATACAACATAGTGATTCAACAGTTATATACATTATTAAATGTTCACCTCAACTACTGTCATTACTGTCAGCATAAAAAGATGTTACAGAACTATTGGGTATATATATTACTATGCTGTACTTTCATCTCCATGACTAGTTTATACTATGATTGAGATTTTGAGCCTCTTTATCCCTTCCACCTGTTTCACCCCCCTGCCCCAATCCCCCATGGTAACCACCAGTCACTTCTCAGTGTCTATGAGTCTGTAGCTGTTTTGTTTTGTTTTAGATTTTAGATTTTACATATGTGTGAAATCATGGTGTTTGTCTGTCTCTACCTAGTTTATTTAACTTAGCATAATACTCTCTAGGCCCGTCCATGTTGTTGCTAATGGCAGGATTTCTTCCTTTTTTATGGCTGAATATTGTATATATGCATCACACCTTCTTTATCCATTCATCTATTGATGGACACCTTAGTTGCTTTCAATGCCAGTGCCCTGATGTTTTAACTGCTGTAGCCTATAATGTATTTTGAAATCAGGAAATGTGATGCCTCCAGCTTTGTTGGTTCTTTAGTTTGATTTGGTTATTTCAGATCTATCGTGGTTTCATATGAATTTTAGAATTTTTTTTCTATTTCTGTAATAATTGCCATTAGAATTTTGATAGAGATTGCATTAAATTTATAGATTGCTTTGGGTAGCATGGGTAGTCCTACAATATTAAATCTTCCAATCCATGAATATGTGATGTCTTTCCATTTGTGTGTATGTATCTTCCTTAATTTCTCTCATCAATGTTCTGTAGTTTTCACTGTTCTTTTTGGAGCTATTGTAAATGGGATTATTTTCCTAATTTCCACTTCACTTAGTTCACTGTTAGTATACTAGAAATACAATTGATTTTTGTATGTTGATTTTGGATCCTGCAACTTAATTTATTTTTTAGTTCTAACAGTTTTTTTTAATGGAGTCTTCAGAATTTTCAAAAATAAGGTCATGTCATCTTCAAATGAAGACAATTTTATTTCTTCCTTTCTGATTTGGATGCCTTTTATTTCTTTTCCATGCTCGACTGCTCTGGCTAGAGTTTTCAGCACAATGCTGTATGAAAGTGGTGAAAAACAGTATCATTGCCTTGATCCTGATCTTAGAGGAAAAGTTCACAGTTTTTCACCACTGAATATGATGTTAGCTATGGGATTTTCATATACAGTCTTTATTCTGTTGATGTACTTTCCTTGTATTCATAGTTTGCTAAGAGTTTTTATCATGAATGGATGTTGAATTTTGTCAAATGCTTTCTCTTCACCTATGGAGATGATCATGTTATAATCTCTATAGAGATCTATCCATTATTCTGTTAATGTGTTGTAACCATCCTTGCATCCCAGAGATAAACCCCACTTGATCATCATGTATAATTCTTTTGATGAACTATTGAAATTAATTTGCTGGTATCTTATTGAGATTATTTGTGTCTATATTCATTCAGTAGTCCTTATCTGCCTTTGATATTAGGGTAATTCTTGCCTCATAAAATGGAAGTGATCCCTACCTTCAATTTTTAGAGAAGTTTGAGAAGGATTTGCATTAAATCTTCTTTAAATCTTTGGTACAATTAATTGATATAGCCATCAGCCTCTGGACTTTTCTTTGTTGGGATATATTTCATTACTGATTCAATCTTCTTGCTTCTTACAGACCTATTCAAACTTCCTGTTTCTTCATGATTCAGTCCTGGTAGATTGTATGTTCTTAGGAGTTTATCCATTTCTTCTAGGGTATCTAATGTGTTGGTATATAATTGTTTATAATTATGTTGTATCTCTTATGGTCCCTGTTATTTCTGTGGCATCAGGTATAATATCTACTCTTTCATTTCTGATTTTATTAACTTGAGTCTTTTTTTCTTAGTAAGTCTGAAGAATTGTCAATTTTGTTTATCTTTTAAAAAAATTAACTGTGAGTTTCATTGATTTTTTTCCTATTGTTTTCTATTTCAATTATTTCTGTTATAATCTTTATTATTTCCTTCATTCTGTTAAAATGGGGTTCAGGTTATTCTTTTTCTAGTTCCTTGAGGTATAAAGTTAGTTCTTTGAGAGCTTTCTTTTTAAATATAGGGGTTTAGTGCTATAAACTTCCTTCTTAATACCACTTTTGCTACATGCCATAATTTTTGGTATATTTTCATTTTTACTTGTCTCAAAGATAGTTTCTAATTTCTTTTTGATTTATTTTTTTCATCCATTGGTTATTTAAGAGTTTGGTGCTTAATTTCCATATATCTATGATGTATCTTGAAATAAATGTTTTGATGTGTATAAGGCTCTTGTGATAGTTTTTTTTTTAATTTGTATATGCCTGTGGGGTATTTGGCAACTCCACTCTTCTCTGCAGCATCCTGTTCCATTTCTGTCATTATACAAATCACATTCCATTCTTATAGTTTGTTACACAATTGTACATAGCACCCTGGAATGTGAGTACATTGAAGGTATATTCTCACCTAGTCTTACAGTGCCTAGCTCAGTGGTGGTTACTGGATGCAAGTAAATGTTTGGTGAATCAGTGAAGAAATGGATTCAAATATGTGTGATGTCAGGTGTGTTTTGACATCTCCCAACCAATAAGAATATACACCAGGGATAACTGTATGCCATACATGTTGAATTCAGAAAGCCAGCACAATTTTAAGAAGCATTAGGTTGTTTTTTTTTTTTACAATTTTTATGCTGTGGTCAAAAGGCTCCAACCACTTGTCTGACACTGGAGTAATAATAATAGACATTAACATTTATTTTTATTTATTTATTTATTTATATAATTTATTTTGGTATCATTAATCTACAATTACATGTGCAATATTATTGTTATTAAACTACCCCTTCATCAGGTCCCCCCCACCAACCCCATTACACTCACTGTCCATAAGCATAGTGAGATGCTATAGAATCACTACTTGTATTCTCTGAGTTGTACAGACCTCCCCGTAACCCCCCAACATTACATCTGCTAATCTTAATGCCCCCTTTTCTCTCTTATTCCTCCCTTCCCACCCATCTTCCCCAGTCCCTTTCCATTTAGTAACTATTAGTCCTTTCTTGGGTTCTGTGAGTCTGCTGCTGTTTTGTTCCTTCAGTATTTTTTCTTTGTTCTTATACTCCACATATGAGTAAAATCATTTGATACTTGTCTTTTTCGGCTTGGCTTTTTTCACTGAGCATAATACACTCTAGCTCCATCCATGCTGTTGCAAATGGTAGGATTTGTTTTTTTCTTATGGCTGAATAATATTCCATTGTGTATATGTACCCTAACTTCTTTATCCATTCATCTATTGATGGACACTTAGGTTGCCTCCATTTCTTGGCTATTGTAAATAGTGCTGCGATAAACATAGGGGTGCATCTGTCCTTTTCAAACTGGGCTGCTGCACCCTTAGGGTAAATTCCTAGCAGTTTAATTCTTGGGTCAAGTGGTATTTCTATTTTTAGCTTTTTGAGGAACCTCCATACTGCTTTCCACAATGGTTGAACTAATTTGCATTCCCACCAGCAGTGTAGGAGGGTTCCCTTTTCTCCACATCCTCGCCAACATTTGTTGTTGTTTGTGTTTTGGATGTTGGCCATCCTCACTGGTGTGAGGTGATATCTCATTGTGGTTTTAATCTGCATTTCTCTGATGATTAGTGATGTGGAGCATCTTTTCATGTGCCTGTTGGCCATCTGAATTTCTTCTTTAGAGAAGTGTCTATTCATGTCCTGTGCCCATTTCTTAATTGGATTATTTGCTTTTTGTTTGTTAAGGTGCGTGAGTTCTTTATATATTTTGGATGTCAACCCTTTATCAGATACGTTTTTTATGAATATATTCTCCCATACTGAAGGATGTCTTTTTGTTCTACTGATGGTGTCCTTTGCTGTACGGAAGCTTTTCAGCTTGATATAGTCCCACTTGTTCATTTTTGCTTTTGTTTCCCTTGCCCGGGGAGATATTTTCATGAAGAAGTCGCTCATGTTTATATCCAAGATATTTTAACCTTTGTTTTTTTCTAAGAGTTTTATGGTTTCATGACTTACATTCAGGTCTTTGATCCACCTAGTGTTTACCTTTGTGTATGGGGCTAAACAGTAGTCCAGTTTCATTATCTTACATGTAGCTGTCCAGTTTTTCCAACACCAGCTGCTGAAGAGGCTGTCATCTCCCCATTGTATATCCAAGGCTCCTTTATCAAATATTAATTAACTGTATATTTTTGTGTTAATGTTTGGATTTTCTATTCTGTTCCACTGGTCTGTGGGTCTGTTTTTGTGCCAATACCAAATTGTCTTGATTACTGTGGCTTTGTAGTAGAGCTTGAAGTCAGGGAGCGTAATTCCCCCTGTTTTATTTCTCCTTCTCAGGATTGATTTGGCTATTCGGGGTCTTTTGTGCTTCCATATGAATTTTAGAATTATTTGTTCCAGTTCATTGAAGAAAGCTGTTGGTAGTTTGATAGGGATTGCATTGAATCTGTAGATTGCTTTAGGTAGTATAGCCATTTTGACAATATTTATTCTTCCTAGCCAAGAGCATGGGATGCATTTCCATTTGTTAGTGTCCTCTTTAATTTCTCTTAAGAGTGTCTTGTAGTTTTCAGAGTACAGGTCTTTCACTTCCTTGGTTAGGTTTATTCCTAGGTATTTTATTCTTTTTGATTCAATTGTGAATGGAATTGTTTTTCTGATTTCTCTTTCTGTTAGTTCATTGTTGGTGTATAGGAAAGCAACAGATTTCTGTGTGTTAATTTTGTATCCTGCAACTTTGCTGAATTCAGATATTAGTTCTAGTAGTTTTGGAGTGGAGTCTTTAGGGTTTTTTATGTACAGTAGTATCATGTCATCTGCAAATAGTGACAATTTGACTTCTTCTTTACCAATCTGGATGCCTTGTATGTCTTTCTTTTGTCTGATTGCCATGGCTAGGACCTCCAGTACTATGTTGAATAACAGTGGAGAGAGTGGGCATCCCTGTCTTGTTCCCGATATTAGATGAAAAGCTTTCAGCTTCTCGCTCTTAAATATGATGTTAGCTGTGGGTTTGTCCTATTTGGTCTTTATAAGGTACTTGCCGTCTATACCCATTTTGTTGAGAGTTTTTATCATGAATGAATGTTGAATTTTGTTGAATGCTTTTTCAGCATGTATGGTGATGGTCATGTGGATTTTGTCCTTCTTTTTGTTGATGTGGTGGATGATGTTGATGGATTTTCGAATGTTGTACCATCCTTGCATCCCTGGGATGAATCCCACTTGATCATGGTGTATGATCCTCTTGATGTATTTTTGAATTCGGTTTGCTAATATTTTGTTGAGTATTTTTGCATCCACATTCATCAGGGATATTGGTCTGTAGTTTTCTTTTTGGTGAGGTCTTTGCCCAGTTTTGGTATTAGAGTGATGCTGGCTTCATAGAATGAGTTTGGAAGTATTCCCTCCTTTTCTATTTTTTGGAAAACTTTAAGGAGAATGGGTGTTATTTCTTCTCTATATGTCTTGTAGAATTCCGAGGTGAATCCATCTGGTCCAGGGGTTTTGTTCTTGGGTAGTTTTTTGATTACCGATTCAATTTCATTGTTGGTGATTGGTCTGTTTAGTTTTTCTGTTAAGAAGCATTAGGTTTTAAAAGCAGAGAGTGACAGCCATTTCTTATCCCCAGGAGGCACAACAAGCAATCCCATGTTTGAAGGCATGAATAACACTTCATTACAAAAGTCAATTTCCTACCATATCCCTGGAGCAGTTAACTTAGGAATTGTAGGTTTTCAAAATGTTTACAACTGCTACTTTATTTTTTACTTCAAGGGCAATATGGATTTTAGCGATTTTAGCACAGAGAAGCAGCACATTTGAGTACAAACTTCTGTTCTAATAAAGCAGGTAGTTGACCCCTTAATTTTCTGAATGTTATGTTGTTGTTTTGTTATTTTCCTCAGAAGTAAAAGACTATAAAATTTTTAGAAGAAGTTTAGGAGCATATAGTGAGTCAGATAAAGAGATTAAGGGAAGAAGACTGGAAAATTCACGTCTATCAGTTGCTCACTGCATACTACTCAGCCTGTAGTCATCAAAGCAGTTTAAAACTTGTAACACCAATATGTAATTTTGGTTTTTTATTTGATTCAGATTTCAAAGATAATTTGCTTTTATTTTAATTTTTAATTTTTTTCCATGTTTCATCTAATGTTTATATGCTAAAACCATCATAAATGTATTTATATGAAAGGGTTCATTTTTTAGCAGTAAAAGTCTTTGTATATATCTGTATAATCTTTGCCTTATATTTATTTTTTTTACTTTTTTTAAAATTTTGGTATCATTAATATTCAATTACATGAGCAACATTGTAGTTACTAGATTCTCCCCATTATTAAGTCCCTACCACACACCCCATTACAGTCACTGTCCATCAGCATAGTAAGATGCTATAGAACCCTTACTTGTTTTCTCTGTGCTATACTACCTTCCCCATGGCCCCCTCTTCATTATGTGTACTAATCATAATACCCCTTATTCCTCTTATCCCTCCCTTCCCACCCATCCTCCCCAATCCCTTTCCCTTTGGTAACTGTTAGTCCATTCTTGGGTTCTGTGAGTCTGCTGCTGTTTTGTTCCTTCAGTTTTTTTTCTTTGTTCCTATAGTCCACAGATGAGTGAAATCATTTGATACTCGTCTTTCTCTGCCTGGCTTATTTCACTGAGCATAATACCCTCTAGCTCCATCCATGTTGTTGCAAATGGTAGGATTTGTTTTCTTCTTATGGCTGAATAATATTCCATTGTGTATATGTACCACATCTTCTTACCCATTCATCTACTAATGGACACTTAGGTTGCTTCCATTTATTGGCTATTGTAAATGGTGCTGCAGTAAACACAGGGGTGCATATATCTTTTTGAAACTGGGCTCCTGCATTCTTAGGGTAAATTCCTAGGAGTTTAATTCTCGGGTCAAATGGTATTTCTATTTTTAGCTTTTTGAGGAACCTTTATACTGCTTTCCACAATGGCTGAACTAATTTACATTCCCACCAGCAGTGTAGGAGAGTTCCCCTTTCTCCACATCCCTGCCAACATTTGTTGTGGTTTGTGTTTTGGATGGTGGCCATCCTGACTGATGTGAAGTAATATCTCATTGCAGTTTTAATTTGCATTTTTCTGATGATTAGCAATGTGGAGCATCTTTTCATGTGCCTTTTGGCCATCTGAATTTCTTCTTTGGAGAAGTGTCTGTTCAGATCCTCTGCCCGTTTTTTAATTGGTTTATGTGCTTTTTGTTTGTTGAGGTGCATGAGTTCTTTGTATATTTTGCATGTCAAACTCTTATCAGATATGTCATTTATGAATATATCCTCCCATACTGTAGTATGCCTTTTGTTCTGCTGATGGTGTCCTTTGCTGTACAGAAGCTTTTTAGTTTGATATAGTCCTACTTGTTCATTTTTGCTTTTGTTTCCCTTGCCTTTGGAGATAATGTTCATGAAGAAGTTGCTCATGTTCATATTCAAGAGAGTTTTGCCTATGTTTTCTTCTAATAGTTTTATGGTTTCATGACTTACTTTCAGGTCTTTGATCCATTTCGAGTTTACTTTTGTTTATGGAGTTAGACAGTAATCCAGTTTCATTCTCTTACATGTAGCTGTCCAATTTTGCCAACACCAGCTGTTGAAGTGGCTGTCATTTCCCCATTGTGTATCCATGTCTTCTTTATCGTATTTTAATTGACCATATATGCTTGGGTTAATATCTGGACTCTCTATTCTGTTCCACTGGTGTATGGGTCTGTTCTTGTGCCAGTACCTAATTGTCTTGATTACTGTGGCTTTGTAGTAGAGCTTGAAGTCAGGGAGCATAATCCCCCCAGCTTTATTCTTCCTTCTCAGGATTGCTTTGGCTATTCAGGGTCTTTTATGGTTCCATATGAATTTTTGAACTATTTGTTCCAGTTTGTTGAAGAATGCTCTCAGTATTTTGATAGAGATTGCATTAAAACTGTAGATTGCTTTAAGCAGGATGGCCATTTTGACAATATTAATTCTTCCTATCCATGAGCAAGGGATATGTTTCCATTTATTGGGATCTTCTTTAATTTCTCTCATGAGTGTCTTGTAGTTTTCAGAGTATAGATCTTTCACTTTCTTGGTTAGGTTTATTCCTAGGTATTTTATTCTTTTTGATGCAATTGTGAATGGAATTGTTTTCCTGATTTCTCTTTCTGCTAGTTCATCGTTAGTGTATAGGAATGCAACAGATTTATGTGTGTTAATTTTGTATCCTGCAACTTTGCTGAATTCAGGTATTAGTTCTAGTAGTTTTGGAGTGGATGGTTTAGGTTTTTTTATGTTCAATATCATGTCATCTGCAAACAGTGACAGTTAGACTTCTTCCTTACCAATGTGGATGCCTTTTATTTCTTTGTGTTGTCTGATTGCTGTGGCTAGGACCTCCAGAACTATGTTGAATAAAAGCGGGGAGAGTGGGCATCCTTGTGTTGTTCCTGATCTTGTAGGAAAAGCTTTCAGTTTCTCATTGTTAAGTATAATGTTAGCTGTGGGTTTGTCATATATGGCCTTTATTATGTTGAGGTACTTGCCGTCTATACCCATTTTGTTGAGAGTTTTTATCATGAATGGATGTTAAATTTTCTTGAATGCTTTTTCAGCATCTGTGGAGATGATCATTTTTGCCTTATACTTAAATTTTACATGTGTAATTTGGCAAACATTTTTTCCTTCACAAATAGAGATTCCCAGCTGTAGTCAAGGAATTCAAGTATATTTGACTGTGATGTAATTGACTCATGCTGTTTTGGTGACAAATTATACTGATAATTCTCTGTTGAATCTGACTAGAAAAATGGTATCCCTAATAATATAATAGAAGTTCATGGGAAAATCGATGGTTCCATATAGTTTCAAAATAATGGCAATTCTTTTAGGTACCTTTACAAAAATTTGGCCCTTACAGTTTGCAAATGCTTTCACATATATTGTTTGATCTTCATATTGTTATCCTTATCAGTCAGAAGTTCAAAGAAGTTAGGCAACTTCCCCAAAGCTACTCAGCTCAAGGGTGTGGCAAAAGTGCCAGTTGAACTCAGGTCATACAAGGTTATATTTTACAGCCGTCTGTTGAGAACAAATCTATTCAGTGTGTGTTTTATGAAATGTCTCATTCAGGCTTGAGAAGGCAAGCAAATGTATCCTACTTTCTGTAATAAACCAACTAATCCCTAACAATAAATAAATACATCCAAATTATTAGCTACTCAATGCAATGCCACTTCTGAAAAGTAGTTGTTTAATATTTATGGAGTTTTCAAATTCATTAGATTCTGTTCAGAATATAAATATCCCAAGTACCTATCCCCTGGAGCAGCAGTTCCCAACCTTAAACCACCAAGGGCCTTTTTATAATTTGTCTTTCCACTGATGGTTTGGGCAAATAGTTTCTCTTCCAAGCAAACTGTTCACAGCAGTGTGCTGTGGTCTTATCTGGGAGAAACTGTATTTTTCACTAAGCATTTTTCAAATAAATTAGTTTGGGTCTCCTGTGGCTACTTCTTGGGTGTCTGGGTTCCAAGAATTCTAGGCTCTCTTGTCCTAAGATTTGGCCCTTTGGTCAGTGTCTTGCCAATGGGTTTCAGCCCCAGGCAATTTCACTATGGATTCAATGTGGCCAAAGAAATGACAGTAAGATGTTCTTGGAGTGAAAGGGTTTATACCCAACTTTATTTCCCTGGTGTCAGATCACTAGAGTCCCATCCACTCAGTGAGTCAGCATGCAGCAAGCTGGTCTCTACCTCTGGGCCTCTCTGCCCTCGCAGCCATCTTAGTCTCTGTCCTTGGTGCTGACATCACTCCAGCCTCTGCTGTCCTTCAGCCATGCCACTGTGTTGCCCAGACCCAACCAGGGCCAGGTGAGAATCCTGGCCACAGGAACCTTCACTTAATCCACAGTCAGTCCCCACATGCACACACACACAGAGCAGGCAGCACCTCCATATTGGAACTGGGGTAGTGACCATCTGCTCCTTTGACTGAGCGCTTCCCTGTCACAAAATCCCCACATTTTCAATACTTCCTTGGTTTAATTGAACTCAAAAGTGTTTTATTTTTCAGTCCAAAAGTATCTCTGAATGAAAGAATCATGAACAATGTTTGGAGTTAGAGGATAAAAAAAGTCCTCAGCATAGAACTGTAGAAAATTGAGAGTAGTTGACTACATGAGATGGGGCAGGGTGTGGGAGTTTCTGAGGAAGCTGCGGAAAGCTTGGCGCAAACTCGGTAACAGTGACTTAGATGCTGAGAAATGTTGCTGTTAAGGTGGTGAGTAGTGTCTAAGCGGTGATGTGTCACTAAGTTTAGTCCAACCCTATGCTGACACAACACATCTTCTATTTCATTTTAGTAACTTCTCACTGCAACTGCAGATGTAACATTCTTTAGAAAACATTAATTTTTTTCTCTCCTGCCTTTACCTTTTTGTATTTATTTGATGTGATATCAGTGGGATAAGATTTCCCTGGTAGCGTCTGGGCACATGTAAGAGATTTCTTATAATTCTATTCAGCTGAGTTTATGGATATTGATTATTAGCAAAGGTTAAAGCCTCAAATTAAATGAATTATATAAATAATTCATATAGGATTTATTTTAGGTTGGGATATGAAATGAGTGCTACTTTTGGTTTCAAAAACCTATACTATCCCAGTCTTGCACTCATGTACGCCACATATGCTGTGAGCTTTAATCAGTAGTACTGATTAAATAAAACAAAGGAGTGTGGGCTCTCCTTTAGCCTGGACTCAGAACATCTGGGGAGACTTCTAGATGTAGGATTACCTCATGTTTAGTGAGAGAACAGCAAGTACCCTTCATAATTGATAGGGAGGCTTTGGAGAAGATAGGCTAGATGAGCTGACTAGGAAATGTGAGGCTGTATTATGAGATAATATTAATATGGGAAAAGATCAAGTCTAATGATATTCAAACCAAAAATTTTAGTCGGAAATGTTAGCTGAAAGTGGGCTCTTCTTCATTTAACCAGTTCCTAAAATGTTACTGTAGGTACATCTTTACTGAAGAAATAATACAATGTACAAAAATGAGTGTGTGTACATACATACACACATAAATATACATCTATAGTATTTTTTTATTTTGGTATCATTAATATACAATTACATGAGCAACATTATGGTCACTAGACTCGCCCCATTATCAAGTCCCCACCACATACCCCATTACATCACTGTCCTTCAGCATAGCAAGATGCCATAGAATCACTACTTGGCTTTCTGTGCTACACCGCCTTTCCCATGCCCACTCCACTATATTATATTATGTCTGCTATTCGTAATGCCCCTTTATCCCCCTTATCCCTCCCTTCCCACCCATCCTCCCCAGTCCCTTTCCCTTTGGTAGCTGTTAGTCCATTCTTGGGTTCTGTGAGTCTGCTGCTGTTTTGTTCCCTCAGTTTTTCTTTGTTCTTATACTTGACAGATGAGTGAAATCATTTGGTACTCGCCTTTCTCCGCCTGGCTTATTTCACTGAGCATAATACCCTCTAGCTCCATCCATGTTGTTGCAAATGGTAGGATTTGTTTTCTTCTTATGGCTAAATAACATTCCACTGTTTATATGTACCACATTTTCTTTATCCATTCATCTACTGATGGACACTTAGGTTGCTTCCATTTATTGCTATTGTAAATAGTGCTGCGATAAACATAGGGGTGCATATGTCTTTTTGAAACTGAGCTCCTGCATTCTTAGGGTAAATTCCTAGGGTGGAATTCCTGGGTCAAATGGTATTTCTATTTTTAGCTTTTTGAGGAACCCCCATACTGCTTTCCACAATGGTTGAACTAATTAACATTCCCACCTGCAGTGTAGGAAGGTTCCCCTTTCTCCACATCCTCACCAACATTTGTTGTTGTTTGTCTTTTGGATGGTGGCCATCCTAACTGGAGTGAGGTGATAGCTCATTGTGGTTTTAATTTGCATTTCTCTGATGATTAGCCATGTGGAGCATCTTTTCATGTGCCTGTTGGCCATCTGAACTTCTCCTTTGGAGAAGTGTCTGTTCAGATCCTCTATCCAATTTTTAATTGGATTATTTGCCTTTTGTTTGTTGAGGTGCATGAGCTGCTTATATATTTTGCATGTCAACCGCTTATTGGATATGTCATTTATGAATATATTCTCTCATACTGTAGGATGCCTTTTTGTTCTAAATCTATAGTATTTTTTAACAGTGGAAATCCCTATTGAAATTCTCCCTTGGTTCCTGTTCCAGATAGGTCAGAACCATGGTTAGCAAACCAGATGTATAATTGCAGTCTCATGGATGGTTGTTTTATTTAAACATCTAAAATTTTAAAACATAATATATATTTAAAAAGCCATAAAACATAAACATATAGCTTAATGAATTATTGTAAACACAAACACCTGTGTAGGCACTGTTCAGTTCAAGACAAAGATTGTTGTCAGCATCCCTGAAGCCCTCTGTGTGCCCCTCCCAGTTACAGCTCTGGCTCCCCCTGAGAAGTGGCCACTATCATAATCATGTCTTTGGTTTGCCTTCTAATTTTAACCTCAAAGACTACGTTACTAAACAAGAATTTAGTTTTACTTGCTTATGAAGACATATTTTTGGCTAGAAATGATTTAGCATGTGTAGAAGCCCAGGTCATCACTTAGTACTGATTAAATGCTGTCAACATGGTCCACTAACAGCCTGAGAGGCAAAGTGTGTTCCCCCAAAAAAGCCTTGCTATGCTTTTATTAACAAGAGGTTAATCTACTTTCAAATAATATTTTCTTCCATTTAAGCTCTCTTCCTCTTGATTCTTCCTTTTTAATTTCCCTGCTCCTTTAAAAATGTCACTGGATATAAACATTAGAAGATAATTTAATAATAATGCCCTTTTAAAAAAGTCTTGGGCTATTTCTTTATTCATGGCTGTAGACTGTACCATCTTTGACTTTGATTAAGCTAATCAACAGCTGTTTGTCTACAGAGCACTGATTGGCAGAAGCTGGGAAGTATCGATTAATTCAATTTTGCTGATGTCTATAAGGATTGTTGAGCCATTTGAAAGAAAGTTGTGGCTTGGGCAACTCTCAGCACCATTCTGCCATCTCCTGTGTGGATCAGTCTATTGATCTCATAAAACTTATGGATGTACTTCAAATTGTTTTACTTGTACAAACCAATCTAAGAAGAGTTTAGCCCTTTAAAAGCAGCTGCTGGGCATAGAGAGGCTAAGAGTTCAATGCCTCAGAGTATTTGGGGCTAAGAGAAAAAAATGAAGTTATTTTTCTTCAGATCAAAAAAGACTAAAGGGACAAAGACTCCAACATATTAATAAATGAGACATGACCCTTTCCACTGATCCCAGATATTAAAGTTGCTTTTCTAAAGTAAGAGTTTTATTTTTCAAGAGAGACAGGATCATGGGGGAAAGAAAAAGATCAGAAAATGAAAGGTGATGTCACATAATAATAATTAATAAGTGCTACTGGAAACACTGTGAGAAATGTCAAGAAGGTAAAAAACATAATTTTAAATAACTCTTGTAACTTAGAATGTTGTTTGCAAAAGACAAAAACTACTTTTAAATACAAATCTTTGTATGTTTAATTGGATCAAGTTTAGTCACAATTACATTAAATACCAGCTATACACTAAAATGATTTCAGGGTACATGGAATTAATATTTCTTATTTCATCATGTGAAAAAAGATAAGTCACCCTATAAGGCCAATGTTTCTTTCTTATATGGGGAACAGAATGAATGTACAACATGTTAAAAGATTGTGTAGTATTGGAAACTTAAAATATATACAAAAGCAGAATAGTAGTGACAGCATCTTTCTATAACCCAACTTCAGCAATGATTAAGTCAGGACCAATGATGCCCTACCTAGACACTGTTATTCATTTAATTATTTAATAACATTTCAGCCCTTATATCCAAATGCATGGATGCTTATTGTCATTTTTGTAGTTATCATTGTTGCTTTGTTTGTAAAATTCTTTCAATTATTACTCCACTTTTCTTCTTGTAATAGTTAAAAATTAGTGTGGATCAAGAAAATATCTAGGATAAAGCTCAAAAATGTGCATTTTAAACACACATACTGGAAATTCTAACACTGTTGATCACTGGAGCACAGTTTGAAAAACATTACTGTAGAAATTCATTCTAGAGCTTCAAGTAATTCAGACAAGTTAAAAAGGAAAATGTTTTATGTGAAGACCACTTAAAAAATTTTTTTCTCCATGTCCATTGTAAGTGTTTAGGCTCGTCAATGTAACACTATTTGCCATTTCCCTTTATGAAGATTGTACATTTATTCTTTGTTTAAATGATTTGTAAGTAAAATCTAGATGTTGTAGTCTTACATAAATTAAGGTGTTATCACTTCTTTTAGGAGATGTTTGTTTAAAAGACAGCTGTTTCGGATCCTGTCTACAATATTTGCTGTGGGATTTGTTTAGATTTTAATTTTATAAGTTGCACAGCTAAGATAGTCTTTGGGAAGGAAGAGATAAATTGGGGGCTCTCTTAGAAAAAATAAACAGTGGCTAAATAAAAAAAAAACTCTTATTGGTTAAAGAAAAGTTAAAAAGTCATTCTTCTGGCAGAAAAAGACGGGATGCTCTATGTCTTTCTGACTGCCCATGAAGAGAAAGGCAGGAAAATGGCAGATGATTAGGGAGACTTAAAAGCCAAGCTAACCTTTGGCCAAAATCCTTGGAATAGAAAGATTGTTCATTGTGAAGAAAAGATAATGATGGCTCTTTTGTAAGTTGTAAGTTAGCAGGGCTTCTCATTAGAGAGAGAAACAAAAGCTTTCCCTGTTCAAGAAAGTTTAAATAGACATGGAAAAACACTCTCAGCAAACATCATTGTAAATGATTTGGATCGCTATTGGCCAAAAAAGGGAAATCTGACCAGAAGAGGTAGATAATCACCAGACATTCCTAAGTAAATAAATAAATAAATAAATGAAAATCAAAGATCAACATTCCTGCTCCTAACTCACCTGACGGACTTGTCTTTGTCTTGGCTGCCCATGCTTGACCCCAAGTGAAAGGGCCTTCACACCAGAGACCTAACTTTTCAACTTACTTTCCCAAACATCCTAACAGAACATATTCCATATTTGTTCTTCTTGGGCTCTTCTCTGGCCTAAGTCCAGATCCAGAAAAGTCCTTGCTTCAAGCTGTCAGATGCTGTATTTCAGACTCTTGGGGTCATGACTAGGTCCCCTTCCTCACCCTGATTCCTGAGTCTGTAGAGGAGGGAGGTTGAAAGAGGACTCTGGGCCTCTGCCCTAGGAAAGAACAGCTCAGGAACCTCAGGAAGGTTCCTAGGCTAACTCATATGTAACTTCCCCACAGCCTTTCCCAGATATGGCAGAAGTCAGAATCCTTTGTTGAATGTTCCACATTGTGGAAAGAGGACTCTTACTAGAAGTCTCCCACAGGTTACGGAAGAGCACCATTTTCTTTGTAACATATGGTGGTACCTCACCTTGCATCATTCAGCAGGGGCTCTGGAGCTGGAGAGATAGCATATTTATGAACAATGGTATGGATACACCTGTGGAAGGAGTAGAGTTATTAATATAGAGGCTAATAACTTCTATCATGTTCAGTTCCTTCTGCTTTTAGCATAAAGCAGTATAGATGTTGCAGGAAGGCTCAAAAAACATCTGATGCCAGGGTCTGGTGCTCCTGAAAGTAATTCTTGTACAGTTACAAATATACTTGAGGTTCTCCTAAGTCTCCAGTTGTACAAATCAGATGGAAGTTATTGGTAGATAGAAAAGGCAGGTGTGGCACTGAAGTTTGAAGGAGAGCAATGGAAATGGAATTCATGATTTATATGGAAGAGAATAGCATGAGTGGAGGAATGCAGGGAGCTAGGCACAAGTTGTGAGGTGCCAAGGTACATGTGCCAGGAATATGCTAGCAGGCAGTAAGGACTTCAGATCCTCTAATTATCAGTGGATGTGCTCCACCAGGCCATCAGTTTGATTTCTCAGTTGGAGATTTGTTAATAAACAGTGTCATCAAAAGCCAGGAGACATTTGTAGAAGAATACCCTTATTTTAGAGGATATGTGCTTAATTATTTAAAGTGGTTGTATAGTGTCATATTATGTGCAACTTACATCCAAACAGCTCAGTCAAAGGAGAGAGAAGAATAGAACAAATACGGCAGAATGTTAACAATTGGTGAATCTTAGTGAAAGGAGCCATTCTTTTCATCCTTCTCTGGCTTTGGAAATTTTGAAAATACAAGTTGGAAAGTAAAAGAAACAAATACAAATATATTTATAAATATAAAGATAAATACCACTAATCAAAAGAGTTGAAATTGATTGTCTCTGGAGAGAAAAATCTGATAATAGTGGCTGACTGCTGTTTTTCATTATATGACTTTCAGTACTATTTAGTCTTTAAACCCCATGAATGTATTCCTTTGACAAAACTAAACACTGACTTTTAAAGGGAAAAAAAATCAAATAGAAAACATAAGAGATCAGATTGCCACATGTTTCGCTGAATCAGAAAACCCATTGATAAATGTGCTGTAACAGTTTTATCTGCATGTATGTAGAAGAACAATGCACCATCTCAATGAAGGATACAATTATCCCAGGAAGAGAATGATAGCCATGCATGGGAGCAAGGGAGAGCTGACATATAGGGAATCTGAGTGTCAGGAGAGGGAGCAACATTTCCTATGGCCACTCCATTCAATCTTTCTTAAAAAGTAATGCAAGATAATTTGTTCATGAAGAATTACATGAGTTTGGCCATTTCGCAGATCAAATGAAATCATGAGATGCTTTAAGTGACTTAGCACATCTAAAAGTCATTGCTTAAGAGCCCACTTCATGGATAGGCCATAGGTGCCTTAGAAATCTGATTTACTAACCACTGGTTCTTGTTCAAGAGATTAGAGATCATTGCAGGTAGAGGAATACAGGGAGCTACTTTAAATTTTACGATTGCAATAGAGAAAAGAGCTGGCCATTTTGGTGTTTATGTTTTTATTTATTGTTTGTTTAACAAAAATACCAGGTACCCTAAGGGGAGGGGGAATCCCGATGCTACTTCCCTATTTACAAAGATTTTGTCATTGTCCATTCAAGTGGCCTCCACCTAGACCTGAAAAAGGAAGTGTAGTCATGGGTGACAGCCTGGGCAGACATGGGACTACCGAGTAGTTTGGGCGAGTGAGTGCATTTAGTTGACATACCCTGTACCTATGAATTACTAGGGATGATCAGCAATTTCAGCGGGAGATCTAGGCTTTGATCTCCCAGACCGAGGTTTGGATGCTGCTGGATATCTCTGAATCTTGATACCAGTGAACGTGGGCTGACAGTCGCCTTTCTTTGCTCTGTTGTCACATTGTTGATTCTGGGCAAGGTGCAAGAACTGCACAGCTTCACTGGTCACTGATCCTGGTCTCCTGTCAAAGCTGGTGAATGGCCACAGTGGCCGCCTCACTGTAGGTTTTCAGAAGTTACGACTCAGCACTGAGCTGCTTTGGAGGCCACGTGATCCAAATGACTTTGCTTCAAGATTGAGCAGAGATCCTGATCCACATCCTCATCTCTGTGTGAATGAGAAATAAACCTTTATTATGTTAGGCTATCACAGAGAATTTGGTGTAATTTGGCAACTAAAAATGATAATCTTCATCAAATGCAGTATGATTTGGAGAAAGAACTGGAAGATGTCCAGGTTCACAGTGCATCACCACAATGGCATTAGAGACTCCAGAGGCACTTGTAGTTGATAAGGGTTCTGAGTCCTAAAGTAAGAGAGTAGATACTGCTTCTGTGATTACATGATCATGGTTCCTGGCTGGCAATTAGGTGGGAGCCTTCAGCGGTCATGCTGTGCAGCAAAATCTCCATTGCTGCTTGGAGAGAGACAAGCTCATGAAAAACGCTGCTCCAGGTTATTGTGTGGAGGCCCCAGATGTCTTCCAGAAGACCTCTGGAGAGAAGGGTATGAAATAACTGCCTGAACTCCAGTCCCGGGTGGAAAGGGGACTATGTCAGTCATGCAGTGTTTGCTCTCCGATCCATTTCCAGGCTTCTTCTGCTCTGCTCTGTATCACAGGGGGCTGACAATGCTAGGTTCCACTTGGTTTGGCCAATGGAGGAACTGGCAGGAAATTGGAAGGCAGAGAAGTCAAGAAGCCAGAGTTTTATTCCCTCTTTTGCACTTGACTTGGGAGATATTTATGGTAATGGCTGTACCTCTTGTGGTACCAGCTTACCACTCAGTTTTTCCTTCTGTGATCTTGATGTCTACTGGGCATCCCTGGTTCCTGAGGGTTCTATGATTCCATATTCTTGTTTTTATTCCTGCAGCCCCAGGGGTGATGGCAGCTTTCTGCTGTTGCTAAGTTGAGGGTTCTCTCATCACCCCTTTTGGTTTTGCATTCCTCCAACAGCATTGCAGCTGTGTCCTGCACTTACGGCCACTGTAGACCTACCTGTAAAGGACTCTGTGTCTTCCTGATTGGACCTGGCTGACTTGAGCTGCCAACCTTGCCAAGGTCCTAGGGGCCAGGGTGGAAGAAGTAATGCATGTGAATGAATCTCTAGATGTAGGGGAAAAGACAGAGGGTGATGCCATTGGATTTGTAGGGAGATTTAGACAAGATTCTTGGCAGAATAGGACACTGAGGGAGGAAGATGTCTTTTATGACTGGCCACACTGGACCTGGTAGGTAAGGAGTGTGCATATTCTGTATCACTCTATTTATTTTATTTTATTTTATTTATTTTTTATTAAGGCATTATTGATATATAGTCTTATGAAGGTTTTACATGAAAAAACAATGTGGTGACTACATTTACCCATATTATCAAGTCCCCAATGCAGTCACTGTCCATCAGTGTAGTAAGATGCCACAGATTCACTGTTTGCCTTCTCTGTGCTACACTGTTTTCTCCGTGATCCCCCACACCATGTGTTCTAAACATAATACCCCTGAATCCCCTTCTCCCACCCTCCCCACCCGCCCTCCCACACCCCTCCCCTTTGGTAACCACTAGTTCCTTCTTGGAGTCTCTGAGTCTGCTGCTATTTTGTTCCTTCAGTTTTGCTATTCTGCATCACTTTAGCCATGTTTTTGTCTCTCTGTTTTGAGTAGGTTACTTGGAAAATCCTTAGAGTATCTTTCCTCTTACTAGCTCACTACCTAGGACCTGAATCTGAGTTTCTTTCCTATTCAACAGCCATATTCACTGTCCTTCCTGGTATCTAAGCCTCAGTAATAGAAAAAAGGTGTCTTTGGGATTGTAAGTTGGTTCCCCTAGATCAACTTTCTTTTCCATCCAGATGGTTTGCCTTTTGCGGATGATGAAGCCAAGATGCAGATTTTGACTCACTTTCTACTACAAGGATTGAACCATGCTAATGCTTATAAAGCTTGGATTCAGGTTTACAAATGCAATTATTGAAGTAAAAAAAAATCACGACTTAAAAATAATTAAACTAATAAAATTCTCATTTTTCCTGAACACAGTGAAGCATTATTTAAAAGTGAAATATAATTAGCACTGCGTATTTACAGTAAAAGTTCATTTATCAACCTAATTATTATCAACCATGAAATGTACCATGTTCTACCAATAGTACTTAATATAGACTTAACTAATGTCCATTTATGCTTTTGGATTATTTAGTGAATGTTCCAGTATGATCTCTCTCATTTAGGAACTATATTAATTGGGTTCATTATATTTCTACTTAATTCTTCTGGTATTATCTATGAGTACACTGAGATATGAGAGAAAAAGAAAAGAAGGAGTTGAAGTTAAATGCCATGAACATAAATTTGTTCTAAGCTTTTGGATAGAAGATATAAATTTCTAAGGAGGAAGTTTAAAGACCAAACTGAAGAGCACCGTTTCATTGTAGCATGCTTCATTTCATGTGTTTTTAAAGTTAACCAGGGTGATATGTACTCATGGTGACAGAGACGTTCCAGGATTGTTTGCACAGTTCCACTCAGGCAAACTGGGTCAGACAAGGAGACGTGATTGAAATCACAAATCATTTGAGATCTCTTTCAACTCAGGATTCCTCCTCTCTGTCTAGTTGTCTCTACCCTGTCATTTAAGGCCTACTCAAGGGAGGAATAGCTATTGAGCTATAATGCATTTCATTCATCCAAAAACATTTTTTCTGTCAATGGTGCTTCCTCTTCTTTCTTTATTAAGATTTGTATAAATTAAATGGAGAAAAAAAGGAAATGTGGCATGTGTATAGTCAAGTAAGATGTGTGTTTAATGAAAAGAAAAACTTTCACATGCATTCAACCACTGTGCTCCAGTGTAAGAGGCCTGAAAATGCCTTAGAAGATTGGCTATTTGTGATCTCATGAAAACTGATCAGAAGAAGTAAAAGAAATAGGAAACTGAGAATGACTTGGAGCACTGTAATGTAACAGAAATGGTTGCTGGGAGGATTTTAGGAAATAAAATTAAAAGCTATTTCTGAAATTACTTTAGATCAGAGCTTCTTAAGTTTGTAACATATAAATTAGTTACCTGGGAATCTTTGAAAATGTAGAATCTAATTTAGTAGGTCCCTGCAAGGTCTCTAGGTTTCCTTCTCTAATAAGCTCCCATGTGTGATGTTCATAGTAAAGGAACCATATTTTGAGCAATAAGGCTTTCGACCATATGCATTGCCAGCAGTAAGCATGTCCAAAAAATAGTGATTTTATCTGGATTAATGACGGTGGAGAGCTGAATCATAAGTCAAAATGAACCCCATGATGAGCTTATAGTAAAATCAGCTTCAGAACCTGTTTTAATCTATATGAAGATAGGCCTACATTGTTTCTCATGTCTGCAAGTGCTGAATTATTCATGTGAATGCTTCACATCAGTCTTCTATAAATCAAATGGAGGGAATTGAATTGGGAATTGTAATGGTGAGACATTTTGAGCTTCTAACCTGATTTACCTGGGCACTCTCTCAGTTATCTTTCTCTTGTTCTGACCAAATCATTCCTGGTGATTTAACAGCACCTAAATATAGCCCCAGAGAATCTCTCATTGTGGAATGTGATCTTTTAAGCTCTGTGATTTTTAAAGCCTTGTCAAGTTTTTAAAGCCTTGTCAAATGGATATTAGAGTCTATATTGACATCTCAAAGTGCCACGTAAGAGACCTTCTAGAGAACGTTTGCAATGGTTCATCCAAATGCTTTTTCTTGGTTAACAATGTTGGACCAGTATGGCTCTATCATAACAACAGTTATGATAAAAGCATCTGATCCAACTCATTTTACAGGGACTTTTTGTTATTCCATTTTATAATGACACAATGTTCTCCCTCTCCCCCTGAGGACATTTGACTTATGTAAGGATTTAAATATTTATATGGGTGAATTCCATTCATTCCTATTGATAATCTATTGTGAATGGCCCCTGAATATTATGTGCTAGGAATTTTACCAAGAACCCTAATACAATGATAAGAGTAGTAAGAAATTTGTATGCAAATTATATGTTAAAGCTTTAAATTAGATTGAAATAATCATCAATATAATGCATGTGGATTTATGATGATATAAAAAAATAATGTTTGATAATGTTTTGTCTTACCTACCTCACAAGACTGCTGTGAGGATCAAATAAGATATGCCTTTGAAAGTGATTTGTAAAGTCCAACAGGTATTTCTTTCTTAAGTCTCTCCTTCTACCGATCTATTTTACATAAGGCAAATAGACAAATCTTCTTAAAGCATCACTTTGATTACATCATTTCCCAGTTCAAATACCTTCAAAGCCCATCCTGACCTCCTGATGAACTGGGTGTAGCTTCTCTTGGCATTTAAGAAACATCATACTGCTTTTCTGGTCTTATCTCCAGCTATTTTCCTATTTTAATTTCATATTCCATTAGTCACATTGGCAAAGTCACTTTTTTCATATGAGGTAAGGTACATAGGTTCTGGGGTTTAGGATGTAGACATCTTTGAGGAGTGTTTTCTGTGTACCACCGATATCTTCTTAAGCAATGTGAACAAAAAAGTCATTATGATGAGATAGTGTCTGCCTCAAGGAAATCAAAGATAAAACAGTTTAGTAAGTGGGCAGCTATAATAATTGTAATCACTGTTATGAGAGAATAATAAAAACTATAGGAAATCTTTGGAGATCAGGAAAGTCCTTGGAAAGAAGTGATATCTAAGACATGATTATATGAGGTTCTATTTGAGGCTCTTTTAACATTTTAGGAGGGAGAACAATAGGCTCTAAAAACATGAATCAATCTGATTCTCTCACTTTTACAGTGGGAAGCAGACTGGCTTAATACAGATATTAGTTCTACGGCAAAGATGTAAATGTGGGTACTATATGAGCATGTCATTTTCATATACATATTCTTTATATGTGTCATATACCATTCACCAGATAATATAAGCAATAGAACCAATATGTATATGCAAGACACTTTTCTCCTGGCAAAAAGGAATTGCAAAATCAGACCATGTTCTGGGTCTGAGAACTCACACTCTAGAAGGGATAGCAGATACGGGCATAAATATTCACAAAAAATATCAGGCAAAAAGAAATGACTGCCATCAGAAAGATACAGATACACTTCTGTGTATATACAGGGCTGGAAGGGATTGTTTTCAGCTTAGAGAAAGCAGGGAACACTTCATAAATATCTGATTTGAGTTTGTATGTCTAGGATGAGTGGTTGGTTTTAGTTATGTTGGTGATGAGAGAAAACAGAATAAAGGGCACGTACTCCACATTGTTCTGAGGTAGAGGAGAAAAAAATTCCTGCTGGAGATCTTTGAGTCTTTGAAAAATCAGTTGAAAGGATGTGAATTCTAATTACAATTTGACCTGTACCAAATAGAATTATTCACACACTTCTATTGCTCCGACCAGGTCCTTGCAAGGATTTCTGTTGCAGTCTGGTAAAGGAAATAATGTGAAGTAAATCACATACTTCCTTGTTAGAATGGGAAAGATTAAGAAATGCATATGAGGGAAAAGTACTGTTACTGAACATTTTCTAGAGAAAACAGAAAAGTTAATAGCTTTGGGAAATTATTTCATAATTCATTCAGTGTATATTAAGCACTGAGTCTCTGTAAAACACTCTGACAGATGGTGTGGGGAATACCAATCTTTTAAGACTTTTTCCCTGTTTTTAATCCATCTATTTCAGGAGAAAAAAACGGAGATTAAGAACACTACAAAGAAGTGTATGAGTCATGTTACATGGTTAGGATAGAGATCAGATTAATCCAGTGAGTCTGATTAGGGAATGATTCTGCAAGAGGAAACCCCTGAGTCTAACCTGGAAGAATGAGCAGAATTACAACAGGCCAACACTTGTTCACTAAGGGGGAGGAGGGTAAATGGTAGGGATGAGATTCAGGCACAAAGAACAGCATGTGAAAAATCATGGAAGGAGAAAAGTTAAGACATTTTCAAGGATTGTGCATGTCATTTTTCCCCACAAATCTGAACTAGGCAGTAGACATATAAGCCATCCCTGACTACAAGGAGTTTATAGCCTTGAGGAGGGTACAGAGAAAAACAATGAAAGTAACATGTGATTTATATGATGGCAGAGATAAAACAGAAAGCCCACATTTTACATAACCTAAAAGTCACAAAGACCAGAGAGCGTTCCTCAGAGGAGGTACTTGTCTGAGCTGAGTCTGAGCGATGACTTTGAGTTGGCCAAGCAAAGAGAGGGAAGATGGAGGAGTCTGTGCAAAGACCCAGAGCAGAAAGACCAAGAGCAAAATGCATTTGAGGGACTTCAGAAAGTTTCTCTCTGTGGTTGGGGGTCCAGGCTATATGGGCAAAGGATGAGAAAGCCTTACTGATGGAACCGGAAGCTGTGTCCTACAGGACTTTGGAAACTAGATTTAACATCCAGGTCAGAGTGGTTGATCATCAAAACTATGAAATGGCAATGGGATTAATAAACAATGCAGATTATGATACAGAATACATATGAAATAATGAAAGGAGATAACTAGAAAACATAGCCTAATTGGGAGGGGGTTTACCGCAAGAACTCTATGAATGTACTGCTATAATGAACAGTGATGAAATCATACTTAGGAGTAAGGCCAAGGTGAGAAAGATAGGTGGTGCATCCAAGGAGAAAGGACAAGTTTGTAAATAGGAAAAGGAAGATTGGGGGTCATGTAGAGCAGGAGATGTGAGGGAGGAATTCAGGAAAATCAGGATTTGCAATGAGAGGTTCTTGTGATGCCAGTGGACAAACCAGGTAGAAGGCAGCCTTTGTAATGAGGTCAGCTTAACTGGGTAAATACAACTTGATGGATCTTTTTATCTCATGTACAGAAGAGTGGTTAAATGGTTTGGCCAAGATATTTAAGGCTGAATTCTAATAAGAAAGATAAAGTCTCATGAGTCTCAAATTTCTTCACTACTTTACTTTTTCGCTGGTCTGCCTAACAAACAGGACATGATATTTTCTTGTGAGCATAGTCGCCTTCATGTCAAATGTATGTAAATCTATAGTTGCTATCATGGCTTTTGGTGCAAAGAGCTTTTCTGATTCAGGACAGGGAGAAAAATGTAGTTTAACATAGGATGTGAACTGTGGAAAATTCAAGGGGGCATTGATGAGATCAACTCCTACTGATGAATATTATCTTGATGACTGACTGTGTCTTTACTCAAGATTTTTCTCTGTAATAATTCCTTCAGCACTAGCTCTAATTATTGCTGCTCTCAATTGTTCCCTATGGTTTGATAGCCCTGGAAAAACCATATATGCTTATTATTCAGAGAACCTTTCGGTTGCCAGAAGGAAAAAATACAGCTCTCCCTCCTTAATGCAACTTTTCAAACCTGCTGGACAGCCCAGTTCTTTCCTCCTTCCTCCCTCACCTAACTCCCCAGAAATGTTTTGTTGGAAACTGGGCTCACATGCTAAGCTTTTTTGTTTTGTCTCCAAAACACCTTGTAGGACTTTGTGTAGAATAGCAAGCTGATGTAGACATACGGTCAATGAATGTTAAGTATACGTAGACCATCAGCCAAAGGGTTTCTCTATATACAGTCTTTATCACACAGCACTCAATTAACCTTTTATCACTGTTTAAAACACACACAGCTTCATGGCATGAGCTCATTCATCTTTGCTAAAAGCATTCATGGAAATCTGAACAGAAGTAGTTTCCACTAAATATTCTTCAGTTCTAATGTGGAGCCTTTTATTACTTCCTTTCCATTTTTTCTTCCTTTTTAATAGCTGTTCTTAGGCTCCTAAGGCTTAAAGTAAAAAAGATATTGAAATAAATCATGCAGCAAAGTGTGGGCCACAAGAATCAACCTCAAAAATTGATGGCCAGAGAATCAGAGATGCAATAGATGTCTTGGGAAATGAAGAAATGAGGCAAACAGTTAAATTGGATCTTTCTCAGCAGCAGGAGGAAAAGTGATCAGAGGACTGTGTACCCTACTGCTGTTCAATTTGGGAAGAAGCCCAAGACCACCAAGTAGGGTAGCTAAAGACATCAGGACAACCACTGCTGTCCGTCAGACGCTGAGCTTGGTGGTAGGAGACCTGGGCCATCCGATGGCGGCATCTGCCAGGTGTTTGCTTCAGGTCTGTGAGTCCAGGGGAGGAGAAAGCATACTTTTGTTGTTACTCTTACGTGACTCTGACCTCGATGAAAATAGTTATCCATCATAGTTCTTGTCTTGCTATTGATTTCCTTGTGAATATAGGGCTCAGCAAACTTGTTATTCTCGAGCTATTTTAATATTGATTGGCAGTTGGAAAATATGCTCTGTAGATGTAAGTATGCTTTACGACCCAAAGCCCCATGACAGCAGCATCCCTGTGCAGAGTGGGATCATAAGCCAGAGGGCCTTCCCTACACTGGCTGGATGGTTTTAAACTCCTTGGGAGTTTCCTATTTGAAATAAGATGTCCCATACTAAGAGAGCAGGCAGGTTTCAGTCATAAGCATGTAAGAAGACAATCAGAGGTAGTGACAATCCACATGTGGTTTAGCTAGCATCTTGCCCTCCACAGTCCTGTCGATCTCAGTGGCTGAGAACAAAATGTTCTTAGCTTTACAAGTTAAACGTACTCATTTTACTCAGGTCTGAAATGTTTTAAAGTCTTGACTCATCTGGAATAAAAAATAAAACTAATTTCATCCTTACCTGTTATGTCAATATAAAGTTCAGATGCATCAACTACTGAACTATAAACAATAAGGCTGCCAATACAGAAGAAAATATGAGCATTAAAAAAAGAAAATCTTGGAATGGAGACCATCCTTCTAAGCAAGACACAAAATCCTGAAAACATAAAGAAAACACTGATACATTTAAATAATAAAACACAAACATTTGCTCAGCACAAAATAACATAAAATTCAAAGGAAAATTGAGAAAAATTATTTACAACACACATGACAAAGAGTAATGATTTTATTTACCTACGGAAGAGTTCTTATAATTCCATAAAAAAGATTAATAAACAAAAATATACAAAGTAAAGAAAGACATTTAATATAAGAAAGAAATACAATGGCTTATAAGCATAAGATGCTTTACCTCAATTTAAAAATGCAAATTAATACAATAATGACATTCCATTTATATTAAAATGGAAGAGATAAAAAAGTGTAATTACATTTTTGGCCAGAGCGTAGGAAAACAGATTTTCTAATACACTTTTGGTGGGAGTGTAAATTTGTATAACATCTTTGAATATCAATCAGGAAATAGTGAAAAAAAAATCTTTTGATCCAAACTTTCAATTTGTGAAAATTATCCCCTAAGTATACTTCCATTCATGTGCATAAATATATGTTCAAGGATTGCATTCCATTTCTTACAGTACTTTTGTTTTTTTTTTCTGCATTAACAATGATCATTTACCTTGTTGCTTAGTTTTCTACATGATTCCCAAATTCAGAAAAAGAATTATAAATCCATACAAATAACATTTTTTTCCACATGATAAAACACATCAAATACTCTATCAGTTACAGTTTTATTCTACGGACATCTCTACTTGGGTTCCCAGGGCCCTACTCTGAAGCTGGGCTGACTGTTCTGTGGTCTCTGAGCAGCCATCCTGGGTGTTCCCTCTGTTTTTCCTAGATCCATGCCTTCTTGGGCTGATGTACTGGACTAAATTTAATATAGATATAAAATTCTAGGTTGATCATAATTTCCCCTTGAAAATGTGAAGGCATTTATTCAATATCTTCTAGTGCCTAGAGTTGATGTTGAGAACCCCTTTTTTTCCTCTCTGGAAGCTTTGGGAACATGTTTTCTGATGTCTTGAACTTCAGTGACAGTAGGCCTTGACAGAGTACTTTTTCCATCCATTATGTGAGGCCCTTTCAATTAATAAGCTCATATATTTAAGTCTGAAACATTTTCATGTATTACCTCTTTTATTACAATCCCTTTTATTTTATTGTAAGGTTTAACACAGATACAGAAAAACCTCATGAAATAAATTATTTTAATACATCACCATAGGAGAAATACTCTGGAAAAAAACACCCAGATTTAGAAACAGGACTTTGCAAACCACCCTAACATTCCTCCACACACCCCACCTCAATCACAACTTCTTTTCCCTTGTGTAAATAATCACCATCTTGGAGGTTTCTACCCATCTCACTTTTCTTTATAATTTTATCACCCAAGGGTACTTCCTAAGCAGTCATTTTTTTTTTAGTTTTTGTAAATTTCTTATAATCTACATGTTATCTCACCATGTTTTTCCCTCGCAATTTATTCATTGAATAAATCAGAAAATTTGACAAAATTTCCTTTAGTATGGATTTTGCTGATTTCATCCCCCTGGGATATTTTAACTTGTTTCTTTGTCCTATGTATTTCCTGACCACTGGACCTAGAAAATCAGAATACAGGGTGATTTTGGGGTGCAAAACTCTTTGGAGGTGGTATTATTTCCATTTAGGAAATAAGGACTGGTTGTTTCTATTTTTATGATATTATCAGCCATAATGCTCAATATTTAGATCCATTACTTCATCAGGAGTGAGAAGAAGGTATAATTCTAATACAATGATTCCTTCTTTTATTAGCTAAAATACTTCTGTAAAGAGTAAATTCCCTTCTTCTACTATTTGTACCTAGTTATATGGTTCATAGAGAAATGGGAGGACAAATTCTTTAATGCTTCCTTTCGTTTATCAGTTTTCAAAACAATGAGTTGAATTCCAATTATCCTCCCTAAGTGACAGAAGAGTTTTCTTTTTAAACATTACTAACTTATGGACTTCTACTTTATTTGTTTTGATTAACTGAAATTATCCTTATTGCTGCTCATATTGTTCCACTCTTTAGATGGTAAGTTCTTCAAGTTGACTCTGGAGTCCGTTTGATATATCTGTAAAAGTTTTTGACAAGATGTTCCAGGTTCGTCATGTACAGTTTGCTTCCCAGCTACCTCCCTCTCCATTCCCATCTCCCCCTGCTCCACCATCATGGTGTACAATTTAAAGTAGGGAATGTTATTTCAAGAATATACTCTGGACCTTGGAGCTGCTTATTACTACTGGCTCATTGTTTGCATAACTTTTTTAGTGTTTGATACTTCCACTTGAAAATCCAAACAACAGGATTTTAATGTAATGTCTTCTATCTTGCATTGGAATATCTGTTCTTCCACATTTAAGATTGTCGTTTCTCAAAGACAGTAGAGATAACGGGGTTTGCACATCACAATATATCTCATTTGTGGTATCCCTCATGACACAGATAACATCTCAGTGTAACAATAACACTATTATCAGCACCAGTATGATTACTTGAAGTAATTAAAATTGTGCATATGATTTCCCTATTCTCACATTTCCTTTAGTTGTAGTGTCTGCATTGTCAAAGCATAGAGCCTTTGTATAATACTTTCTAGATGACCTCATCTAGTCACAGTTCTTTAAGTAAATATATATTTAGTGTCCAACATCAGTCCTTTACATCAATGTCACCTTTCTGTTTGTGTGAAGGTCATTTTCTGGTAAATTTCTCAGGAATCATTCATGGGAACAATATTCTCTGAAGTCTTGAATGTCAATAAGAGTTTGTTTATGGCTTTCATACTTCTTTCTTAAGAAAAGTTAGTTTGTGGTTGAAATATAAAAACCATTGGCTTACTTTCTCTTTCCTTGAGTATCTTACATATATGCCACCTGATTTTTTTCTGGCATAAAGCATAGCTTTCAAAAAAGTCTAATATTAATCTAGTTATATTATGAGAATCTACATTATAAGAGACTGTCTTTTACCTGGATGTAAATATCCAAAGATTTTTTTGTTTGATATTCAATAATCTTACTAGAAGATGTCCTAATGCTGTTCATTTTTTATCAGATTTCTCAGATACTCAGTGTATCCTTTCAAAATATATTTTCAAACCTCTTTTTATTACATTAAGAAAGTTTTCTTGATTTATAGCTCTTACTGTATTTATTC
The DNA here is from genome assembly GCA_032199065.1 of Smutsia gigantea. Lineage (NCBI taxonomy): Eukaryota > Metazoa > Chordata > Mammalia > Pholidota > Manidae > Smutsia > Smutsia gigantea. Next base: position 176,539 of record JAVSCE010000453.1, read on the forward strand.
TATTTCCTGTTTTGCTTTTCCTATTGTGGAGATTCGTTATACACATATGTTGAGTCTTTATCTCTCTTCTTATTTGTCATTTGCTCTTGAATCTTTTTCTTCTCTTTTATTTTTAGACTTTTCCTTCTTTTTACCTTCTGTTTCTCTGTAGTTATTTCTTAAGTTTCTTAAAGCATTTGTCACCCTTGTGTTTCTTTCAATGTAATCTTCACTTTTGAAATCACTGTTTCTTTTATGTTATTCTTCTTGAGTTTCTAATTTTGATTTATGTAATTATTTATAAGTGTTTTATTTCCTTAATAGCATTTATCTAATTTTTATCTTCTGAAAACTTTTTAGAACTCTTCATCTGTTTTCTCTTCTTATATTCTTCTTATTCTGATGGGTTTATGTATTTTGTTTCCCTTTAAATTTTTGTGAGAATTTTGGAAAAGGAAGAAGTAACAATAGGTTTTCAATCCACAATATTTAAATCAGCTCCATTTTTCTTGTGGGTTTTTTCCTTAATTGATTTACAGGATTTTTCTATCCAACTAATCAATTAATCTTTCATTGTATGTGTTGTAAATATTTACTTTCAGTATGTGCTTGTCATCATTTAAAAATATTATCTGATACATTGAGATTTTAATTTCATTTCTTATCCTTTCCTTTATGATTTATACTATTTTGAGTCTTGTTTAATCAATTCTTCCCTACTTCAAATGCATGACAACACTTTCTTTTTTTCTTTTTTTTTAATTAAGGTATCATTGATATACAATCTTATGCTCAGGTTTCACAGAGCAACATTGTGGTTACTACACTCCTCCTATTATTAAGTCCCGACTACATATGACAATACTTTCCTATAAGTTCTTCTAAAATATTTAAATTTTGCTTTTCATGTTGGTATGTTTAATTTATGTGAGATTAATTTTTATATGTAGTATTATATTGAGATAATTTTCTCTCACAAAGAAAGAGAAAGCCATATTAAGCTGATGAATTTGTCCTTTCCTCTTGATTTGTCATGTTACTCTAGCATAGGCCAAATTCTTCCTTTTTCATAGGTCTGTTTATGAGTTCTCTTATTATCCATTTGTCTCTCTCTGAATTGATACTACTGTTTTAATTACAATAGCTTAATTGTAACTCTTGAAATATGATAGGTGAAGTAGTTACTTCTTATTCTTTTTCTTCAAAATGATCTTGGACATTCTTGACCTTTACCCATGTAAGGTCTGGAAACAAAGAAACAAAGAAACATACTCTGTAGCAATTTTGATTAGAATAGCTTTGAATTTATGGATAAATTTGAGACATTTTTATTTACTTCGATTTTTTTATAAAACAGACACAGTGTGCTCCCATGGAGAATACTCATATAATGCCCCCCACATACAGACATAGGCAACACATTTCACATGTTTGTATATGAATGGAATATTTGTAGAAATATATATATATATATACAAATTAGTAACTGTTAGTGTTTCTGGGGAAAGAGACTAAAGAATCGGAATCTGAAGTGACAGGGAGTTTAGTTTTCACTGTAAAGCACTTTATCCTATTTGTATATCTTTTCATCTTGTACATGTATTACTTTTTCTATTAAGCAGACCCATTGTAAGACTATAACTGACTGCCCTAAATCAGCATCTTAATTTTGACTAGTGATTGGCATGAGAATCGAGGAAAATGTTTTAGTGTGAGAACCACATTCTTCTTCTATGGTATCTTCTACCATTTAATATAAAACACCAGGACTCAGAAATTTCCGATTAGAAGGTCTAGAGTAATTATCCCCATTTTCTTACTAAGGATGTCTCAAGCATCATTCAAATATTTGAAATGGAAGAAAATAGATTCTTCTAATGTATATGATAATGTCTATTATGCAATGTGTATAGACAAGATGCAGAATTAATCAGCTGGTTGCTAGTAATGGGAGAACAAAGTTTAGTTGTATTCACGTTTCTGCCATAAATAGCTTATTGATTCACATTTAATAGGTCTGTAGCAAGTACATCCTTTAAAAAGTGTTGATAAATATTTTGAGGGGGCACACAGTGGTTTATTGGCTGTGATACAGAACCTAGAATATAGTTAACACTCAGTAACATCAGCTACTGCTTTTCTCAGTACCATACATACTATCCCTAGTACTATTACACCAAAGCTTTGTCCTCAACATGATGTTGCATAGTATTTTTGTAAATGAACTTGGGTGAACATAAAAGGTATGTTTATCATTTTATTGGATTTCAGTACTCTGAGATGGATAGAAAGATCTTCATAAGCTGAAACAATGTGCTGAATCTCATGAGGCAGAATTTAATAGTATTTCAGTATCTTGAAGATGATATAAAATGCAAATGGTCAAGGACAGGATAAAGGCAGAATTCCCTTAACAGCATAACATGCAGAAATTTTAAGCATATTTAATAGGGAGTAGGTTTCAATCTCACTACCAGTGTGATGTGGTCACTAAAGAGGGTAATACTATCATAAATCATAATAAAAGAATAAAAGAACAAGGAAGTTTATAGTAGCGCCATATTAGGTGAAGAGCAGCCTACACCTGAAGCATTTATTATTTTTTATCTTAGACATTACACTTCCTAAGAAACTTAGGCTAAGGATAATTAAAAAAAAAACAGGAACCTTGAGGAGAAGATTAAAGATGGCATGGTGAGAGGTGAGACAGAGGCTTCCTCCTAAAACCGCATATAATATGAAAATATAATTAATGAAACTAATCCTGAAAGAGCAACAGGAAAGAGGACTGCACCAAACTGCATACACCTGGAGAAAAGAATAAACCTCATGGAACAGGAAAACATACCAAAGGCATGGCCTGGCAGGACCCAAGCCCTTCACCCACTCCAGCTCAACAGCGGGAGGAAGAGAAACAGAGCAGGGAGGGAGTGGAGGCTGGGACTGCTGAATACCTAACTCCAGAGATCTGATCTGGGAGCACAAACCTACATTTCATGGTGTTTTTGTGATACTCTTGTGATTAGGGGATTGGAAAGCTAAGACAGCCAGAATACCTGGAGAGACTGAGATTCCAGCCACTTGTGGAAACAGGGATCTATATCCGGCTTCTCTGAGAGACTTCCTAACAGCAAGAGGGCTGCTAAAGAGGCAAGGATTGCACAGAGCTTACTGCTCAGGACAGGGAGGCAAAATTGTCTGGATGCACTCTGCCCAGCAGGTTGGGAAATTTCACAATATTCAGGAACTCCAGGTCCCTGGTTGGCTACAGAGCTCCAAGGACCCCCTCCATGATACACAGCCTACTGAGCATTTCTTGCAGCCATCCCCACCTGGCTCGCAAACCGGCAAACCCTACCCTGGTGATAGGCCAGCCACAGGGAAGCCCCATATACTGCAACTACAAACGCAAAGCACAGAGGCTTATAACTGTGTGCTCAGCCCACCGGTTCTGGCAGCGGAGACAGGCATAGCAGCCAGGAAGCAGGAAACAGCTCTTTCCTTCCTTCAAGCATCAATACCGGTCCCTGACATTGCTTCAGGGGCTGAGCGGCTCCAGAGAGTAGAGTTTCTGGGCACTAGAGGGTGCCATATACAAATATGAAATGCCAAAGGAACCTGGTTCAAAGTAAAATTATGAATACAACCCCTAAGAAAAATTCAAATGAAATCAACCTCATGAATCTGCCTGAAAGGGATTTCAAAATAAAAATCATTAACATGCTCATGGAGGTACAGAAAAATATTCAAGAACTCAGGGATGAATTCCGGTCGGACATCCAATCATTGCAGAACACAGTATCGGAAATGAAACATACAATGAAAAGTTTTAAAAGCAGATTAGATATGGTGGAGGAGACAGACTATAAATGAAATAGAAACTAGAGAAGAGGAATACAAAGAAGTTGAGGCACAGAGAGAAATAAGGATCTCTAAGAATGAAAGTATATATATTGAGAGACCTGTGTGACCAATCCAAATGGAACAATATTCGCATTATTGGAGTAACAGAAGAAGAGAGAGAAAAAGGGATAGAAAGTGTCACTGAGGAGGTAATTGCTAAAAACTTCCCCAGTCTGGGGGAGGAGATAGTCTCTCCAGCCATGGAGGTGCACAGACCTCCCAACACAAGGAACCCAAGGAAGACAACACCAAGATATATAGTAATTAAAATGGCAAAGATCAAGGATAAGGACAGATTATTAAAAGCAGGCAGAGAGAGAAATAAGATCACATACAAAGGAAAGCCCATCAGGCTATCATCAGTCTTCTCAGCAGAAAACTTACAGGCAAGAAGGGAGTGGCATGATGTATTTAATGCAATGAACCAGAAGGGCCTCAAACCAAGAATACTTTATCCGGCAAGTTTATCATTTAAATTTGAAGGAGGGATTAAACAATTTCCAGATAAGCAAAAGCTGAGAGAATTTACCTCCCACAAACCATCTCTACAGTTTGTTTTGGAGGGACTGCTAGAGATGGAAGTGTTCCTAAGGTTTACTAGCTGTCACCAGAGGTAATAAAACCACAGTTAATTACTAAGCATATGCAAAATTAAATCAACTATTCCTAAATATTATACCTAATATATAAAGAATGGAGGAGAAAGAAAAAGAAGGAGAAAAAAAGAACTTTCAGACTGTGTTTGTAATAGCATATAAAGTGAGTTAAGTTAGAGTCTTAGATAGTAAGAAGTTAACCTTGAACCTTTGGTAACCATGAATCTACAGCTTGCAAAGGCAGTAAGTACATACCTATCCATAATCACCCTAAATGTAAATGGTCTGAATGCACTGAATCAAAAGACATAGAGTCATTGAATGGATAAAAAACAAGACCCATCTATTTGCTGCCTACAAGAGACTCACTTTAAACCCAAAGACATACACAGACTAAAAGTGAAGAGATGGAAAAAGATATTTCATGCAACTAATAGGGAGAAAAAAGCAGGAGTTGCAGTACTTGTATCAGACAAAATAGACTTCAAAACAAAGAAAGTCACAAGACAGAAAGGAGGACGTTACATAATGATAAAGGGGTCTATCCAACAAGAAGATATAACCATTATAAATATCTATGCACCCAACACAGGAGCACCTACATATGTGAAACAAATACTAACAGAATTAAAAAAGGAAATAGAATGCAATGCATTCATTCTAGGAGACCTCAATGCTCCACTCACTCTGAAGGACAGATCAACCAGACAGAAGCACAGAACAACACACTAGAACAGATGGACCTAACAGACATCTACAGAACTCTACACCTAAAAGCAGCAGAATACACATTCTTCTCAAGTGCACATGGAACATTTTCAAGAATAGATCATATACCAGGCCACAGAAAGAGCCTCTGTAGATTCAAAAAGCTTGAAAATGTACCAAACAGTTTCTCAGACCACAAAGGTATGAAACTAGAAATAAATTATTCAAGGAAAATGTAAAATCCCACAAACACATGGAGGGTTCACAACATGCTCCTAAATAACCAATGGATCAATGACCAAATAAAAACAGAGATCAAGCAATATATGGAGACAAATGACAACAATAATTCAACATGGCAAAATCTGTGGAATGCAGTGAAGGCCATGCTAAGAGGAAAGTATATTGAAATAAAGGCCCACCTTAGGAAAGAAAAATCCCATATGAACAGTCTAAACTCACAATTAATGAAACTAGAAAAAGAAGAACAAATGAGGCCCAAAGTCATTAGAAGGAGGAACATAATAAAGATGAGAGCAGAAATAAATAAAATCGAGAAGAATAAAACAATAGAAAAAAATCAATGAAAGCAAATGCTGCTTCTTCGAGAAAATAAACAAAATAGATAAACCCCTAGACAGATTTATCAAGAAAAAAAGAGAGTCAACACACATAAACAGAATCAGAAATGAGAAAGGAAAAATCACTATGGACACCACAGAAATACAAGGAATTATTGGAGAATACTATGAAAAATTATATGCCAACAAACTGGATAACCTAGAAGAAATGGACAGTTTTCTAGAAAAATACAACCTTCCAAGGCTTACCCAGAAAGAAATAGAAAATCTGAACAGACCAATTACCAGCAATGAAATAGAGTTGGTAATCAAAAAACTACCTAAGAACAAAACTCCTAGACCAGATGGCTTTACCGCTGAATTTTATCAAACATTTAGTGAAGACCTAATACCCATCCTCATTAAAGTTTTCCAAAGAATAAGAGAAGAGGGAATACTTCAAACTCATTCTATGAGGCCAGCATTACTCTAATACCAAAACCAGGTGAAGACACCACAGAAAAAGAAAATTACAGACCAATATCCCCGATTAAGAGAGATGCAAAAATACTCAAGAAAATATTAGCAAACTGAATTCAAAAATACATCAAAAAGATCAGCCATCATGATCAAGTAGTATTTATTCCAGGGATGTAAGGATGGTACAACATTTGAAAATCGATCAACATATCATCCACCACATCAACAAAAAGAAGGACAAAAACCACATGATCATCTCCATAGATGCTGAAAAAGCATTCAACAATATTCAACACCCATTCATGATAAAAACTCTCAACAAAATGGGTATAGAGGACAAGTACCTCAACATTATAAAGGCCATATATAACAAACCTACAGCCAACATTATACATAACAGCAAGACTCTGAAAGCTTTTCCTTTAAGATCGGGAACAAGACAAGGATGCCCACTCTCCCCACTTCTATTCAACATAGTACTGGAGGTCCTAGTCACAGCAATCAGACAACACAAAGAAATAACAGGCATCCAGTCTGGCAAGGAAAAAGTTAAACTGTCCTTGTTTGCAGATGACATGATAATGTACATAAAAAACCCTAAAGAATCCACTCCAAAACTACTAGATCTAATATCTGAATTCAGCAAAGTTGCAGAATACAAAATTAATATTCAGAAATGTGTGGCATTCCTATATACTAACAATGAACTAGCACAAAGACAAATCAGGAAAACAATTCCATTCACAACTGCATCAAAAAGAATAAAATACCTAGGAATAAACCTAACCAAGAAAGTGAAGGACCTATAGTCTGAAAACTACAAGACACTCATGAGAGAAATTAAAGGAGATACCCATAACTGGAAACACATCCTGTGCTCATGGATAGGAAAAATTAATATTGTCAAATGGCCATCCTGCCTAAAACAATCTACAGATTCAGTGCAATCCCTATCATATACCTACAGCATTCTTCAATGAAATTGAGGAAATCGTTCTAAAATTCACATGGAACCACAAAAGACTCCAAATAGCCAAAACAATCCTGAGAAGGAAGAATAAAGCTGGAGGGATTATACTCCCCAACTTCAAGCCCTGCTACAAAGCCACAGCAATCAAGACAATTTGATACTGGCACAAGAACAGACCCACAGAACAATGGAACAGATTAGAGAACCTTGATATAAACCCAACCATATATAGTCAATTAATATATGATAAAGGAGCCATGGACATACAATGTGGAAATGACAACCTCTTCAACAACTGGTGTTGGCAAAACTGGACAGCTACATGCAAGAGCATGAAACTGGATTATTGTTTAACCCCATACACATAAGTAAACTCGAAATGGATCAAAGACCTGAATGTAAGTCATGAAACGATAAAACTCTTAGAAGACAACATAGGCAAAAGTCTCCTGAATATAAACATGAGCAACTTCTTCCTGAATGCATCTCCTTGAGCAAGGGAAACAAAAGCAAAAATGAACACATGGGACTACATCAAAGTAAAAAGTTTCTGTATGTCAGAGGACATCATCAACAGAATAAAAACATTCTACAGTATGGGAGAATATATTTGTAAATGACATATCTGACAAGGGGTTAACATCCAAAATATATAAAGAACTCAAACACCTCAACACTGAAAAAGCAAATAACCTGATTAAAAAATGGGCAGAGGATATGAAGAGACAATTCTCCAAAGAAGTTCAGATGGCCAATAGATACATGAAAAGATGCTCCACATCACTGATCATCAGGGAAATGCAAATTAAAACCACAATGAGATATCACCTCACACCAGTAAGGATGACCAGCATCAAAAGACTACGAACAACAAATGCTGATGAGGATGCGGAGTAAGGTGAACTCTCCTACACTGCTGGTGGGAATGTAAGCTAGTCCAACCATTGTGGAAAGCAATATGGAGGTTCCTCAGAAAACTAAAAATAAAAATACCATTTGACCCAGGAATCTCACTCCTTGGAATTTACCCAAAGAATACAACTTCTCAGATTCAAAAAGACATATGCACCCCTATGTTTATAGCAGCACTTTTTACAATAGCCAAGATATGGAAGCAACCTAAGTGTCCATCAGTAGATGAATGGATAAAGAAGAAGTGGTACATATACACAATGGAATACTATTCAGCCATAAGAAAGAAACAAATCCTACCATTTGCAACAAATGGATGGAGGTGGAGGATATTATGCTCAGTGAAATAAGCCAGGCAGAGAAAGACAAGTGCCAAACGATTTCCCTCATTTGTGGAGTATAACAACGAAGCAAAACTGAAGGAACAAAATAGCAACGGACTCAGAGACTCCAAGAAGGAACTTGTGGTTACCAAAGGGGATGGGTGTAGGAGGGTGGGTGAGGAGGGAGGGAGAAGAGAACTGAGGGGTATTATGTTTAGTACACATGGTGTGGGGGATCACGGGGAAAACAGTGTAGCACAGAGAAGGCAAACAGTGAATCTGTGGCATCTTACTTACTACACTGATGGACAGTGACTGCATTTGGGTATGGGTGTGGAATAAAGCCTGTGGTAAAAGTAGTCACCACATTGTTTTTTCATGTGAAACCTGCATAAGAGTGTATATCAATAATGCCTTAATAAAAAATTTTTTTAAAGCTTAAAAAAAACCCCAGTCTTAAGAATAACGAAAAGACTAAGCTATTTTGTTTTGAAAATGGGAATTTTTGTTTTGAGAGGAAAATGATTCATGGAAGATATGTTATCTTCAAATATTTAAAAGGAAGTCAGGTGATAGAGAGTTTATGACCTTCAAAAGAAAAAAATAGAACAGTATGTCAGTGTAAGGAAGAAATTCCAAATAATCTTAAAAGTAGCCCCCTGCTTTAGAATTTCTGACCTGTGATATTGTGCAATGGTAGGTTCACAATCACAAGTTGGAATTGTGGTAGAGAAATAAGGGATCTGTTAAGTGGCTGTATCAGATGAGCTTTAAGCTGGACATTTCACATGCCATAATTTATTTTGGCAATCTATAGTGTGGCTTCAGGTATGGCCCTATTTATTATTGGGAAGGATTGCTACACATTTGCCTTTATTGATGGACCTAATCAATAGAATTCAACTAATATTGCTTTGAACTCCAGAAATTCTGTTTATGTTTACTATATTGACATAAAATAGACAAAACAAGGTATTGTGTAATGATTTGGTACAGCAGATGATATGAATAATTTAAATGTTTAAATCTATTCCAAGCTTAGCAATGGTTGTATGGTACTGAGTAAGTCATATAGTTGGCCCACGTGTCTAACACTGAGCACATGGTCAGGAACATGGTGGGCATCATTTGTTGAGGGAATTGCTAATTCTTCCCATTACTTGATTGTTGTTCCCTAACTTCTAACCTGCCTAAGGATCAGAGGAAGTCAATTCCCAAGGTATTGATTATTTAGATCACCTTAAGTCATTTCCTCCAAATTCTACACCCTTGGAGAAGAAAGTATAAATATTAATGGAAGAAGGCATGAAATTAGAAGCTGAAGTAACTGGTGGGAAGATTTCCTCTAACACAGCTCTGAGAATGAGGTTGAATATTTTCTGGGGAGATAGACATCTTTTGAGGATATATTCAAGGCAACTCTTCAGAATTGGAAAGTGAGAAATACTTCAAATTATGGCACTCTGTTGGAAAATACTGCTTTCAGAAGGACATTATTTATAGAGCATATTTGGACTTTTTTGAACTCAGAAATAACATTCTATAACTTGTAAGGAAGTGTAAAACTGTAGGGAGAAATGTAATCATGTAAAACAACAACCAATTCTACAAAACATTAAAACCCTTTCATGGAAAGTGAAACTCTTACATGTTTTTGAACTGTTTATTTGGTACTGATGGCTATATGCCCCAGAAAATAATGTCAATGATTTTATTTAGCAATTTGGAGATTTTGATTTTCAGGGCATGTTTTTCTGATGCCCTATTTGTTCACTCTGTTCCTTTCTTGGGATGTATACAGATGAGAGATGCCTATACTTCACTTGGTATTCTCTACCAAGATCATTATTGATAAAATAGGATGAGACAAGAAATATATCACTCTACATTTTATTTTTGTTTCCAGTGATACAATTTGAGCAAGACTTGGATCAAGGATTAAATTTATTGTCTGTCCTTAAATATTATTAATCTTGTTCTCTAAGGACAACAGATTACAGTTTAAAGGAATTTATTTCAATTTTTTTTGTTTATTTTATAAACCACCATCCACCTCTAGAAAACCTATTTGGAGGCAAAAGTCAATTTTAAATTGAGATGTTTTTCTTTCTTTTTCTTCCCTCATTTCCTCATTCCTTCACTTTTCCTCCTCCCTTTTTCTTCTGTCTCTTTTTTTGACAAACTGTGTTAACAACTGTATTCAAGTTCTCACATTTTACTCTTCAAATTCTTTCCCTGAATTCACCAAGGGGTGAACAGACCAGAAAATATCATTGTTTACATCAAATTAGAACTGTCAGCACATGTGTGGGCAATACAAAGAAGTTGAAAGGGCACATTTATCTTGGAAATGTTTTTGCGTGTGTCAAACAAAGAAGAAATTATTTCTGAGTTTAAAAATAGTCAACACAACTTGGAAAACATGGTAATATTTATTCATAATAAAGGTGTTTTTTACTGAAAGCCATGGATGTCCAGACACAAACTGAATCATGACAACCTAATGGCCTTTTTTACAAAAAAACATGACATATGTCCCATTAATTTGTTAAATGATATGAGTGCAGAGAAAGAATAAATCAAAAACACTAAAACTCTTTTAAACACATCATCTAATATAGATACCAACTCTGGACATAGCATTCAAAAATAGTCTCTTTGTTTTAAGTTCATCTGCTGAGTTATCTTTACTGTACCTTTCCAAAGTTCTTTAAAGCTTTAAGTGTTATCATTCATTTCAACACAAAACTGCTAGCACTTTGGCTTGACTTTCCATAGAAGACTAAATTCCATGACATTAGTACATATGTAGGAAGGTATACAAAGTCATTTATAAATATATGAGTCTGAAAGGGCCATCATAAATATCCTATAAGCCATATACTATATAGGATATATATATATGCACCATGTGGTATATATCATGGTTGACTAGAAAAAAGTATATACTTGTCTAATTTATGTTTGTCCCTAACAGTTTTAAACTTCTTTTAAAGTTACTTACTTGAAAAATATTTGTTAGAGATTTAAGTTTCCACACCTAAGTACCATTAAATCAGATGCCTAAATAATTGTTGTTTTCCAAAATTCACCTCACTTTTTTTCCAGGAGTCATTTGGATCCATTTGATAGCATACAAAAAAATCAAGTTAAATGTAAGAAAAGACTTTCTAAGTAAAATTTTTCATATTAGAAATTTATAACATAGTCATCCTATTGTACCTTTTAATTTGAGTTATCAGGATCTGCAAATTAAAAAAAGACCATAAGGTTTATAAATCAAATCACAGAAAAAAAGGCACTTATGCCCTGCAAAGTAGTCTGTATACTCCACAACCCTTACCAAATGGAACTGATTTCTGGCCTGCATACAAATACGGCAAAGTGCCAGCCAGAATAAAATCAAGTCAGAACGCTTATGAAAAAGAAGCAAGTTGGCTACCAAATGTTTCACATAAATAGGATACTTCTTGAGAGACTTCTGATGGAAATATGAAATGTATTTTATTATATCAAATGCAGGAGAGGTATAAGGCTGTTGGAGAAATTCCCTTAGTTTATTATTGACTAAAAGGCAAAACAATTGTTGTTAACAGTAAAGCTTGACAAGATAATTAAATGAATGATAACGAAATCTCAGCATGGAAGTGCCCATTAATTGAGTTTATTTGGGAGCATGTTTTCACATGTATAACCAAATTATCTAATTTTCACTCACATTAAAAAGTGATAGTCTATAACAACTAATTACTACAAGTGAAGGAAGAAGCCAGTACTTTGAACCAGTAACAGGAGAAAAACATCAAAGGACTGCCATGATATTTGACAGCCTACTAAAAATTCTACTCATCATTTTGCCCTGTGAAACTATTTCAGTGAAACTCGCCAGAGAAAAAAATCCCAGTAATTCCTATGTAGCAGTGTCTTTAAAGCTGGAACGCATTTATCACATTCTTTGTATCTTTTCATGACTTTAATGTATTTGTTAGTAGAAGTATGTCAACAAGTGAAATAACTGAGAAGAATATGTTATAGATAAAACAATTGAGTTTTGGCATTTCTTTTCTGTTAGAAAATTAGTGTATTCTGTTTTCCTCTTTAGTATTAGATACAATCAATTTTTTAAAATTTTGTTCTGTTTTCATGTTGTACAGATCAAAAAAATCTGAATTAAAGCATCGTTATAGTCAACTTTGAAATTTGAAATGAGGGATGAAATAACCTATACTTAGATTTTCTGCTTTGAGCTGCTAGTGTGATCTCTCCAAATTCAAATGGATTATTTTTATGCTTTAGCAAATGACTTTCCAATTTCCGTAAGTGTAAGTGAAGAACCTTGTGATACATCCATAGTAGTCAACTAGATTTTGTTCACAGTCAACATATTCAATAAAAGTTTAAAACTTTGAACTTTGTCACTTTTATATTTCTAATCTCATACTCTAAAGCAACATTAATCTGTAAACATTTGGCAATAATTTTATGTAATACTAAATGAAATAAAATCAATTTTGGCTTAATGTTTGTATAAATTCTAAGCAGCCTTGAATATTTATAATTTAATTGGAGGCAGGAAAATCTGAATTAGTAAGTAATGCCAAAAATACTCTTTTAATTTTGTGAATTACTTTTTTTCTAAAGAAAATAATCAATTAAATAAGTTCACTTTAAATATATTGTTTAAAATTTAATAACAATATTCAAAATATGTTTTGCATTTCAAAATTATGTTTCAGCTTTAAAAACAGTTCTTAATGTTCTATTTATTGTGGGATATCATTTTACATTCATAAAACTAGCTGCTGAAATTATAAAACTAGCAACTACAATTCATTTACAATGACTTTATCATGATTTGAGAACAGTAATAAAACCCTGAACTCCTTTATCTTCCATAAAGTTGATACTGAATTAATTTAGAAAAGAATAGGGCTATGCTTTGTTTTCCTAAATCATCTCCCTAAGTGAATATCAAATAGATGTCAGTTAAGGTATAGATAGGTAGATTGATTGATAGATACACTTAGAGGAACAGATAGGTAGGTAGATATAAATATGGCCATCATTAAAATATAATAGAATGTTAGAATGTTTGGTTTTGCCAAGTGAAGTAATGCCTATGAAAGGTTTCATTCATACATTATTTTGTTGTCATTTCTATTTCTGTGTTTATCTTTTGTTTGGTCAATATACAGAAAAACAGTTTTCTAATTAAACAATATTTCAGATGCTAAACAATTCCTTTTATTGGTTTATATTTGGCAGTTCACAGTCTGAAAGCATAACCACGTTAGGCAAAATCTACATGTAGACCACTCTGGATTTTGAAGACTTTTTGCTTCTAACAGAGACTTTTTATTTGGAGTTACAGAACAATATCTATATTTTACTGATAGTTAATAATGAGGGGGGAGATTCTAACCAAAGAAATTCCTTGAAATAGATTTTATCTTTTAGTGTCAGCTCAATGTTTTGCTCAGCATTGAGCAACTTTAAATTCTCTTAGAAGAGTAAGTTTCTATCCATTACTTTATGATAGTTTAATCACCCTAATATTCTGAACCTAGCTATTCTCACAAAGAAATATTGCACATTTATTTCCAAAAGACCTTTTCTTTGATATTAGAATCAGAACCTGTCTTTCTAACAGAAACAATTGGCACATTTTATTTCTACAACACTTTCACATAAGAGGTATTTAAAAATACAAAGCTAACATTTTTTCATGAGTTCCTGGGCTTACAAATTCCTAATGTTAAAGTTTCATCAATTTTATCTTAGATGAGACTTGTATTTTAAATACATGGTGTGTTTTCTGTAGAAGTTACCTATATGTCTTCAAAAACCCGACTGGTCTAGAAAAATGACTCTCTGAGATAGTCATGTTTCATTTGTTTTTGTTTTTTTTTAAAAAAAAGACAAAACAGCAATAAACATTTTAGCTCTTTAATGAGCAAAATCATGTCTCTTAGCATTGGACTAATAGTCATTTTCCAGATTATCTTTATTTCACGCAATGACCAGTGACATGGCCGAGATGTACAAAGTTGTTTCCATCAAGTAGTATACAATTTTTTTTTTGTATAATAAGCTTTCATTCTTGAAAAAGAGTAACTGAAAAGAAAGGTTTCTGTTACTGCAGTTAGTTTCTCAGAGAAAGTTCTTTGCATTATCTTACAAACTATCAAAATTGCTAGTCATCTGAAAAAATGTAAAAAAAAACCACATAACTTTAGTCTAATAGAAATATAGTACAGGTAAGAGAGAAAGTATTTATCAGGATGTGCTCTTTAAGTCCATCTCAATTTTTTTTCATATAAATGTACATCTGATTACATATACAAACATTTGGAAAGGTCTCTGATATACTGTTACTGGTAAACAACAGGGGGTGAAGAGTTTCCTGTGATCTCAGAATATTCATCTAAAATCACACATATGTGTGAGACTAAAATCCTCCACTCTGCTTCTAGGTTCTGTATCTACGTTGTACTCTACTGAGATTGTGTGAGTAAATGCCAGTGAATGAACCTCGGTAAGAAAGATAAGTGATGTGAGGAGGGACATAACTTTATACTGAATTATTATTAGTAAACATTTTGTCATGCAACATGAGTAAATCAATTAACTGAGAACTGTAATGAGAGTGGTCATTTGGGGCATCCTCATATCTTAAAGACTTGAAAATAACTCTTTGGACACACTTCACCTTACCAAAAGGAACAAAATACAGAATAACAAAAACCACAGAAAATTATAGATCCTGTAACACATGTCCAATTAGGGAAGTTATTTCTATCAAATACTTAGATGGGAATGAAAAGAACATTAAAAACAGGAAAATTTTTTTCTGGGATTCATATCAGCGAGTATTCACCACTATTCCTATAATTTCTTCAGATACCTTTAATACCTAATTCCTTCTAGTATCAAAACTACTGTGAATTATTTAATCGTAATTACTTTTGCCCCTTAAAATCTTCTTTAGGTTCTGCCAATTGATGGAGGAAGCTTCTATGAAAAACTCCAATGGGATGAGAAGAATTTTAATTACGGCTTAATCAGCAGCACAGCCACCAAGCATATAAGTTATCATGCACATCGTGCTAAAAATATCCAGTTTCCTTTATCCCCACAACTTTATACTGACAGCACTTATGTGATAATGTCGTACCTGCCAGTCTTTAAACTTCTTTGTTTTACTGGCAGATTTCAGCATGAGCCTCTGCTAAGGCCATTAACAGCACTGGTGCTTTGTGTACTTATCCAAGTATGTAAATATGGTCTACACAATAAAACAGCTCCAAATAAAACCTGGTGAAAATTATCTGACATTCCACTGGTGTGTCCCTTGTGCATATTCATGGTTGTTTTTTTATTTTTATTTTTATAATTCAGACATAGGTCTTTCCTGGTTGGTGTTCCACATGCCTAATTCCATTATGTAATGTAAATCTTCAAAAAATTAATCTTGAATGTGAATGAAAAAGTATCATTCAGAACAATTGCTTCAAGCAATTGAAATTCATTTTTAAAGTTGATTTGTGTATATATGTACAATTCATTTTTTTCCAAAGCCCCCAAAGTTCTTGATATGTATATTCACATAATATTCCTCCTTATTTAAATAGTAAGAGTCTTGTAGGTTGAAAGCCAAGGAATCTTCAGTAATCTTTTACTGTGATCCATCAAAAAAAAAATAGAGTTTGTTTCTCTTATCTGGCTATACCCTGGTTGTTGAATGTGAATGGGGGTGAGGGTGGGGATGGGGCAGAGTATTGTTCTGTCCTCCAGTAAATGTATTGAATGTGTGTAAAGGCTGAATCCCTGGTATGGTGTTGGGGATCATTGTGATGGTGTTGGGTGTCATTAGCGGAACATCATCAGGGGACCGCCTCATAGCTAGTGTGTAATCTGGGGGGCAGGCGGTCCGAAGAACCACCTCATGTGGATGGATGGACTCACATTCATGATCCAAATCAGTGTGCTTCATTTGGAGAGACATGATCTCCTCTTCTTGTGCGTGGGTCAGATCATTGGTGGTGGTGCGCTGAGGGCTGCATCTCCTGTGAACATCATGTCTCCGCTTATCCTTTTTGTAGTACAGGGCTGCAAAGGCCAAGATGTTCAGGAACAGCAGCGATGCTCCAACCGCAATAGTGACACTCAGCTCTGTGGAATAGTCCCTTTGATCCACTGAAAATGGGCTTGGTTGTTGTTTGGGATCATCCTGCTTGGCAGTGGGAAAGGCTGAAGTGACAGGTACAGAATTTTTTCTCGTAGGTCTGAATGTGATGTCAGTTGATGGCACTTTAGTTGTCGTGGAGGTATACTGAGAAATGTCATTGAGATTATGCAGATGAGGTACCAGCTCCAGCCAGAGGTTCACTTTGTTGGCTCTATAATGTTCTTTAACCCTTGGTTTTAATCCAATATGGAGATAAAGTTGATCTTTCTGGGAATATCTGGTCCATGCTACCTCTTCAAAACGGTTGGGCTTGGTATGAATGAATTTTGTATCTTGAGGGACTGGTTGATTTGGGTCACTAGGAAAGAAAAAAAAGCAATTATAAGAACAAAATTGTGGTATTCTCTTAATCAAAATAGTGCCAGTTTAGCATCTAATTGAAGAAGTAACTCAGCAAGGCTTTAGATTGTGTTTTAACAACAACTTGGGTCAATTAATAAATATAAACCCCAATGCAGGCAGCTTGCTTAATGGATGATAATGTAATGCAGTAAGCCTCACATTCTTGTTCTCTCTGCCCATTTAGAGATGGGCTTCTATCTACCCAAAGATTTTTAAATTCACATACATATGATTTGTCTATAGGCAGACTAGACTAGCAGAGACAGCTTGGAAGATTGGAGTAGTCTTGGGATTTGGAGTTGCTATATTAGGACTTGAGTTCTAGTATTGCCACATACTAGACATAATAATATCTGGGGTCTCATCGCCTCAGGTTCTTTCTCTGCAAATTGAGATTAACAGTACCTACCTGCCTTGGAGAATTATTCTCTTGGTACATGGTCACTTTCTTCAAACTACTGATGCGATAGTTCTTGACAATTTCTGTAGCCACATAGATGATCTTTCCAAAGCCTGCCTCTTACTTACTTGACCTTTTCTGCTCCAGTGATTTTGTCCTCTCTCTCCCCAGGTGCTCTCTGTCGTTGCCATGTCATTTACCAATAATGACATCACATTTAGCTCTGTTTTTCAGCTCTCTCCCAGTAATACCTCAGCTCTAATAATACTTCCACCCCTCCAGAACATCTAATGCATTCAATCCCACCAATTTTTCATTGTTATTTACTGCTTCCCCAAGTCTTCCCTTCCCTCCACATGCCATGCAAATTTCATGGCCAGTTCCTATTGTCTTTTACAATCTATCAATTATTATAATCATTTTCTTGCAACTGCATCACCTGTCTCTACTCTCTTGGCAAAAACATATCCCTGGTTAAATTAATCTTATGCGCTCAATGACTCCAGCCGCACTGCCGAAACCACCTAACAAGGTCATTGGGAGGACCAAAGGGCACACACTACTGTAGGCTGGAAGGTGCTATCGAGTAATATTTGCTACTATTGAATAACAATCATAATAAGCCCTGTATAGTTAAAAAACAAAAATAAATTTAATCACTGAGCAATGCAATACAGGTATAAACCTTTCTAAGTAAAGTTCTAAAAAGTCAGAACTAATAAAGCAATGATTTTTGAAACATCATGATACAGAATTTTTAGTAAAGAATGTAATCTATTGCTGATATTACTCTATTAAATGAAACCATTTGGGCATAAGACATGTATTATTTTTAAATGCTTAAAAGGATATTTGTATTAAACTGTACAAAATTTTATCCCTTTTAGGTACATACCCAGTTTTAGCAAAATTTGTCCAGTATGTCATTACAACTGCACTCAGCATCACATCATTTTTGGAGAAATTGCAAGGAAATAACTCTGTAGGTCCAATCATGGGGATTCCTAGTACATAGGGAACCTCATCTCCATGAGCTGCATCAGCCCAAGCTGGGACCTGATCTGTTTGGCAATGATGGTAAAAGGCGTAGAAATATGTAGGTGAACCGAAGTTTGAGTGAAGATCTGCTGTAGCTACAGCTGGTGCCACCCACTGATGGTCTGTAAACAAAGCCAATAAGGTCTTCCTTCTGGTTTCTGGGTTATGACGGTCAGCCCAGTCAGTGTACATGAATTTAATGGTTTCTCTCAAAACATCTTTGCCTTCAGGATATCCATATAAATTATCAACGAAATTGGAAACAGCAAAGTCGAAATCACTAGCTGATATACCATCATCACTATCCACTATATTTTCAACAAATTTTAACCCTTCCCCTTGGTTAACACCTAACATTATATCATAGTTGAGAAACTCTCCTTGTTCCATCAGTATCTGAGGGTCATCCGGTATTACATCGCCGTCAATCACGGGTCCAAAGGCTATGTGGTATCGTGCTGGTTGAATATCTTGGTCAACGAGTTCTTTGTAAGGCTTCTTCTGTAGGCATTCCACTAACTCTACTGTATCTGAAACATTGCAACCAACTTTTGTGGCCAACATTCTAGCATATTTTGCAGGCTGGAAACTAACAGCCCAGCTGGAAAGGGCTGTTCCACTTTGAGCTATTGCTCGTTGAAAGAGTCCTATGGGAAAAACAACAAAGAGTTTCAGATGACCTTTGAATAATGTTGTGGTATAACAATAACATCTGATATTTTAGACATGTGTGTAAAAACCCAGGTACAACTCAAGAAACAGGGAGATAGACATTTTTCCTTCAGAGAAGGTACATAAAGTCATCCCCAGGGTATAATGAATGGGGGAGGCAAACTAAGCCTTGTGCTTTGAATGGCACCCACTTTAGATATCAAAGGGTCTAAATTGTGCAGTGTCTCAAAGAGAAGGTAAGAAGGGAAAGGATGAGAAAGTGTAAATACTAGTAGAAAAAGCCCCGAATATTTCTTCACTTAGTATGCAAACATCTGGGTGATTATCAAAGCCAACCAGATGGGGCCAATTCTCTCCCCTTTAACTCTTCAACAGACTTTGACAGTCTTTTGAAGATATTTCCTCAATTTAGCTAAATTGTATCTTCTTTCAGAATGGCTCCATATGTTTGTCTTACTCAGATTTTATTTGAGAAAGAACTGTTGTGAGATCACATGTTTACTGGGGCTAGTGATCTGCTAATACCCTGGGGATGGGCCTGAAGGCACACAAACCAGAATATCACTGTGGACATACTCTTTCCAGCTCTTCATGTTAGACATGGTATGCTAAATATTCATCTTTCATAAGACATGACATTTGAAGTGTTTTCACTATGTTAAAGAAAAAACCATGGGCAGAAGGATTTAGTGTATATGTGTGTGTGGGTGTGTGTGTGGGGTGACTAAACTTTATCCACTATTAAATATACACTGCTGTATTTTATCATAAAAGATGAAAAGCACTTGGTCCACTGCTTTTCACTTAATTGCATTTAAGAATTATACATCATGATTCCATATGCAGTTTGATAAGAGTTGCATGCCGTTAAAATTTACAAATGCACTTCATCTACTCATTAAGGTATTTTCAAATAAAATTCTTGTTTTGAAAATATAATTATTTTCTTTTAAAAAAGTACATTATTATCAATTTCCAAATTCAGCCCTGTAATTCAGTTAAACACATGCTGAATTATTCACATGTGTTAATGAGATAAGAACTGTTTTCACAAAGGTGCTAAAACAGTGTCTGCATTAGAAGCAAAGTTTTAGATTTTTCTCCAAACATGTATATTACAGTCAAAATGTCTGTAATACATTCCTAAATAATTCTAAAAATATTCAAAAAGTGAAACAATACTAATTAAAATTTGTTTTGGCTACTGACTTACTTAGGGACATATTTTTAGTTTGCTAGAACAAAGTATGCTAGAGCCAATGATATAAATATGGATAGTTTAAAAAAATTATATAGGCTATATGTTTGTCAACATTTGCTCAGGGAAATATTTTACTAATCAAAAACTTTATCACTAAAATAAACTTGGTGATTTCTATAATATTCTTTCCAATTTCAAGGGCTCAGTGACATTAACTCAATATACCAAGGATTTGGGAGAAGATACAAATCATATTAAATACAGTCTGAAATATGCTATCGAGATGATATTAGGAAAACCACCTGTTCTATCCTTGGTGAGAGGGCTTGCTTTGCGCCTGCCGCCTGTGGCGGATCTGGTGTATACAGGCTTAAGTGCTGCCGCAGACCTGGAAGCTTAGTGATTCAAGGTCTGTCTGCACAGGAGGCAGAATTAGACTGATGATTTCAACACATGTTCTGAGCATCTCCTGGTCAAATTTGGCAGCTTTCTTTGTGGAGACAGGCTTAGTACCAGACCAAATATAAGTCCATTTCTCTGGCCAGACATGGACAGATTTTCTACAAGACTGTGATGGAATGTTACATTTTCCTCTGTTTGCATAGTCATCTGCCACTGTTTACCACATCACTGATTGATGAACAGCAGTGTAGTCAATGAAGTAATTGGTTCATCTTTCTATCAAATGTTAGTTTTAAACTGGCTGAAACTGGCTTTGGTGCCCATTTTTGCTTTTACGTTTAGAAAAAGTTTTAGAAAAAACAAGGAAATAACATTTGAGATCACATGACCCTAAGAAGTCTGAACAGCTTGTCTAATGTTTACCTAGATATTGACATTACTATAGTCCTCAGCAAGAACAATCTAATCTCTTCAATTAAACAAAAAAAAAAACCCTCAACATTTGTTATTTCAAAATAAGCCATTTCACTACAGACCTAAATTTCTGTACAGTTGGAACTGATCTCATATGTGTCATTTTGTCATCTTGAATCAGAACTCTACTACTATAAATGTTTCATAAACTTTGGCTATAAATTAAGTCTATAATAATATATGATTCGCCAAACATATATACTCATTTAATGACTGGCTGCTCCTTTGCAATTCCACATCAATGTGTCTTTGACACCAAAAACAAATATTCTGTGTCTGGAACTCTTATCATAAAACTCAGTCTTACAGATTAAGATGTTTCATGAATTACACTTGACAACGTATCCTTCCTTAATACAGACAAACTTACAATAAAAAAGCAGCAAATACCAGATGGTCTATGCTGATGTGTGTTCTCCATCTTCTATCTATTATGTATGTATCATGGAAAGTATTTGCTTCTGCAGCTTCTCCAACAAAGCACTTCCTTTTTTGTGCCTATTTTATGTTAATAATGCAATTAGAATGGGTGACTTAAACTCATGGTAAAATGGGAATCCATAAAAGAAGAATATGATGAGCCTTGGGCAGGCTCGTTGGAAAAAGGGTGTCAAGGCTGCAAAATGGAGACAAGAAAAATATTTCATGGGTTTAAGCAGCCTTAGTGCTCCGTGCTGCATCGCCACACGTTAGGAGGAAAAATGACATTTTTGGAGTTGAAAATAGAAAAAGCACAAATTCAAACCCATTTTTTAAAAATGAAAAGCTCTAATAGTGACCTCAATGCTTTGACAATTTTGGATCATGCATGCAAAAAAATCAAACATCCATTCTCGACTCAGACAACAAGTGAAAATGTCATTTCCAAAGTACCTTACAACTGCTTCCTTACCTTCTTACTAGTAAGGGTTTTAAATGTCTATTGTCTTGAAAACAGATTACACACAATCCTTGCATTAATAAAACCTATGTTTTTTATTTTGATTACTGAATAAACAGAGATGACAGAACTGTGAACACCTTCAATTTTCCCCAAATCTCCCTCTGAAGGACAGAAAAGTAACTGTAATGCTAACTATCCTTACGTGTGCTTGAAAGCGTATTCTTACCAAGCTCCACAGGAGACAAAGGAAGGAGTTTGACAAAAATTTCAACATGCATAGAACAGCTACAGAAACAAAATTTTAAACAGTTATTGAGTTCAACCTAACACTCAGTTGGAACAGAGAAATAGATACAGAGCATCACATACTACTGATGGCCGTGGCATGCAGACACCAAAATTGTCAAAATTTGCAACCTGCATAATACCTTTGGTTGAATTGCTCCAACGGTTACCTTCAGAATAATGGGATAAAGTCAGCAGATTGACACATGAACCCCCAGCGCCAGATCCAAAAACAGTGATTCTTAAGGGGTCACCGCCAAAGAATCCAATGTTCTCACTAGCCCATCTTAAAGCCTGTATGAGATCAAGGAGTCCATAGTTGCCTTTTGCAGCCTGATCCCCTGTACTCAAGAAACCTGGAAAATCAAAATAAAAAGATACCTTAGAACACCCTTTTTAAAGCTGACATGAATCAAATAGGCATTAAATTTAAATACAACTGAAACCCGTGTGCAACAAGGTGAGTGCAGTCCAAATTCTTTAGTAAAAAACTATTTCCCACAAGGATAAAAGAATTTACTTTAGGAAAAACAGTAGAGACTGAAATCTGAAAAATGACATTTATCTTCCCCAAGTTATCCAGGTAATAGGTAACAAGGGGCACCTAAAGAGAATGAAAACATTCTGAAAACCCCCCAAGGGAAATATTTTAGAGGCCAAGTTTCTTGGTGGAGATATTTGAGATAATATCCCGGGGTGTATGAAAATGTGCTTTTGCATAAAACACTGTCAGTCCTCAAGTTGCTCATGGTCTAACATGGTTGGAATTTAAGGTATATGTAGCAGAATGGCAGGGTGTGGGGATGGAGAGCAGGTGTATTTTTCTAAGACTTGTACATAAAATTACATGCAACACATTGCATGTATATGTATGTATATATTTTTGTGGATGATGATTCATGGTTAAGAAATAATCACCATGTCAGAAGTCCTTTGAGACTACATTTTGGAATACCTTAAATGCTAAACTGAGATTAGCTCAATTAGAAATCAGTGCAGAATAACTTAAGAGTTTTGAAAAGTTTGGACTCATATTTCTGGAATGTTTAAAGCTGTGCTTTATAGTGAATCTGATAAGGAGGAGGAATTATGTTGCATAATAAAAAGAATAGAGGTTGAGGTTATAGATATTTGAATTGACATAGTGGCAAAGGCAATTGAATAAAGGAGATAGAAAAGTATTGTGGTAATAAGATCTGAGTGACTTTTTATATATGAAAGTTGTAGGAAGAAGAGTCAAAGATATTACTTTAACAATACTTTAAACATATTAATTCATTTCACTGACTTAAGAGCTTTATAATGTTTATTATAACTTGCAAGACAAATATCTACTCTGTAATATATGGTATATTTCTGCATTTAGTAGAAATGAAAAATGAGTATTGTATAAAATATTCCTTTTTACAGACCATTCATGTTTTCTGTAGAAAATATTTAGAGATATAATACATATAAATTGATTATATTGAATGATAAAACCTCCAGTCTCAAAAAGTGCATAGGACTAATATTTTAAAATTAGATTTATTCTCTTATGGAAACTCAACGTAACAGGTCAATATTTATGATAAAAATTATTTTATTCAATTTGAAACATACCTCTATTTAAAAATGAGACAGAAGTCAATTACATTTGCGAAAACCAGACTGTGATAACAATACCTATTGGTTGAGTTGATCGATCTATACCCAAGATAAATGAATGGACAAGAAATTCTTTAGGGTCCTTGTAGAAAGCAACAGATGAATACAAATCTTCTTGAATAATTTTGAAAATTATGAAGAAATGCAGATGCCTAGCCCTTCTTTTCCTACAAGACCAAAAATTCTAAGAAACAAAAGTATAATCTGTAGTCCATTGTTTGTGTGTGTATATATATGTGTGTTTGTATAACTCTGGAAATATTAAATCATCCTTGAGAGGGAGGTTAATTTTTTAAAAATAGGTTCCAAATAAACATGTCTTTCTGGTCATACTTATTACCATTTATTAAATCTACATAACAATTTAAGGAAATTTTCACGCTGTCTTTTTACATAGAAGTACTTTCAAATACTCAGTAGTCATATAAACAAAAGCCTATTAAAATACAAAACAAAAAAAGGGTGGCAGAGAACTCTTTCAACTTTATTTGCTATTAAGTAAATTTTTGTGTAAGACAGAATCATTAGTTTAAATTCCTGAAGGAATCTTTTAGAAATGTTTTGATTTACAACAATAGACTGATGGCATGAACCCTGAAAACAACATTATGGAAGGATTACTGGGCATTACATAGAAAGGACTCTTGAAGGATAGAGGAGATGTGTGTGTGTGTATGTGGGAGTGTGAGTGTGTATTGAGAAAGAGACTGAGAGAATAAATGAGAGAATGAGAGAATAGGTAGTTTATTACTTACAATTCTACATCACAAACATATTCAGAGAGAAATTTGATTTCTGAACAGCTTACGCCACTCAGCACAAAACCCAGAATTTGTATTTAATTCCTCTTGAAATAATATTGAATAACTCCAGTTACAGTCACATGAATCTCTATATTCATGTAACACTGACTTACTAATAAAACAACCTTCCTTCCATATGTATAAGGTAGACAACCATAATAATAATAACATTATCTTTACATTAAATAAATACTCTCCCCTCTATAATTCCAGTTTCAGTAGCACCATTTTAACCACTCTGGTAGGTCAAATAGTTTTGTGTTTATGTTCCAAACTGTAAAACAGGTCAATTCTATGAAGAGCAACTTCTACTTCAAAGAAGTAGCATCTTCAAGAAAAAAAATTTAACAAAATAAATTCAACTCCAAACTTGCCTTGTTAAGTCATAGCATGGAAAATGGAGTATATCATCAGGTTAAAGATTGTGTCCTAGGCTTGGAATGTCCAAGCTACTCTGTCAAGCTCCATTTTTACCTTCAACACTGAATTTCCCTCACTCTTGAGTCCTACTTCATGTGTATGTGGTAGTTTATCTATCATCTATCTATCTATTATCTATCTGTCTATATCTATCATCTATCATCTATCTCTATCTATCTATCTATCTATCTATCTATCTATCTATCTATCTATCTATCTATCTATCATCATCTATCTATCATCTATCTATCTATCTATCATCTATCTATCTATCTACCTATCCATATCTACCTATCTATATCACCTAAAAACTAGCTGATCATTAGAGTGAATTCAGAGCCACTATCAGTTTTATATTGGGCAAGAATAATAGCTGCTGCCTCTGGTGGGGCCAGCCAATAATCAGGTAGTATCTCATTAGTCCTGATATAGTGGTACCACATGCTTTCATGAGCTCTTTGATAACTGATGCTATATTCAAACAAAACTAAGGGCACGAATGAGGAAACTTAAGTAAATTGCTCCTCAAAAAAGAACACAGTTTGCTAATTACCCAAATAAAGTACCTTAGCAGCATTCTTTATATCTTTCTACCCAATAAAGTATTCATTAACAGTTCTTTTAAAAATTAACTTAGCTGCTATGTCCTTAACAGCAGAATTATTTCAGATCACTCTAGCCAGAAATCTGCTCAGCTATAGTCCAGCCATGGCAGAACTCAGTTTTGCAAAGAGCTGTAAGTGTTGCTTGCTTTCATTACTTTGGAGACTGTTTTCCCTTATGTCACTTAAATTATTCTTAACAGATAGTCACTCATTTTATCTGGCTTTTCCTGGCCTTCAACTATAAGCTCCTTGAATGTGTGACTAATTGATCTTCAATACAATGACACATGATTTTTGCAAGAAAGAACAATAATGATTATAAAAACAAATCCTTTCTGTTGGGGGGGGGACTGGGGGAGTGAGAGGAGCAGAATTTTCCAAAAAAAAAATTCAACTGTTTAATTGACTTATGAATATAAAACTGTGAGAAAATTATTACTTTTAAACTTAAGACAAACTTTCAAAATTGATAAATACAATTATTCCAAGAATTAGTTCACTGACTTATGTATCCACTACAATTGTCATTTAACTGTGTGTTCAGATAGAATTTATGTAATACCATTCTTTCCATCTAAAAATTTGATCTATTAAACAACATCTACAATTGTTTCTACATGGAACTACTTAGTTCTATTGATCTAATTAAATTTACTGAGTTGGTTTGGCCTTAGTTTGATGTTTACTTGTTCTAGCAACTAGGTTTATATTCAGGTGTTAGAGAAAAACCAGGCAAATGAATATGGGTCCACAGGCCCTTGGAATGGAAAAATCAGATCAGGCCTAAAATAAATTGGGCATGGGGAATATAAATAAAAATAGATTATTACTGTGACCAATTTATTGGCTTGGGCAGTTGACATCCACTGAACTCAGCTCTCTGACAGGCAGACCTGAGGAATATGGTAGAAGCTAAGTTATCTTACAGCAGCTCTGAAGCTCTTTGGTTTATCCAATCTACATTCCAGTTTCTTACAGTACAACTGTACAGACTACATCTTTAGAATGTAAAACAGAGGAAAGCTGGGTGCTTCTCACTAGAAAAAAAAATATCTAAACGTATTCAAGGATGAACCTGAGACTAGGAAAAATGCAGACTGTTTCCATTTAAGATGACATCTGAAATGTCAGAAATTTGAGATGTCAGTGATCTATAATTTAGAAGTGCTTTATTTTTTTGTGGGGGAAAGGGAGCAAATTTTGAATGTCTGTGTTTTAGTATTTGTTTCTGGAAATGTTAAATGCAATATATGTTTTTCAGAGTCTGTCACAGTATGCAGTTCATGCTCTAAAGAAGTAGGAGAGAAATCTGTGTCTATCAGTGCTGTTGCTTGGATACAGATGACTGTGGTTGCCTCTGAGTCACATGGATAAGTACTTTAAGACAGAGACTCTATCTATCATCTATCATCTATCTATCTATTTGTCTATCTACCATCTATCTATCTATCTATTATCTATCTATCATCTATCATCTATCTATCATCTATCTATCTATCTATCTACCATCTATCATCTATCTATCTATCATCTCTCATCTATCATCTATCTATCATCATCTATCTATCTATCATCTATCTATCTATCATCATCATCATCTATCATCTATCTATCATCTGTCTATCTATCATCTATCTATTATCATCTATCTATCATCTATTATCATCTATCTATCTATCTATCATCTATCTATCATCTATCTATCTATCATCTATCTATCTATCTTCTATCTATCATCTATCATCTATCTATCTATCATCTATCTATCTATCATCTGTCTATCTATCTGTCTATCTATCTATCATCTATCTATCTATCATCTATTATCATCTATCTATCTATCTTCTATCTATCATCTATCTATCTATCATCTGTCTATCTATCTGTCTATCTATCTATCATCTATCTATCATCTATCTATCATCTATCTATCATCATCATCATCTATCTATCTATCATCTATCTATCTATCATCTATCATCTATCTATCTATCTATCTATCATCATCTATCTATCTATCATCATCTATCTATCATATCATCTATCTATCTATCTATCATCTATCATCTATCTATCTATCATCTATCTATCTGTCATCATCATCTATCTATCTATCATCTATCTATCTATCTATCATCTATCATCATCTATCTATCTATCTATCTATCATCTATCTATCATCATCTATCTATCTATCTATCATCTATCTATCATCATCATCTATCATCTATCATCTATCTATCTATCATCTATCATCTATCTATCTATCTATCTATCTATCTATCTATCATCTATCTATCATCTATCTATCTATCATCTATCTTTCTATCATCTATCTATCTATCTATCTATCTATCTATCATCTATCTATCTATCTGTCATCTATCATCTATCTGAATGTTAAAGTGCTGGCCTTGCAGCCATAAGACTAAATAGTAGTGAGGCATCCTTCTAGGGACTTGGGAATGTGGACTAGAAAAATAATTCATCAAGGATTTTGCATCTTAGACATAAAAGGATTTAAAACTGTAGAATTAATAGTTCAAAGCCTACCAACTAAAAACCCAACTGGAAATCCCATATGATGTCGCCCTATTTTAGTTGCCAAGTTCAGTCAGTTCTTCCCTTGCATTCTGTTTCTCTCCTCTTTCCACTCATGTCACTGACTTTTCTAGGTTCTCCTCTTTACTTCTTAGCCCCATAAAATCCTTCTACCAAACCATTCAACCTCCAAACTTCCAGCAAACAAGTCCCTCTGTCATCAGACCCACTTTTGAAAAAATACTTTTTTCTAGTAGGGGGACACTGCTATACCAAAGTAAAACCTCATGTTAAGACATCATTGGATAGTTTCCCTTTGAGTTGAGATTGATTAAAATGTGATAGTTAGAAATTCCCCCAGTTGGACAATTTAGGGTCTGTGTAGGGGAAAAGAACACATGCACATACCATTTAATTTCCCACCATCACCAGCTAGTTTTCTTGCTCTTATGTTCTCTTGAGAGCTACTGTCTAAATTCTTAGAAATCAACAAAGGGTAAAGTCAAAAATAATTCCCTTTTTGTATGTATCCTCTGGGAGAAATTTGTTATGAAATGGGGCTGATATCTTAATATCACATAATTTGGTGGTATTTCTAAAATTCTATATTTTTGTCCATTTATTTGTTGTGAGGTAATTTGCCTTTTAATGACTCATCTTTTGGAAGAGCAAACTGAGTTTCTGGCCAAGGCTTCTGATTCTTGACAGCGGGACGTGGACATGTGCAGTGGGAAAGGAGAAGGTGACAGCTAACAGGGGCCTGGAAGGAAAACACTTGTAGATGTTTCTCTGTTTTTCAGTTCCCAAATTTCCAATATTTTCACCATCTCCAAGAAAATAGGTGAGAATGATATGCCTGTTGTACTCAGTTTTAACGTTTGTGATCCTTTCCTCAAAATAGGGCTAAAATATTTATGTTAACAAATTTCTTCTAAATATAAGTCGTAAGGGAGAGAAAAGGGCCTTGATTTGCTTGGCTCTGAATTATGTACACTATTCTCATTTCAGGATTGGCCCAAGATACTGGGGAAAAAGTAATCCACAGCCCCAGCTCTAACACCGATTGCCTCTATTTTCCACCCCAGCCTTAGGCTGTGGATGTTCACACTTCTTGGTCTGCAGGTCAAGAAAAACTTATCCAACCTTCCCTGAACTAGGCTATTGTGGGCTTCCTGTCCATTTGAACCTGGACATCAAATCTAATATTAAAATTGACAATATTCCTACACTTTCTGAACAACTGCTTTGCTTTCACAAAGAAGTGGAAAAGGAGAAATCTCCCTTGTAAAAAGGCTGCTTAGAGAAAAGAGACATTGTTTAGTTTTAATTGTTCAGATTATGCATGAATGTGTCTACTGGTTTACATGCTTAATATACTTTAAAGCATGTTATTGAAGGAGCCACAATAGCTATCATATAAGAAAATTCTTCAGGAACTATATAGTTAAGAACTATACTATTTTCCATTTTTATTGAAAGGAAATATAAATTTCAATAGTTAAACAGAAAAAGTTTAAAACAATCACAAAAAAAGTTTAATGTATGAATACAACATGCTGATTCTACCTTTGTATACATTGTGAAATGGTCACCTCAAAAAGTCTAGTTACCATCTATTGCCATACAAGTCATTTCAATATAATTGACTATTCTGCCCAGGGGGTACATTACAACCCCGTGAGTTTGTTACTTTATAACTGGAAGTCTGTACCTGTTAATCCCCTCCCCTCATCCTCCCACCACACACACCCCTCCTCTCTGGTTACCACCAATCTTTTTTCTATCACAGATGTTTTTAAACTGTTCTACAGATCGTAGTTGGCAAGACAATTTAAAATACATATGTTGCCCTCTAAGTTTATTCAGATACTAAAGGTATTTGTTGTGACATTAAAAACATTTAAGGAATATTTTTAAGGGCAAAGAACAAGTTTGTATTCACTGAAGTAAGTTCCTTAGAATTCGACTCAAACATTTCATTGGCTGTATTATAATGAGAACAGTTTTATGAGCCAAAATACTGTGATGATGATTAAATAGAAGATCTTGTGTCTTGATTGGCTGATTGCTCATTATTTTAGAATGGTTAACAAAACTGCTAAAACATATTGGTAGTACATATTTTTAGACTGTAGAAGAAAATGGCAGGAAAAAAAAGCAAGTGATTATGTGAGTAATTTTGACCCTCATAAAAGAGGCAGCAGTGGTGAGCTGCACATAGCCAGGGGCTGAGCGGGGAAAAGGGGTGATGTGTTCTCCATCTCCACACTTGACCCCTGAGAAAGACACAAATAGTACAAAAGGAAAAAGAGGTTATAAAGTCTGAGAAATGAATAAAGCTGAGAAGACTAATTTCATATGAATACTGACTAAACCATATTATTTTACTTATTTTATTTCTACCATAATAGCCTTTATTGAGAAGATAAATGTTGGCCTAAGTATGACTAGTAAAATCTGGTTTCATTAAATGCTGCTTTTGTTATATTCTTCTCTGTTAAAAGATAATCTGACTGATTTAGTGGTTTTAAGGTGTTTTGTTTTTGAATACTTTCAGGATTACAGAAACATTTCAAATATAGTACAAACAATTACCATGTACCTTTCACCCAGATTTCCCACATAATATCTTCTTTCCTTTCTTCTTTCTCTCTCTCTCTTTCTCCTATCAAATATGGAATCACATGTTGAATTGTTTTCTATTTAAACTCCTTAATTTTGAACAGTTTGCTGGTCTGTCTTTGTTTTTCTTGACCTTGATACTTTTTGAGGAATATGCGTCAAATATTGTATAGAATGTCCCTCAGGTAGGGTTTCTCTGACATTTCATCATGATTATAGTTGCGTATAACAAGAGAGAATTAATGATTTTTTTAATGCACAGCCTAATATACATATCATTGGACTATATTGTGTTTATAAACACCAGAAAAAAATAGGCACCATTCCTGATATTATGTAGACACAATCATGAAAGAAAACTAAATATCCAGAAGATAAATCAGTGAAGGTAATTTTTTTTCTTTTATCTAATACAATTACCCATGGTTGTAGGTATAACATATTGAAAAGGTGAGAGTAAGAATGGTATGAGACTTCTAAAACAAATGGTCTAGAAACATATGCGGAAAGAGAAAAGACTCAGGTTAGAAATAGTAAAAGCTAGGATATAAAGAAAATTACACTAAATTAGTTCCCAATAATCAGATCTGTGATAAAACTTCAGTGATAATCCAAATTTATCACTCCCCCAAATTTTAAATCACAGAGTTGTTTTTTTTATATCCAACTTGTCCTAGGGAGTTTCAATTAATGGTTCTTAAAAGACAAGCTTCTGAACTTTAGATCAGGGCCATATGCACTTTGGAGCAGCTGCTAGGTGTACAGAAAGGCACTAGAACGGGGCCCGAAATATCCGGAGGCAAACCACTAATTCCAGCGACCAGTGTAGCAGCCCCAGCAGCTAGCCTCGGGTAATCTTATTTGTTAATGCCAAAGGGATATATGACAGGTCTTAATTAGATGTTAACAATAAATCCACCTAATACTGAAAATCGGGGAATCATTTTTTTCTTTTGGGTTCTATTCAAGCCTAAGTAACATAGCGAAATTTGGCCCCTGCAATTCATCGCAAGTATCGCCCAAAGCTCCAAATCTATTGCTGGGTTAACCAGTGAGGGTTCACCAAGAGGAAATTACTCATGTAACGTGGCCTTCAAGTTAGATGAATTTTTCAGCAGTTTTCCTGGCCCAGCAATTCCTGTAGTAGCTAATATGGATCCTCAGCTCAGAGGGTCATGGAATGCTGTCCAACAGCCAAGGAAATATTGAAACAAGTAGAAGGTCAATTTAGAAGAAGCGGTGATGTGAATCTCCCCCAGGGTGCCCTCACATTAAGCTTGGCTTTGTAATTGAAAATAAATCTTTCATGTCTGGATGACAAGTCTGAGTTCCTGTCCTGGGTGCAGTTTTCACTAAGCATTATATTTTCCAGCTTGAAGTCACTGTCCTTTCAGCTGATTTGACCTGCAGTGCCACGGTAGGATGTTGGCTGCCAAGTTATTAGCTGTTCAAGAAAAAAGTGAAACTAATCTCTTTATTAATATTCATGAAGTGAGATGAGACTCTGAGACTCGAAGGCACAGAGACTGATGTTACAAGCTCTGCAGTGAGGCATCCTCCCCGACATCCAGTACCACAATCAAACCCCAGAGGGGAAGGGTGACCCTTGGCAGACATGGTGCAAGAGACAGCTGTCATGGGTTCAAGTGACAGCTTGGTTTTCCAGCACTTTAATGTAAAGAGTTAGTCCTTTCTCAGAATAAAAAGAGCATCCTATTAGGGCACTTTCTGAAAGACATACAAACACTGAATTCAATTTTTTTCTTTTACATTGAGGACTGGAGGGAGCTATACTGAAGAGAGGTATATTTTAAATTTTAATTTGCTAACACACAAAGCACTTCTACATCAGTTTGTGGCTACTGAGGAACCGGTATATAGCCTGTCTTCCCTTTGTTATACATGTTCCTTCTTTCTTTTAGAGATTCAGGTAATCATAAAGATCAATTAATATCACAAATATGAATCTTTTAATGAAAAGTAGTTTATTAAATCAGCATTTGTTGGGCACCTACTTTTTGCCAGGAATTTCACTAGTTACTCAGTACACAAAGTCTCATAGGACACATCCCCTGTTTTTCAGGAAGTTTGGTTTCATTCAAATGTTTCTTGCATGTATTCCTTGGCCTTCCTGCAATCTCATTATTTAGTGAGCACATGAAAAAGATTCTTTGGACTCCACCTAATGAATCAGAGTGTCTGGAGGACAGGCCCAGAGTCTCTGAGGGTGGAAACTTGAGCACAATTAGCAAGTCCCCAGGTGATTCTGATGCATACTTAAACTTGAGAATTCTCATGTCTTAAAGATAAAGAGGGTAAGGAATTCCTACCAAAAGCATTAGGGCTGGAAAGAACTTTGGTAACTAATGCAATCACATAACTTTACAGGTGAGAAAACTGAGGATCAGAGAGTGAATTGTATAAATTGCCTGATGTTACACAGTTGGTGAGGACCCAGTAATTTCCTGTCTTCTAAGTCTAATGCTGGTAAAGGGTAGGAAACAGGTTGTGCATTTCTTCATTCAAACCATTCACTAAATTGTGTGTGTTCCCTTCTTGTTACTTTACTGGTGAACTACTTCTGTGTAATGGTGTTCTGTATTATAGGATTATCTGACAAAAGTTAAATATATAAAACTATATCTCTGTTGACATTTTCTCTAGATTACCTTTCATTCACCCTTAACTATTCGAGAGTAGCAGGAATATTTTCCCATGTAAAAATCAGTTCTTCCACAACAAAAAATGAATATGTGAGGCCTATTCTATATACCTTTATGAACTTTTATTGCAGTTAAAAATACCAATTTTTATCTACAAATCATCCTTATATTTCCAGAGGGAAGGAAAGACTGGATTTTAAAATGTGGGACAATAAAATCCTTAATCTTACTTCTAAGGTTTTATCTACCTTGGGAACAAATATTATCTTATAAGCTAATTTTATTATTCTCTTTGCTAGGAAATTATTTTCAGAGCTGAAATATTATGTAGTTTAAGCCAGTTTCCTTTTGTTCTGCAGTCAGAGAAGATGAAAACATCTGGCAGGTTCTTCTGGCAAGAAATTCAAGGAAAATCTTTACTCTTCAGGCAAAATAATCCAATTCTTTTTTGTCTATGTTGTATGGAACTATTCTCTGACTTATATAAATGGATAAATACATAACATAGATGGATATTTGTTGATCAGAGCGAAGTTATAGTAGTTTAATTCACAATTTATTTGAATAAAGTTAACTATAGCAAAAGCAATGCTATGAATTCTACAGAAAATGATTTACTTTTTAAGTTTTTCACTTGTTATCCATGCCAAAAGAAATATAATTATGCAAAAAAAAATATCAGGCTAAGAATTTTTTTGAGTTATCTAACAGGAAAGGCCTGCTGGTGTATTGAATTTGACCAGCTTTGCCCAAGTACCATAGGGTTGTCTCAGAACAGGGCCACCACCCAATGGTGAAGAAATTATCATGGTGCAAAGGAATCAGCCTGAAGGGGGCATGTTTTACTATTTATCCAAAGTTGTCTTCTGCTGGTGATAGCTGGCCCAAGAGGTTCACAAGAAACTTCTGCTGATTGTTAGTATTGTATGTGTGTGTAAACAGGCTGAGACTCTTCCTAGATGTGGAGAGGAGGCCATCCCATTATTCTTACAAAGAAAAAATATTGATGATCTATTGTATACTGAAAACTGGTCCAATATTAAATGAACATTAGTTGACAAGTTTTCGTTTCTTGGTAACTATTTCTGTGACTATTTTAGAATCATAAAAATAGCGGTTTCTATTTCATTATAGTTTCCTTTTTTATTTATAGAGTTGGCTGATATTGTGATCATCTAAAATGAAGAACTCTACCAAAGCACATGAGGTGGGCTGACATAAAAAATGGTTAGTACCAGTTATAGTTGCAAGTTTGACAATAGGGCAAACCTTGATTTCCTACTAAGCTGAGCTGCTGTAGTCAGTGGTAAAACAAAAAAGCCCTTCCTTATTAAAAGCAGCATGTCAGTTCTGCCCTGGGAAACCTTGCTCAGAGGGACAAAGAAGGCTCTGAGTGTAGGAGTGATCCGTACTTGATTATCTGTACAGCCTAGGTCACAGCTGCTCCATTCCCCGAGCTGGGCCATGTTCCTCTTAAATTAGTTGTGATCACAAGGAAAGAATATTAACTTCTCAAACTCAGCTTCCAGGCCCAGCACCAGGTTTGCTCCAGTAATATGACCTCCTTCCCCACCTCTTTTTCTCAGCCTCTTTGAATCAGCCAGGGCAGACTTATTCCTTCCTTTTCCAGAGTCTTCCTTCAGGCATTCATTTATTTAGTGTCCTTCTACTTGTGTTTCCTTTGCTATCTTAAAATTTCTCTGCATCAGATTCTCATTCCTCAAGCAACTGTTTTTTTTCTTTTACAACCCTTTTCCTGAATGCAAATAAAGCCCCAATTCAAATCAAAACAATAAAATTCAAATAAAAAACCAACATTTATTTTGGTCTTTCCAGAATATGGACTAACTACATGATTTCAGTAATGCCTAGTCTATTATACAGTGATTACTAATAATGGTTATTAGTCCTGTGTAATATAACTAGACTTCACTGAGAACTTAAAACTATGCTAGGCACTTGGTTAAGTGCTTTGTATGCCATGTTTCATTTAATCTATATAATAACCCTGAATAGTAGATAGGAGTTTGAGGTTACCTGTGGGTTAATGACAGAGTAAGATGTAAAGCCTTTGTCCTGAAAAAATGTATGCTCTTAATATTTTGATAATGAAGTGTGCCTTTATGTATGATCTTTTTTTAAGCAAAACATTCATCTGCCATAGCAATCCAAAAGATGATTTTTTTTCCTGGGCTTCTAAGCATCTCTCTTCTGAACACTTAACTTTTTTCTCCCTTAACAAATCATCCAGCCTACATAACCTCCTTCTATTCCTTGATAATATAATCTCCTCCTTTCCATGGGTCACACACTGGAACAAATGGATGATCCATTTGTGACAATGACACACAGCAGCCTCCTTCTTATAGTACAAAGGCACAATCAGAGAAGAGAAAAATAACTAAGCAAAAAAGGAAAGTGAGAGAAAACTCCTCTGGTTTTAAACATAACTCAATAGAAAATTTGTCTCTCATCAGAAGTATATCCAGGCTAATGACTTGTGGTTTCTTCGGCCTTCATTTAAGTAGAATAGAACACACTTATCATAAAGCAGGTAAGTGGATAAAGTACTCATTCAATTCTATATTAGTTTTAAAGGAAATGTGAACTAGCTTCACTTGATCTGAGCACTCTTCTCAAAGGAAGCCAGCTGTCAGAGCTCCTGGGGACAGAACTGTCTAGTCTTATTTCATAAAAGGGTCATATTCCCTGGCCATACAACTCAAATGACAGGCCCTGGCTCTTTGTCCTGAGTGCTCTATTCTTCATCTCTTCTGTACAGAGCCGCATGGTTCTAGGGGGGAAGGGCTCTCAGTTATGTTCAGAACATCTTACAGTGCAGTCCAAAAGAAACTTCACTGGAGCACTTGACAAGCCCAGCATTAGGCACCAAATTTAGGGAGGCATGGGAAATAAGCAACATGTGAGAGCAATCACAGTAATTGGAAAGGAAGGAAGAAGCATAGTTCTCAGCTTCTTGGTGTCTGTAAATGGAGCAGGACACAATATAAAAGACGAAGGAAGGGCACTGTCTGCAGTAAGTATGTTTTTGCCATCTAGCAAATAGGACTTCAGGTGTGTATCATTTTATTTAGAATCTAAGGCTGTACTATTAAGAGACAAACATATGGACACTAATACAATTGTTACATTCCCTTCAGGGTCCCTCACAACTCTCATTCAAAACTTTCAGTCATATGAAGGGCCATCACAGGTCTCCTGGACATGGAGAAGCTGCAGAGCAGGGGTCAGAGAAATAAGGATGGGGAAAATGACAGAGTGGAAGTAAAATAAAGAACTCTAATATAAACATTGTATATTGGATTACAGTGTCTGTTTTTGGTTCTGTCCTCCCCACTATAATCTGAGATACAATCTTTATGCTAGAATTCTTTATTATCTAATATGTCTCTAGTACACTTCCTGACATAGATTAAGTACTCCATAAATGTTTGCTGAATTAGTGACTATGCATATTTATTGTGGATAATTTTTATAAATTATGTGCACCACTCTTTTTCATATTAGACTATAAACATTTGAAGGAGGAGGGGAGAGAAAGAGAATTCACCTTTGTATATCTTGCCAGACTCTAGCACACAGTAGGCTGCATTTTATAGAATAATAGAATGTACAAATGAATGTGGGTGTCATTGTTCCTAAACCAGACTGGAGTCTTGTCTCTGCCATCCCTCCTGCACATCCCCTAACTTGCTAATGATCTAGCTGGGCCCCACCTAGGTGGAGCTGGAAGTCTGGCACCTACGAGTTCTGAAGCTAACCTGATTGTGCAGTGACCCACGTCACTCACTAATACAGCCGATGTGAGTAAATCAGTTGTGCCTACTCTGCTTATTTCTGTGTCCAGACACAGGCTAAAAACATGTCCTGTGGATTATTATTTTTTGCAGGAATCTTCAATTTACATGCATCACAGAGCTGCAAATTTTCTGGCATATTTACAGACACTCTCAGTCTCTATCAGATAAGGTCAGACACTCGAGCAAAGCAGAGCAGTAGCGATCACTGTGGAGCCTGTACATCTACTCTTTCACAAATGGGGATGTTTCCAGCTGAGACGGCTGTTAGCCATGTCCTGAGAGAGCTGTAACACATGGCTGGCTTAGGCTCTCTATCTCATCTCTGAGCTGGGCTGCTTGACTGGTGAATGATGAATGCAAGCTGGCCTAGCTGACAGCTGTCTACGACTGAGGGGCTGTAGATAACTTTAGGTAAGCTGAAAGAAGGGTGAGACTTCTCTGCTGCTCTGATAAAATCATCTGGGTGGGAAGTCAGAATAATGGGTAGAATGGTGAGAGAGCTGGGACAAGAAGGACGTGTCACAAGGCCCTCCATAAAGGTTTTGAGAGACAGAACGGGAAAATGGAGATGGTTTTTTGTTCAAAGACATTGAATAGACTTTCTGCCAGATGAACGTGAAGAGTCCACATGAAGAAGCTCACTAAATTGTGAGCCTGTTAAGGTCAAGGATTGTTTTTAGTTTCAAGGTGATGTGTATCCCTAGGGCTCTCAGTAAATGTAACTGGACTTGAAATGGGCAAAGTACTGTCAAGCCTAGAGAATCATCTTTAATATTTGTCTCTAAATAATGCCAAAAAGCAAGAACAACTCATAAATTTCATTGGTATTATAAAGAGGCATATACAATCTTCCCTTATGATTGATTCACAGTAATTTAGAGAGTGCTTAAGATGTATCAGTCTTCAGATTTGGAAATGACCCAATGAAAAAGGCTTTGTGCTGTTGGTTCTTTAGAGTGATTCTATTCTGCATACCTACCTGGCCCATAACATAACAAGGTTAAGGGTCAATAGGCATTTAAGTTGGATCAGCTCGATTTACTAATCACTTTCCTGCCAGTCGACTATCTATGCTGCTTTGGTTCCTATGATCCCATCCTCAGTGTGGCCTTCTGCTGATTATCTGATCATTAAGAGCCATATTTTCCCACTGCAAAGGAATTAACCACCCATTCATTCATGAGTGTATGTCTTCTAGGATCCAGAAACGGTCTTTTAAAAATGGAGATTTTTTTCTAAGGTAATCCCAGTGAGCTTTTCCTAAAGCACAGTCTTGCCTATTCTTCCCACAAAATCTTGTCTGTGTGTGAAAAGCTGGTCTTAAAGTGATAGCTGGTTGGATTCAGAGATAAGATCATTTATAGAACAACCAATGCACTGAAAAATCAGTGATTTCATTTTCATTGCATTTGACTTGGGCAAAATAGGTAAGTTAAAGGGTGGTGAGAATCTTGCCATGTCTGCTTTTCTTTTATATCTTTGCTTTCTTTCAGCTTCAACAGGTATTCAGTGTTATCCAGGGCCAGCATTGCCATCTTCAAATACTTGCTGTGATACTAGCTAAATAATCTGATGAATGACTTGAATGTGTAAAAGTTGGTGTGTATCCCTAGGGCTGGTCACTTAATAGACAATAAATAATATTGAATTGGACTGAAAATGGGCCCAATTTGTCAAGCTACAGAATCACCCTTGATGTTAATCTCCAAGTAATAACAATTACGTTCCATATTAGGGAACATATTAGGTTACATATCAGGTAACATTTTCATGTACTAGGAGACTTTTGGAGACAACATTCAGAAAAGTCTTAAGAGTCTAAAAAGTAATCAGGCAGAATATTTGAATCAAAACATAAATTATTCAATTTGTTCTTATAGAGAATTTTAAAAACTTACTTTTAGAAAATAACCAATAGTAAAATCCCTGATGTGTGTAATATTTATTAGTAATATCCAGAATTTAGAAGCAATTCCATCACTTTACAGTCTTGTAGAGCTAATTGTATCTATATTTAGTTACTGTGTGTTTGGAGACCAGATTATTTTTCTTCATGGTTTTTAATTCCAGGTAAAAACTAATAAACCAAGGATATTTTCCCAAATGATACTGGTTAGGAAAAAAACCGAAGACTATAGTTTTAAATCAGTTGCCTATTAACATTCAGCAGCTATTGGCAATGCTGTCTTCCAACAGTTTTTAGTATTGATAGAATAGAATGCCGAGTAGAGTTTTCTCATGTTGCCTTCCCCACAATCTAGACAGAGAGCTTAAGTCATGTTTTACATATTAAACAACAGCAGAATATGAAGAAGAATTAGTTTAAAAAAATAATAGAGGTGGTTGCCTTTGAATTAAAAATCACAGAGACTCTAAATGCCACTTTGAAAAAAATTAGTGCTATTAATCTGCACGTTCCAAATGGAACCTGGGGAGATTAAGCTACTGCTGGCTGCACATCTGTTACACAAAACCGCTGCATCAGAGGGTATAGATTAAAATAGAAATACACTGTGTAGATGTTCTTTGGGCCCCAGAACACCCTTATAAAACACCTAGTCACACGCAGTCTCCCTCTAATTTTCTGGCAACAATTTAAATAAATACAAGATGTCAGACAATAGTCTCAGTTCAGGGAAAAAAGGGCTTCAATTCCACCCAAGTTAATTGAGGCTAGAATCATTCCTGTGACATCTATGGCAATTTCACATTGGTGCACTTCAATTAAGGAATAATAAGAGTGCAAAGTAATTTATACTCATAGATTAGATGTCGTCTGTGAAAAATTACCGATTAACTCAAAGGCGGCCTCTGGAGTACTCACCAAGCATTTTAATGGGGGTCTCTCTGTCACCTCTTGCCCTAATATCTGGTCAGAAACTACCAACACTCTAAGTTTGCCTTTTAAAGAAGACTCAATATACGTCTACGACTTCCCCTTCTTAAAATTCCCTAAATCACAACTGTTTTGCAGTAATAATCAGTTTAATCATCCTTTTAAAAAGGCATCCTAAAAAATCTATTTTTCTAGTAGTATACCTAGACTTTTCTCTTTATTTCAGTTCTTCTGGTTTTACTTAACATTAAAAGGCATTTTCTTCAATAAAGTAACAATAAAAAGACATTTTTTGGATAACATTGTTATTCAAATGTTCTGTATTGTATTTCCACCTCAGTGAGCATATGTAACTAACTCTCAACAATGAGAAAATGTGGTGTTTGTAGTAAAGAGGGACCAGATTCTTAATTACTGTTTTCCTCAAACTAAAATTTTAAGTCTTGGTAGATGATGATCATGATGTAGAAGATTTTGTGCATAATATTTAACCTTTTTAAACTCTCCACAAATTAAGCAGGAGGATTATCACTTGATTATCCATTCTTAAATCAGTACTTTCTTCTTTCACTGTCTAAAGACATGACTAAGAAACATTAAATTAAAACAAATAGACTAAAAATAGCTTTCTTGAAATAATAACTCCCTTTTCTTTCTTCAGTTATTATCTGAAGATAAACAAGCTGAAGCATCAGGAAAACCCACATGTATTTTATTAGAAAGAAAATGGTCTACTTTCAGTTATTAGCAATTTATTCTTAGACAAAAGACCAAAATTAAATACACAGGAAGCAAGTTGACATTTTCCCTTTTCCTGTGATGAAGGGGATGCGAGACAGAGTGGACCTAAGGAAGTCAGAAAATAGGGTCCTAAGGTGAGTTCTGCTACTTCCTAGTGCTATGGAGTTGGGGTGAACATTTTGGCTTCTGTGAAACAGTGTTGTGTAAAGAATGGGCAGTTCCTCACTAGGCGGTTGTGAGGCCTGACTCTACTAACATGTGCTGCCTCTGTGTATGAAGGGAGCGTGCTGTTTCTGTAGGGCACTTTTCAAATAGGACACTAGAAGAATTAAAATGCTCATCTCTGTCTTTAACCAGGATTCTATGGTCCTTTTTCTAATAGTAAGGAATTACAATATGACGTAATTGGAGAGAATCTGCAACATCACCAACCTAATAGGACTTTCAGAGAACAAATGGGGAAAGTTTAAAAAGAAGCTGGGATAGAAAAAGGGTTACAGAGGGAGATTTTAAAGAGACTTTAAGAAAAAAAAAAGTAAGGACCTAGCTAAATTAATATTGGATAAAAATTTCTGAGCTGTAAGTCATTACAATGTGGTTCTCTTTGGTTTAGAAGTCTTGCTTTGTGGCAGCAGCTTATTTATATTTCTGACAGTGTTTATTTAAACCTCTCCATAGTAACAAAGTCTGTAGCCTGCCCGTCCATGAGCCTGAAAAGCCCCATTAAGTCATTCAGTGAGCCCTGGATCTGGGAAGACAGACATGTGTGAAAGGTGGAAGGTGAATGCGATCTCTGACTTCCTTGAAGCAAAGGGTTACGGAAGCAGTAGGCAAACAGCGTAATTTTTTTTTTTTTAGAAATTAAGAAATGTTTGTAAGTGAACATATAAATAGTTAATACACCAGTCACCCAGGCCTGTTTCCATATTCTATTCAGCTTTTCAAGATTTGTGATAAAAAATGGTGTGTGATTAAACTCCGACATATGGTCTGTCAGCTTTCTCCCTTGAAGTGACAGTGAAAATCAAGGCTGGGAGTGAAACTATGACAAGCGTCTTTGAGGACTTGGACCCGATCATAAAGCTGATAAATCTGGGTTGTATTTATTTAATAGCTATATATCACTTATGATTTACTAAGCAACCTAAAATGTTAACTCATTCAATCAATTTTACTAGGTCAGTGTCATTAACATCAGCTCAAAGTCATGCAGATGAGAAGTAGTAGAACCTGAATTTGAACATAGATGCTCTGACTCCAAAGTCGATGCTCTAAACCAGTAAACTCTGCTGCTGTGAGAAACTAGATTAAGGACTGCGTCATGAACAGAGCTGCTGTGCTATTAGCACAGATCTGAATTGACAAGGATGTGCATATTATTAGTTTGGTACCCATCTCCCCAAATGATGAAAATCTTAAGGGCAAGGCCTATTTTGATTTTGTTCTCTTAAAAATGTTAAGTACCAGGAAGGTGTTAATTTTTTTTTGTATTGGTGAATAATAGTATGCCCAAACAATGGCTATAAAATTTTTCCAAGCATTCTTGGCTCAGAAGTTCAAGGTCAACACCTGCCTGGGTATCCATCTCTCTACCGCATGAGAATTGCTTTTGAAAATTTTAGTCTATTGTTTTTTTATGGTCAAAGTGGTACACAAAAGAAAATTTAAAACCTGAAGAAGAAAACAAAACATATATAAAATAGAGAAAAAAAATAGATGACTTAGCTCATACTGGAAAGACAGAGAAGAAATACCTTAGGTTATAAAATTATAAAACAAGAATTTAAAAAAGATACAGAGTTATGATCAAATTTCCTAGTAATTAAAATAATTATAATAGGACTTCTTCACCTCTGCTTTTCTAGGAGGGAAATAAAGGAGAAAAAATATGTAGTATTCAAAGTGGTGTACAACTCTTGACACTAAATTTTGTCATTGTTTGCAAATGTTAGAGGAAGACAGCACCCGTTATTTTTAGGAGTCACCAAATAAGACAAGAGAGGCCACTTCAGTTGTAAAGTGGAGGAAGTGACACAAAGAACACAGTTTGGACTTTGGGGGAAGTGTGGCGGCAGATGAGAGAAAGCTGAGGGAAAAGGTGGAGCCCAGCATTTCCCTTGGGTTGCAAATTCCCCTGACAAGACATAGCCCACCTGGGTTCCTATGTTGGGGCCAAACAAAGTATGACAACATCTACCCTGTGTTGGAATCCTTGCTTTTGTTTGAAGATGTAGGTGTGTATGTATTCTGAGCCCTTGAACATCTGAGGATGGGAGTTTTGTTGTGTGTAATATCCTCGGTCACAGTGTTTTCATTTAGAACTCTATGGATACTGCTTTGTCCTCTCTGGACTGAAGTTTCACAGAGGGTTGGGGTCAGTGTGATTTGTGTCCCTTTCCAGGTAGCCTATGGTATGTTGGTTTTGTTGTTTTCTTTATGGGTTTTATTTTTGTTTTCAGGGGTGGGGGATGACTAGAGAATAACAGGATTTTTCATTCTTTGTAATTAAAAAAATGTTTGAGGATTTGTCTAAATGTGGTGTCTCTTTTTAGTTTTTGCTTATAATAGGAAACCTCTTTTTATTTAAATGCTTGGGTCATTTTTTCAACTCAAGAAAATTCTTATAATACATTTCATTATGCTTCTATTGCAATTTTTATATCTTTCTTAGAAAACTCTGCTAAAGTTAGTTTTCTGTATTTTTAATATCATACCTTTCATTTT
Source organism: Smutsia gigantea (assembly GCA_032199065.1). NCBI lineage: Eukaryota > Metazoa > Chordata > Mammalia > Pholidota > Manidae > Smutsia > Smutsia gigantea. Next base: position 220,338 of record JAVSCE010000453.1, read on the forward strand.
ATCCCATCTCATTACAATTCTATTTTCTTTTTCTAGTTATAAGTAAGCTTTTCAAGTATGATGTACATATCAATGAGCCAGGTTTCTACTGTATTGATTCTATGCTCTGCTAGCATCAATCATTATGGATTTAAAATTTGCCATTATTATTTAATTCTCTTGATATCCTGCCTTATCTTGCCACCCACTTTTTAATAACGGCCTGCTGTCTTTTATTTCAATCTATTTTCTCCAAGTTGATTTATACTTCTGTTTCAGAGGTAATGTATTATATGTTCTAGGAAGAATGTCAAATTTCTAAAATTATATTCCAGTTTCTATAACATTTTCAGAGGTCCAGTTTTCTTTCATATGGTGATACCTTTCTCTTGCTTGATAATATTTTTTAATGATGCTAATAGATATTAGTTGAACAAATTAGTTAACAAACTTAGTTTTAGAGTTAGAAGCACTGCATGTGTATGTATGTGAATTTGCTTTTATATATTTGGAAATAGTTGTACTCACTAGGAAACTAAAAGAAAACCCACAGAATCCATACAATAAAAACATAAAATAAAGATAACTGCCAGAAATTTCAAGTAAAATAAATAATAAAAAATGAAACTAAACTAAAGCTAAAATAAGTAAGGCCAAGTAGAGTAGTAAAAACAATTATAAATGGGACAAATTCTACTTTTAAAAGATGAATTTCTGAGTAGTTCAGAACATCCAAATTATGCTGATTTCAAGCAACACATTACAAAATGTAAAAATCAATGGATGGACGGGATTTACAAAGTAAACACACATAACATGCAAGCACTGAAAGGCAATATTAAATGTAGACAAAGTAAAAGTCAAGAAAGAAAATTTTGAACAACTTAATTTTTTTTTTCTAAAGAGGGACTGTTTTTGGATCAGAGTTCCATCCTACAATGAAAATAGTTGTCACAGATCTTTATGTGACAAAGGGAATAACATTAGATAGAACATGTAAAAGATATCTTAGAAACATAACAATTAAAAATTAATAAGGGAAAAATTGGTAGAAGTGCTATTATTTTAGAAGACCTTTGTGTTAACTCTGGGGGCACTTGACAGACTATGTAGGAAATATATATGGGCACAGAGAATTTGAATTACGTGTTATTTGGATTGTACATTAAATTAATATACATGTATTGAACCACAAGCACCCTGTAGAGAGCACAACTCCTTTTCAAACTCTTATGTCATTATTTACCAAAACTGATTACATGCCAGACCTCAAATATTTATAGAATTCAAAACCCACATTAGTGATATTCACTCAAATCATTTATCTATTACTATTTATTAAGATCCCACCATGAGCCAGCACTCTTCTGAGCACTGGAGATATAACAGTGAACAACACGGACTAGCTCTGTGTTCTTGGATCTGACTTTTATGCGGGGGAAGACATGAATAAGCGAATATGGCAGTCGCTACATTGTATATCCAACACTGGAAAGTGCTTAGAGTTAGGAAAGGAGGATAAGCAGAACTGGGGGTGATGAGTTCACTTTACTTCTTGCTTTTTTGGGGGGTCATTTTCTCGAACCTGTTGGGAATTTGGTCTGTTCTTAGTTCTGCTCTTTAAGAACACACTATTGCATTTAGAATAAAGCATTTCATAATTTTACAAAAGTAATCTGACCATAACTCAGAGGGTAAGTTAACAAATCCATACTTTTAATATTCAAGTAGCAACTGTAAATCCTATTGGTAACTACAAAGAACATAAATTGTTGACTCTCCAAGCCTATTAAGGAGGATTTTCCATTTTTAATTAAAAGAGATCCCCTATGCTACATTTTCTGGGTCTTAGGAACCTGAACTTTTGATGGATGCATCTGATCAGGACGTTATACGAGAATAATTAGGTGATATGTACTTAAGAAGGCTAAACCACTGAGCTAGAGTCACATTACCTCACACAGACACAGAGAAGTACTGAAGTGCGAACAAGCATCTGTACTAAGAAGGGTGCTGTGCTCTCCACTGTTCCTTTTTCCTCTCACCAGCCTCACTCGAGTTAATTGCATCATCACTTCCTAAGACCGAGGTCTCAGCAGAGAGGAAAATATTCAGGGGAAGAGTAATGGGGAAAGTGGGCTTGGGGCAAGGAGGTGGACAATTTCTGTTTAATTCCCGGTTTCACTGGGTTACATGTTCTCAAGAAGAGATTTCTAAATGAATTTGAGAGAGACAGCCTTAAACTTCAAATATATGCAATTTGAGTTCTCAGCCCAAGTCAGTGACAATGTTGAGAAAATCCAGGCCAAATGCTTTACACGTTGGTTTGATAATGTGTTAATACTAAAAAAAACTAGCCATCATTAGAATGCTGAAGGCAATGATTTCTTTTTATTTTTTACAAAGCCCGGAAGGATGGGATATAAAAATATCCACCAAAGGGAAGAAATGTGAAGGCAAATTATTTTAAAATTTAGGATATAAGATAATTTTGGGGAGAGAAGATTTTCTTATATATTTTTTAATTGAAGTTATAAACTGTACAATTTTATTTTACATTAATTTGGTACTAAATGTATAACTGAGTGATTTAGTGTGGAATGACTAAGTTTCATATTCTTTTATTCACATGGAACTTAAAGTAGGTTACTGAAAAGAACTATAGAAAATTAAAGTTTAAATGCCTACATAAAGCATAAAAGGAAAAAGAAACTATATGTCAACTTGTCATAGGCAGAACCAAAAGTAAGCTAGAAATTAGCATATAATACTGAATATAATAAATACTAAATTTGCATTATTAATAAAGAATTAAATGGCTAGGGTGTTAATGGTGATCATTCTTCAGAGGTTTGGTATTCATGAAATTCCATCCTCAGTGCAGAGTGTCTCTGCTGAAATTTCCAAATTTGTAAATCATTCCTTTGGTCCAAGAGGATATTCATCGAAATATTCAGTTATCACGATGCCATAAAGCCAAAGAATATGCACCTTCATGGTTTTATAGAGGACTAACACAGACTTACAGAGGCAAAGCCATTTCTCCCCATAACCACCAAGATTAGGAATTTTGTAGAGTGAGGCCAAGGTGAGAAAAGAGGCAAGTGTGGCACATGTCAGCAATGGGAGGCCGGACTTATGTCTATAAAAATAGGCTATGAAAAATAGAATGCCAGACAGTCTACAAAACAGAGAGGCTGACCAAGAAAACCTAGGGAAGTCTTCCGGGAGGAAATGCTATGGCTGGTTTTGACAGGATAGTAACAACAAAAGCCAGCATTTACTGAGTATTTTCTCTGTTGCTGATAGGAGCCATATTATGAAGGATCAGACATGCCCTGCTAAAAATCTTATTTTCTAACCTTGCACCAGGAGGAGTCACTGCAGGGCTTTAACATGCAGCGGGAGATGGGAAGGTTATGGATCTTCTATCGATTTGGCAGCAACATGGAGGGTGCAGTGGAGAAATATAAGGCTAGGAGAAAATTTCTTTTAAAGGTTATTGGATTATGCTTAATGTGGAATGACATCACCTAAAACTAAAGCCATAATAATGTGAAGGGAAAAAAAGTAGATGGTTTGTTGCAAATAAACAAGTTGAACCTGTTACTCTTCAAGATGTATTTGCAAAATACCAGGGATTACACTTTTACCAAACCAGGATATTCTGGAGAGTGAAAGGGCACACTAGGAACACCTCCATCTAAACAGGCTGTGTGAACCAAAGCTGTTCCAGGTCACCTGTTCAATGTAGTTTTTAGAAACGAGTGGTGGACCGACAGAGAGGTCATTTGGAGGTGGAAAGGAAAGAGATACATCAGAAAGACACAAGTGGTTAGCTCTTAAGAAAGGCCCCGCTGAATCCTAACTCAACCTATTTTTTTGGAAAGCAGAGGGAAGATGTGTGTAATTTTTCAGCTGTGGTGTGACTGTCAGATATAAACCTACTGAACATTTAGAAGCTTCCAGACATACGTATTCTGACAGCCATATTCCACTGAGGTGACTTCTCAATACCATGCACTTCCCGTGGCTCTAGTTTGCTGCTTCTTTGCACATTACTCAATTCTGAGTTCCTGTGAGGGACAGAGCTAAGGGGGAAGGGTGTCCCACTAACCTAGCTCTGCTATGATTGAGATGGCAGAGGGCTTCACAAAGCTCTCCTGGGAGCCTGAGCAGTACAAACTTCAGCAAAAGGTCAGAAGTGCTTTTGGGTGTTGCTGCTGGACAGCAAGTTGACACAAAAGTGAAGCGCGAATATCAACACATTCTGCACCAAGGGATTACATTTCCTTCCCTTTGAGTTCAATAGAAAATTTCATGCCATGTGGATTAGAGATTGATCTCCATAAACTAGTCCTATGCTAATAGTTTAGAATAGTTTTCTGTTTCATAATGCCATCTGTAATCATATTTCCATACTATTAAAAGGCATTTAAGTGAGTATAATAGTATTACATGCCATTGTTGAAGAATTAGAAAAAAGAAAACTTTAAAAATGAAAGTAATTACCGCCCATAATGTCTTCACCAGAATATCTACTGTTAAATGATAAAATGATTTCTTACATTTATGTACCCAATATGTACAACTTTCATTTGACATTTTCATTTAAAATTGTACCAGAAACAACTTCCTATACCATTAAAGTCACTTCGAGTGTGATATGGAATACAGGATAATACTTTATTTTATAAATGTACTATAATCTATTTATCATTTCTCTATATTTAAACATTTAGATTGCCAGTATTTCACTAAAACAAATAATGTTGAGGTGAACACCTTTTGCATGAATAATTATTTTCTGTATTCTAATCATTACAATTTCAGTAGTAAAAACACTGGAGAGAATTCTGTTCCTATTTTAAAGTAAATATATATTATGAAATTTCTTTCAAGAAGGTTTATATTACTTTACACACCAATACTAGTGAAACATCAAGTCTGTATCATTATATAACTCTTAACAGGGTGTTATAATTTTTATAATCATTTTGGATACTTTCATGGGGGAAAATGGCATCTCATTTTCTTTTAATTTGAATTTCTGTGACTTTTTAGTGAGGCTGAAAATTTTCTCATATTGTTCACAAATACATTTGAGTTTCTGATTGAAATTTTCCCAGGAAAATGTTCATCTTAATTCTTAGTCATTTTTTGAAGTTGGAAGTAGTGCTTTTTCAGTGTTATACCTCCTCTCCAATGACAGGGCCTCATAAGGCACCTAGGAAGGTGCTGTGCACATAGTGGGTGTTCAGTACATGTCAGTGTACAAGCCTGATTTGCACCTCACTGCAATGCCATGTATGGAGACATGTAGCCTTCACCTGTAGGAAATATTTCTCAAAAAATGTATCTAAAGACTAGTGAAATTGGAAAAAGTGTTTTGATGAGAAGGGATTTTAGGACTTTTCTGAGCTTTTAATTTATCAATTTGGGATAAGTGTGTGTCTTGTGCAATTACTATCACACAGGAATTGGAAGCTCAAGTGTATTCTGTTCACACAAGAGTGAATAAATTCCCATGTATAGACAATAAATAACAACAATAACAGGTTTGTGTAAACCAGGCCTGAAAAATTGTATTTACCTTCTTACCAAAAGAAATCCTTTTAAAAGTGATATCACATAATCAAAAGTATAAAAACAGAAATTTACTATATTATTGAAAAATTCCTTAAACTAATTTGCCAAAATTCCAATAATATTTTAAAGAGCCTGAAAGTATATTATGCTTCAAATCAAGCTCCTAAAAACAAACTTATGATTCAATTTTATTAATTTTGGGATTATGTAATTTAATTTTGTTACAAGTTGTAAACTGGGAGTTTGAGGAGACAGAGAAAGGTCATAGGGTGGGTGTGTATTATGAGCCATGCTTGATGTATATCTCAATCCTATTTTTAGATCAAGAAACTGGGACACAAATTTTAGAAAACTTGCCAAGATCACAGAGTGAATAAACGGCAGACTCATAATCAAGACCACTTCTGCCTGGAACTAAAGTCCATGTTCTGTCTTCTTCACTTTCTGTCTCCCAGGTCTTGTTATAAGTCTTTTAGAAATAGTAGCTCATTTAATTTTCATAATTCTATATCATAGGAACTATAAGTACCCATATTTTACTGTGGGGAAATTAAAACACAGAGGTAAAGATTTTGCCCAAGGTCACCCAGCTAATCGGTAGCAGAGCTGGGAATCAAATCCAGGCCATCTGAGACTAGATTCTGTACACTGAACCACAACACTGCACTCTCTCTTGATATGCAATGGAAATAGATGGAATCACTGATCTTCCATGGAATTTGACACTACTGCCTAATTTCGACAAGGTAATAGCTTCCAGGAAATTATCAGTCTGTTTTATAATCAATGTAATACAATAGTCTACTTACATGATGAGTATCTACTATTTCTTGGTTCACCCAGAAATGTGGTAAGCTAGAAACACCCTGTAATTACCTCATCACTAGATTTGTATAAAAATGTTATTTGAGGCAGGACATACTCTGAAAAAGAGCCATGAAAAGAGAGGGTATATTTCAAGCTATAGTTTAAAATGAATTTTTTTTTCACCTGATGTAGACAAAGGGAAAATGGAATGTTATGTACAGAAGAATACTATGGTAGAATTAGCATGGCAACTATGTAGTTACGCTACACTGAATAGCATCTAGGCCATACTTATTTTCTAAAAGATATTTTATGTCCCCCTTTCTCTTATATACACAGTGAAGAACATAAACTAATATCTCTATTTTATTTCCTTAGCCACTACTACACAGTAGGTATCCTGCAAATATGTGCCTTCGGGGATGAAAGTAAATGATTTATGTTAACAGAATCATGATCAGACTCATAATTGAGCCAAATATCAGTTATGTGGAACTGCATGACATTTGATTTGCAGAAGTTGTTCCACCTGACTTTACAGGAAGGTACACTGATGATGTATCATTTTAATTTCTTTCATGAGCACACACTGGAAAAAGACTAGTAAATGGCGAGGTTGTCTTTGTTGCAGTAGTGGTCCTCCAAAATCAAATGAACAAAGATAATCTTAATTTCATGAATCAATTATCTGAATAAATACCTACATAATTAACTGAGGAATTATCTTTGGAAAAACTCATTGAGAAATCATTTCAATATAAGGATGTAGAAAAACAGAATAATTCCAAGCTAATGACAAATTTTCTCATCACCATCAAATATGGTATAGGAACTTTCCTAAATTATGTTCAAATATATATTAAAAAATCACAAGTATTTATAATGTGCAAATGATGTCAGATTTGATTCTGTTATTTGTGCCCACACAATGGCCAAATTTAAAGGCAACTAGGCAAATTATATTTTTAAAACACTTGGTATATCTGTATAAGACAGATAAATATTAGATTATGCTTACATTAATTTCTTTCTCCATCTCTCTCCATGAAATATAATTCACATGAATTGAGTAATGCTATGTAATGAATATTTTTGAAAGACTGTTGGAAATCGAGGTCCCAACACCTGACACGTTTGCCACCAGACACTATTGTGTTTAGAGAATTGTCTCTGCCTTTCTGGTTAGCTTTCTCATCTGTAAGGTAAACAGGTTGAATTAGACGAATTCTGAAGCTTTTTTTCTGTTATAAAAACTACACTGTTTTAGAAAATATGACTGCACTGATCAATTATGAAATAACTGGAGGTAAAAATAAAATAATTACCTGAAGTGGTATGACTACTGTGTGCTATAGAAAAATCAGGAAGAGACTAAAAAGTTGAAGAGAATTGTGTTAGAATCTCCTGGAATTCTGCTGAGCTTTGCTACCTTCTATTAAACTTCCTGAGCTTTAGATTCCTCTTCTCCAAAAAATGGAGATCGTAATAAAAATATTATTATTTTTTTTCCTCAATGAGTAACAAGAGTGGATATTCCCTTGGATGACTATGTTTTAGCCTTACGATTTCACAGGAATTTAGTGTAATTAATCCACAGAATTTAAAATTACCTAAGTATTCAATTAGCTAATTGTATAAACAATAAACATGGTTCTATGATTTTTGCATAAAGTTTATGTGAATCTGGTAGGTAAGTACAACGATTGCTCATTCTCATTTATAAATTCAAGTAAATCCTATGCAATTACTCTTCATTACACTTAACTTTCCTTTTATAAACCTTACTAGACCAGGCCTAGAATTATTTCTAATATTTGAACCATTAAAAGTGAAGCATTCTATCTCTACTTGCTTTCATTTCTTGTATACCAGTAATAAATAACCAGGTCTTTAAGATTTAACTTCATGAAAAGACATGTGCTCCTTTGCAGCTGGGACAAATGGAAAAAGTCATCATCTCCAAAAGTAAAGAATTCCCTGAACTACCAATTTGGGTAGAATGGCCATAATCAGGCAGCCCAAGAAATGGGGAGAATATTCACAAAGGAACATTTCAGCAAGCCACTTCTTCATTTTAGTGTTGTTTTAAATTTTAGTGGATGGTATATAGCCCTTTTTAATTGAGTAACAAACATATAGCACCTGGTTCTTATGTCATGAGATACTTAAAAAGTAGAGGAAGTAACAATGAAATTCAATGTATCATGGGTCTAGTAAAAGCTGAGTTCAAGAAAAATGAGCCTAAAAGTGTCTTATACTGTATATTGTCTTTAATAGCACCCCGATGTTACAGCAATATGGAAAGTCACACACAAACCAGAACTTAAAATTACCACTTCTAGGTCATGCTTATTGAACCAGAAAAAAAAAAATTCTGTAGAAACCCTTCTCAAATCTTGACCTGTTTAGTTCTTCATACTAAGTTAAGCCAAACTTTTGCATTGTATGAGAGATGGATGAACACAAATATATCTAGATAATCAGTAGGAGAGCAGCTAATGGTCCATCTCTTCCCTCTACAGTGCATTATGTGCCTTTAATTAGAAAGCATATACTTTCTTGGCATCTACAGTTATTTCCTAGTTGTGATCATAAAGAACTTCCATGCTTTCTTCATAGTGAGACAATTCTGGCCATCTGTCTTTTAATCATATCTTCGAAGAGATTTTGATGATCCAGAGGATAATTAAGTCTTGGTGGCCATTAGTGAGTTTCAATTTTGTTTCATATAGTAAACATAACATTCAGTATCTATACAGAAATTTGTCATCATGTGTACACAACTTCTAAGAAAATAAGATCCTCTGCTCTTTTGCTATATTTCATATTGGTATTTCTGCTCTAGAGTTTAACTGTAATGATACAAAACAAAACAAAAAATCCAAAATACTCAAAAAAGTGAAGCTAGATCATGGTCCTAATTATAAGTCTTGTTTTTATCCATCCTTATTATTTCTGATTTGAAAGAATAATCGATCGAATAGTACAGTGATAAACCAACAGTACAACACACACTTGTCCCACTCTGGTTATTCATATTACATGTTATTTGGCCTAGATGCTGGCTGTTGAATTTTTTCCTCCCCTTGCCAAGCACACAAAATGAATGTCCATTAAGCCCTAGGACAGGGATTCATTATGTGGGAAACCTGGAATGGTTTAAGAGGATCCAAAAACCCTTAAAATTCCATGCACATTTTTGTTTATAGAAAAAGGCCATATTTTTCATTAAAATGTCAAACAAGATTCAAAATTCCTGTCATAATTCCTCCTGGAATTTTTTGAGAATATTATATTGTAAGTAATATCCCAGAATGCACAGACAGCCCTTCCCAACCCAGGTATGGAATTCATGAAATACTTAGGACAGTTTTTTTCTGTTCTGGTAGAGGAGAAAAGGGCATGAAGGACAAAAAGAGAGCCCACAACAAGCCCCAAATAAGAATGAGACTGCTTGGAAGATTTGGGTTTTTCTTTTGACTTAACCCCTGAGAAGCTCTCTGAATTTGGAAACATCAATTATTCCCTCTTGGCCTCAGATTCCTTATCTCTAAACAGAGTATGTTAGTCTACATCAGCAATGTTCCAAGCATGTTCCTTGATGTCCTCAGGGTTCTGGAAAAGTATTTCAGTGACCCTCCCAAGTCTTCAAGACAGCAACTTCAAGTTATATTAGGCAGTTCCTTTGGATTCCTATGTCACTCCTTTTTGGAGTTGTTGAAATTGCTCAACCTTGTAGGAGAACATTTTATGTATGGGATGGTAATTAAATTATTAGTTTTACAATTATGTCTAAGTAACCCAGGATTTTAAGTAACCCAGGAGAGGCTTTCTTTCTTGCCCATCTCTACAACGTAGAATAGTTGCTACATGGAAGGAGAAAGATAAACAGAAAATGAAGGAAACCAATTTAAGCAGCTATAAGGAAGATGGATTAAATGTTCATTAGACAGATAAGAGGCAAGCAGAGTATCAGGATCGTCATGCAATGATCATCTAAGCAGTGGGATGAAGAGTCGTGGCTAAACGTGAGAGGTATTTAAGAAATAGAATGCTTATGACTTTGTGGACAACGTGGCAAAACATATGGGAGAATGGAGTCCAAAATAACTTCTAGATTCTTGTATTGGTGTCTCATTAACCAGGAGAGAAAATACAGAAAGAGGAGCAATTTGGGAGGTAATGATGATTTGTTAAATTATGGCCATATTACTGGGGACACCAAGTCATGTAGCTTTTTTATGTCTTTGGGTCTATTTTGTGATTTGAGATGCAAAAATGTGTTTATTTCTGTAGGCAGAAGTCAACACAGTTGGAAAAACATTTCCCAAAGAAGTATGCGTGAGGTTCTCAGTTATCAGCAAATTTCTTGTTCTGGATCTAGGATACATGCTTAGAAGTCAGCAAAAGACATCTGGCTGCCCACACTGATGTTAGAGTTGCCAGTGGGCAGGTTAGTGGAATGCAAGTGAGTGGGTGAGATTATGTAAACGAAAAGGAAGAAACTCTGGAAAAGCCAATAATGAGGGGCAGAGGAAGAGGAGATAGGTTAAGAGACCAAACAAGTGTCCTGAAAGCTAAGGGAGGCGACCAAGCTTGTTAGTAACTTAATCGTGTGTAATACTTTGCTTGGTTTTAGTGCAAGAACATTTCCCAGGTCAAACTTTCCCTGTAGGAACTTGTCATCAAGGACCAAAAAAACACTGGCCAGATTAACAATAAATATAAACAGCAGAGTCGGCATACTGATTAGGCACAGAAGGATACGGTAGAGAAAGAACATGTTCAGTTAGGAAGGCAAGGATGAGGGAAGATTTGTGGGAGGTGCTGGAGGAATGAGAACAACATGAAGTTGTGAAGTTGTCAGCTCTCCTGATCAATGTGAGAACCCTGTTAGGAGAAGGTAAACATTCTTAGTGACTTATAGAAGAGATACATAAAATTCCTGAAGTTGTTAAGAATGGCTATTCCCTTTTCTGGGGGCACTAAACACATAAGAATCTAGGCAAGTAAATTCGATGAAATGTGAGAATTGCTTTTGAAATGTGAAAAAATTACTAGTAGCATGCTTCAAAAAGTAAAGTACAACCTTAGAATAGTAAAAGTATAAGGAAAAAAAGTTACATTTTCAAATAAGTACTTCCATTTATATCAATTCAACAACTCAATATCGTAAAACAGATACAAACAGCCACTGGGATGGTCTAATCAGCGCCTGGGAAGAAATGGATTAAAGAAATGAACCAGTAGTGTATGGAAGAGAGATTACATTTACATGTGTCTGATGAACGTGAAAAATGGAAGAGAATTGCAAACTCAGAGAAAAGAAAACTTTACTTGTCCAAACAGGAATCTTATTTGGCCAGTTACATTGACTGAGCTGAATCTAATGTGTTCTTGTGCCAATGTAAAATGGACCCCAAACCTAACCTAGGAACCTTTTATTGTAAAAACAATTAAGTGAGTAAGAACCACATTGATTATGAAATAATAAATAATTTGCTTTGCAACCACATATTATATCTGTTTAGTATATGAAATAATGTTGCGTTGATTTTGGGAGAAGGCTCTGATTTATCAGTTTTCTAGACTTTAAATCAGATTAACACTTGCCTACTGTATAGAGCAAAGGAATGAAGTCCTAACCCTAAAGTCTTTTATTATACGAAGTATTGCAAAATAAAGTGCAAGAAAGAATTATGCACTCTGCTTCTATCATAGCTAAGAAGTTTCAAACAAAATAAATGCTTGCTGCATAAGTTATTCCATAAAATCAAGCAGACTGTGTCTGTGTATTATACATATATGCTATAACCAATTAAGGAAAGGACTTACAATTTAAATTATTTGAATGCCATATCTACTCATCTCAAAATATTAAAAGATTTGGACTACAAATTTAATTCTCCTACCAAAGGGGTTTGAATTGTCTTCTCCAAATTTATGTCTACCTGGAATATCAGAATGTGAACTTATTTAGAAATACGATCTTTGTATATATAGTTAACTAAATTAAGATAAGGTCGTACTGGATTATTATGAGCCCTAAATCCAATGACCAGTGTATTTATTAAAGAAAATAGGGGGACATTCTGGCAGGCACAAAGGCTATGCAACCATGGAGGCAGAGATTGGCATGGTGCAGCTATAAGCCAAGGAACACCAGAGATTTCTGGGAGACACCAGAAGAGGCAAGGAAGCTTCTTCCCTAGAACCTTAAGAGGTGCATGGTCATGCTAACACCTTGATTTTGGATTTCTAGTCTTCAGAACTTTGAAAAAAAAATTTCTCTTGTTTGATGCCACCCAACTTGTGGAAATTTGTTACAGGAGCCCGAGGAAATTAATACACCCACTTTGTAGAAAGGAAAATGATTATGTATGTTTACGTAGTACTGCTTATCCAGGAATCTGCCTTTTAATAAACTTCAGGGCTTGTTCTTGACACCATGTTGAGTGACTTGCCCGAGGTCATTCAGTAAATCTGTCATTGTTGTAACTGGAACCCAGGACCACCACCTATTTGGGGTCTTTGCTGTTGTCTCTGTCTCTTGCTGTCTCTGACTTTACGAGGAAAATTCTATAGAAAAATGACTCCTGTAAATTTTGCTGTCAGTCAGTAGGAGTGGGCAAAGTGCTTGTGCTGATGGCTTTCGGGAATTAGAATGCAGGGCAAAGAGCTCCACACTCTGGTTCATAAAGCAAGCTCAAGTGTCACCGGCTTCCTCACCTCATCATTTCTGGCATGATACTTATCTTTCAAGCCACAAAACAGTGCCGATGCCAAGACCATAAAAAAGTATTATATGGTTCTGCCTGCCGTCTTTTCAAGGTGGGCTGGCAAAGTAGAGGACTACAGACAGAAAAATGGAGTAATAAACTTTAAATAGTAGGCAATAATATTAATCTGTTGTGCTGCAGTGCCGATTAAGAGATTGAACCAACTCCCTGCAGTTCTAATTGGATTTTCCTGTGTTTTCTACAACCCTTAGGGCGCTACCCTGATAAATCCTATTTTTGCTTGTCATTTATTCCCCATGAATGACTCTGTGTAATGGACTAATCTGTAAAAATGCACAATTGCTTGTATTGCCATAGAATTTTTTGTGGTTTTTCTTTGCAGATTGCTGGTATGTTACTTTCTAAAATAAAAGTCATTAACATACTGAATTGTTGGGCTAATTACCATCTAAATATTTCATATGGGTAATAAGATACAAGGCAACAACTCAGGTACTGGGAGGGGACAATCATGTGTAAAGTGATGCCTTAGAAAACTGTGTTAAGTCTAAGACAGCAGACCCACACATTATTATGGATAATATCTGAGGTAATCAAATGTAAAACAAAAGAGGAATAAAGCTTTATGTATACACTTGGCAGGTATATTTCTCTAATTTGTGGATCATTTTCACATGGCCAATTCACTATTATTTTTGAAATAATACTGTCTTTGTCTAAATTGGTCTTCAAGTGTATGTGTGTGTATGCATGTACACTCAGAATCCTTTGTCAGGATATCATGAACATAAGAATCTCAGTGCATAGTTATGATTCCAACAACAGCCATACTAGCTTCAATTATAAAACATTAATTACATATTCCTAGGTCTAGATCACAGATAGAGAATGTGTGAAATATGGTTCCCAGGAGGTGCAGGAGATCTCTAAATTGATTTGGGATTAAAATTTTTATTGAGTAGGTGTGGATAAAGTGAAGGTTCCTGTGGTCAGGATTCTCACCTGGCCCTGGTCAGTTAGCTCACTACACATGTGTGGGCAATACGTTGTTATTGATTCTATATAAAGAGCTGTGCCCAGTGCTCTGGGCGACACGGTGGCTCGGCTGCACAGCTGCAGGAGAGCAGAAGCTGGAGGGGTGGCAGCGCTGAGGACAGAGACTGAGATGGCTGCAGGGGTGGAGAGGCCCAGAGGCAGAGCCCGGCTTGCTGCATGCAGACTGGCTCTGAGTGGATTGGATTGTAGTGATTGACCTGCCACCGTGGGAATAAAGTTGGGTATAAACCCTTTCACCCCAAGAATGTTCTACTGTCATTTTTTTGGTGTCATTGAATCCATAGTAAACTTGCCCGGGGCTGAAACCCATTGGCAAGACAGTAGGCCTGCTCAATTTATCTGATTTATCATACGACTAGTGATGCTTCTATTTCCCTTCAATATGTTTTTAGTTTTGATTTATAACTACCTACCTCTGGTTATTTGCCCACCAGGATCTCCCAGCGAATTCCCAAACTCAACTAGGTGCCCAAATTTTCTGCCTCAGACTCAGGGCAAACCTTTTTCCAGTTTGTGGTGTCTTGCCCTTCAGACTTTATGGACATCTTAGTCCTGATTGCCAAAGAGTTTTGCATCATCTCTCTGCCTGGTCCTTTCCTGCTACACTATCCATTGTATTTTTCTAACTTCTTCCTTCCACTGATTTCCTGATGGCTTGTACCTGTCTGATACCTGGTGGCTGCTCTTCCACTCTAACGCTGACATCTGGAAAACTGAACTGCAGTCGGCAATCCCACTTATTTTCTGAGAGTATGTCTTGCTTCTATGCTGTTTCATTTGAACCAAACATTCCCTGACCCTCCTGGTATTTGCTTCCAACTCTGATTAGTGATTTCTAACCATTTACATCTATAAACATTTATTGAGCATCTTTCATGTGCCAGGGCATTGGACTAATGGGTATAGAGGGTGAATGGACACCATCCCTGTTTTCAAGGAGCTGATGGTTTGTCCTAGATCTGTTTTGTTATACTCCTACTATGTACCAGGAAGTTGATACTTAAATCTCACAGTTGTGGTTCTCCAGGCTTGGCAGGCTAGATAGTCACCTGGGATGTTTGCTAAAATGTCAGAGATCTGGGCTGCCTTCCAGAGTTGTTGAATCACAGTCTTCAGGGATAGGGCCTAGGAATCTGCCTAAGCAAGCAACCCCTGTGATTATGTGATTACATATCAGAAAATCTGAGGACCCTGCCTTGAGAAATACTCTCATGGCAACTCTTTGGAATAGGTTTAATAATCCACAGTTTATGGATAAAAATTATGTAACTTTCCAAACTGAAGAGGGGGAGAGGCAGGATCCAAACCCAGTCGTGTATCGCTTGAAAACCCTTCCATTTCCACTCTACTCCTTCACAAAGCTTCTTAGGTCTGTCTTCTATGGGTCCTCGGTTTTCATTCCAGCGTGGTATCCCAGATAATCCAGATAATTATGGCACTGGTTGGTACTACAGACAGCTATGATGGTGAATTTGTGTGTCAACTTGACATAGGCATGGGGTGCCCAGACATTTATCCAAGCAGTCATCTAAAAGTGTCTATGAGGGTGTTTCTATGGGAGATTAACATTTGAATTGGTAGACTGAGTAAGGCCCTGCCTAATGCCGACAGGCCTCATTCAATTAACTGAAGACCTTGATAGAACAGAAAGGCCAAGTAAGAGAGAGTCTGACTTTGAGCTGCGGTGTTCGTCTTCTCTGGTCTCTGGACTTAGACTGAAACATAAGTTCTTGGATCTTGAGGCTGCTGGCTTTGGACTGGAACTGTATGTCAGCTTTTTTGAGTCTCCAGGTTACAGAATGCAGATTGCAGATCTTGGAACTTCTCAGCCTCTATAATTGCATGAGCCAATTCCTTATAAAAAAAATTCTCCCTCTCTGTCTCATTCTGTCTGTCTGTCTGTCTCTCTCTCTCTCTCTCTATATATACACCCATATACATATTCCTTATTAGTTCTGTTTCTCTGGAGAACCTTGACTAATCCAACAGCATGCGCCAGCATTTTAGAAAGTAGGGAACAATTTTTTTGGATGTCTTGACAAGTTGCCTGAACTAAACTTGGATATTTCATACTTAATTTAGAGGCAAGACTAAGGAGGAACAAATACGGCAGAAAATGATCTAGGTCAGGATGAATCACCAGCTGAACCCAAACTAGAATGGTTCTGTCAGAACTAGAGCGTCATCCTGATGTCAGTAAAGGGCGCTAACAGCCCAGAGGCAATCCTCCCACTTTCGGGAACTGATGAGATGTGACCAAACAGTAGGAATGAGTTACTGTTAGCTGGATCCCCGAACGGAGTGGGAAACCTGGAGGGTGTCAAGAACCAAGAAACTACAATTATAATGAAGCCCATGGGGGGAAGACAAAGCTTGAGAAATGTAGGTTACTTATCCGATGCAAAGCTCAATGACCCATGCCTCAGTTACTCTGTTTGGATGCACTTCCCTTCAGAGTGGTCTCATTTTGAAAGATCACACTAGTCCCCATTCAAGGGTTTCCCAAAGATAAGCGTGCCTGGTTTTGAAGGAGGTCCACGACCTTGGCTGCAATACCATTAAAAGGTGGTATTTTTAAAGGACATAAGTGCTGTGTATTGAAAAAGCGACTCTTTGTGCTAAAAAACAAAGAAAAAGAGTATTTGTGCTAGCAAAGATTTTGGTTAAACTAAGAAAAATTTATAAAACAGAGTGAAGTAAGACAGCATTGGACTTAAACCATTTCTGATAATCTCTTTCCTATTCCTTAATCTCCCTCAAGGAAATACAATGCAGCAAAACTGCACAAAACTACTGGGACCACTTTTATTGTCTGTCTTAAATCTTCCCTAATGCAATTTTACCTTATTACTCTCAGGCAGGTAAGGGGTGGCCAATGAATGGCATTAGTCATAGTTTTCTTGGTAAGCTATATTCGCCTGGCAGCAGATGCTATTACCATGAATATTCTCATTTTAACCTTGCTTGATTATTTAAAGGAAGCTTAAGTGGTATAGATTCAACTTGTCTAAAGCATTAATTTTTTCCGTGAATAAAATGGTGTAAGCCATAAAAGAGCTCTGAGAGGGCCAAAGATATTTTTTTTCTGAGGAAATTATTCATTGACTTAATTTACTTTAAATTGCAAAACTCTGCTCCTTAAGTTCATTTATCTTCTGGCCCAGGCAATGTAGGAAGTAGGTAAAGTTTGTCTTGCTCACCCATCACTCCTTTAGCTGGCATAATCTTTTGGTGCTCCCCTCTGATGCCTGCAATACTAAGATAGTCTTCTGGTTGACCAAGGATTGCCCATGGCCACCCCTCACTCACGATGACTATGCTGGCTTCATTCCACATTCCATTTTATTTCCTCCCTGCCTGCTCACCTTTTCCCCTTCATTTTATAAAAGCTTATCCACCTCGTTTATCATTTTTTCAGTGTTCTTACTTCCTGCTCGGTAAGGTCTAATCAACCTGATAACTTCATGTGTTAATGGAAACTGTTATGGTTTGAACTGTGTCTCCCAAAAAGATATGTTGATGTCCTAACTCCCACTATCTCAGAATATGACCTTTTTGGAAGTAGGGTCATTGTTAATGTAATTCGTCAACATGAGGTCACCCTGGATTAGGAGGACCCTGAATTCAATATGACTGGGGTCCTTATGAGAAGTGGACACAAGAGGAGAAAAACACCGTGAGATGTCAGAGGCAAAGCCTGGAGTCACACTGCCAGCCGCAGAGGAATACCTGAGACTACCAGGGGCTGGAAAGGGCAAGGAAGAAGCCTCCTTGCATTTAAACTTGCCAACGCTTTGTATTCAGACTTCTAACCTCAAGACCTGTGAGAGGAGAGATTTGGGTTGTTTTAAGCAACCAGATTTACAGTACTTCATTGTGGCAGCCCTAGGACACTAACGTGGTGGCTACTTGTTAAAATGTTATTTGTGAATAACATACATATGTCTGTTATAATGATGCCTTCAGTGGTCAATGACATAGCAGAAGCAACACTATTAGGGATGTGACTCAAGAACCTGACAGATCAATAGGAAAGGCATTTTGAGATGGAAGGGTGAAGGGATGTGTGGCATCCACTGACTACACACGACAAATCCTGATTTCAGGGTTCTCTGGGCTGACTCAACATGACAACCTGACATCTAAATTATCTTGTGGAACTTCAAATCCTAAATATTGCAAATACAGAGAGGGACATGGCAAGGGAGGTGGTCACCACTGGTTGAGAGCCTGAAGTATCAGGCATGTCGGTAGATCTTTGCTCTTCTCTTGCAGTCTGGCCTTCTCCATGCTAGGAAGGGGCACTTCGATCTATACAGTTGCTTGAGGCACCGGAAGATGGAAAAACAGATTTTTTTTCCATCTTTTATCCCCAGCACCTTGCATAGTATATGATATGTAGCATGTATTAAAAACTGTTTGAAAGAATGTATGACATAATCATCAGTCTAGAAAGCCTGAACTGGCTTATTCTCATGGCAGGGAGTCACCATTTCATGGGTGCTGTGCTGGGGGAGCTCTGTGCCCCTCAGTTTATCTCTCCCACAGGGTTACATGAAGCCTTTTTTTTTTTTTAATTCTTAGCATGCAAATCCACTTGCTGATGACAGGGAGTATAGAGAGGTATTTTAGAATCAGAGAGGTATTTAGGAATCTGGAGTCTGACCTCAGCTCAGCTACTAATCAGATACCCAAACCTGGACAGGGCACAATTTAATAGGAATTATTAAAGAACACAGTAAGGCAATCGAAAATGGACTGGAAATCTAGTAAAATTGGATTTGTAATCTCTGTACTGCCAAAAACTCACCCTGTGGGGTTGTCCCGAATCTCTGCTGGGTCACATTTTTCTCCTCCAAATATTAAGGAGATTTGACTATTTAAGAGGAAGCAAGCATAAAACCATTTGGCTCTGTGGGATTAGGGGGTTTGGAAGAGTGACAGGAATAGAGGGAGGAAGGTTGTCACCCTGGGAGGCTGCAGTAGAAAAGATAAAAACACCATTTTCTTTGGAACCAGTGATGAGTGTAGAAATAGTTTTCTCTTACCATCCTCAAGTATGTTCATTGGTAACATGCTGCCCTTCTGTTATATTTCCATGGTTTTCTGTGACCTACATTTGCTGTGATGTTTTACTGACTCCTTCATTTGAATTAGCTGCTTTTTTACATGCCTCCAAATGCCATTATGAACCACTGAAGCCCAAGACCATCTATCACAGTTACAAGGCACATAAGAGATGACAATCATCAGTCAAATACCTTCATTCGGCCTGAAACATAATTTTCTCAGTACAAAATAAATACTTCCCCTCCTGCTGGATTAGCTAAGATTTATATTCCTAATATGCAAATAATCCTAAATTTCAGATGAAGAAAAGCATTCAGTGTCTTGCTTCAATCACAGGCAGGAGATATAATTTTTTAAATAGGTATTTCTGCTTTGAAGCTTATGCACAGGCTTTGGGAAGCATCACGTTGTTATTAGTGGAACAGTGATTGGCACTCCACATGCTTAAATATTTCTCCAAAAAGTTCTTGGTTTGTCTTGAGCACACCAGAAGCCTACAGTTAAATCCCACCATAATTTATTTCTTAGGCCAAGAAGGAAATGTTACAAAAATAGGAAAAAATAAATTACAATATATTATAAAATCATTGAATTTTCAAACTGGAAGAAACCCAGGATATGTTTACTGTTAAGTCAGAGAGTGATTTGAGGTTCAAAGTTTAGATAATTCAACCAGGGAAAACTCCTAATTAATAATAGTTGGACCTGAAATTCAGAAGTCTTGACTTTGATTTGAATTCTCTGTCCGTTCCATCAGATTATAATAGTTTAAATAATTAAGTGTGGCAGAAACTGCTCATTGCCACTGACTGTTCATTTTTCCCTGCTTTCCTGATTTTATTCTGGGCATCAATGCATACAACCAAAAAAATAATATATTTCCTAAGTAAGTTTTATCCAATTTCTATATAAGGATTTGGTGCAGTTTTTAAGAAGCTGTCATCTCGGACAATAAGATGACCTGTAAGAAGGAACCCGGGATGGCGTTGTAGAATCTGGGTCCCTGATAGCCATAGGTCTACCCTATTCATCATCTGTGAACTTCTTTTAGTAGAGAAACAGCCACCTATTTTAACCCACTGTTATTTTGGGTTTTCTGTACTATCTACACCTAAGACTAATTCTAACTGTGCACTAGGCTATTGTTACACTTAAAATAACAATAAAAACCCCAGAAAGCTTTCTAAAAACCCAGTAACTAAAATTTTTTGCCAACTTGGATATTTAAAACTGGCACCAAGGGTACATGTAAATGTGGGTTCATTCTTAAAGAATAAGCATTATCTCAGAAGATAACACTAAATTGTGTGCCCATAAATAGTACTTCATAGCACTTTTAATAGGGACCACTGTGGTTGCATGGCAAAGAAGGCTACGAATTCACTAATAATTATGTTTCTAATAAGGTAGTTTCACAGTAATTTACTAAGCATTTCAGAATAGCTAATGAAAATCCAGGTAAGTAATTGCCCGGCTCAGAAACTCAATCCATGGCACATATAACAGTCCTGAAGAAAACAGTAAGTGTTCAAATTCTTGAGGACTTAACAGGCATTGCTTAATTTCATTCCTGATGATAGAAACAAAAATCTTGTTTGTGCTGGTGAAAACAAATAAATATTCTAAACGACACAAACTACAGCAAATAAACTTAGAGTAAAAAAAAAAATCCTAAAGTACAAAATATCTTTGGAGTGGAGTAATATTGTCTTAAATGATTTAGTGTCAAGGTGCTAAAACAGTGTTTCACATGTACTATTTTGTTAATCTTTAAAAATAAACTTTAAAACAAATAATTGTAAATTAGGTATGGTAAAATAGCATCACCAAACCAGGACTTCATCCTTAATCATACATCCAAGGAAGACAAATTTTATGAATCATCACCCAAAAATGTAATTGTTTTCAAAAGTTAATTGTAACTTTAAGATTATGCATATCTTTTAATGTTTCATTATACAATATTATTTTAGAACTTTATTCTAAAATGCTAAAAATTATCTAAAACTCAGAAGTAAAGCAGGAGAATGACTATAATTCATTTTTTGAGTGTCATTGTTTTAACAGGCACACCCAACGATTTAAAAATGATTTAAAAGAATGCACATAGATTTTTCCTGGGAAGTTACCCCTTAACTAGTAGATTTCTGTTTGGTAGAAAAGAATAACACCAAAGGTTATAATTTGATGATCACATAGGACATTAAACAGTTTTGTTTCTTAACATTAGCAAAATTATTCAGCATTTGATTGTTTATATCCATCTCTGTTCCTCATACTCCTTTGAAAAAGTCTTATAATCATGGTTCCTTTATTAGTTAATAAGATGAATACATTTTTGACATGTGTTTATATCACATTACATGAGAGCCCTATTTTTAACTTTAGGAAAATTATACTTTAACAAAAAAATTAACTATGGATGTGGGCAAGTATTTCAGCAGAATTTATTAACACCAAGAACTGCCTGCAACTCAAATGGTAACACATTTTACAAATTGTAAACCATAGTTATTTTGGAATAGGGAGACTAGCCAAAAATTTTTTTAATATTGCTCCTTGTAAGATGACTAATGCTCCCCAAAGATGCCCATGAGCCAGGAACAGAATTTGTGAATATGCTATTTTACAGAGTAGGGTTGCAGATGGAATTAAGATGACTGAGTAGCCAACCTTAAAATAAGGACATTATCCAGGATTATGCAAGGTGGCCTGTGTAATCACTACGGTCTCTAAGTGTAGAAGGAGGCAGAAGAGAAGGTGATGCAACTTGAGAAGAACTCGACCAGCCACAGCTGCCTTGGGAGATGAAAGAAGGGACCATAATCTGGGCAACAGGGTTGTCTTCTACAAGCCAGAAAAGGCAACAAGGTGGATTCCCCACTAGAGTCTCCAACAGGGAATGCCGTCCTGCTGGCCCTTTAATTTTAGCCCAAGAAGACCTGGGTCAAACTTCTGGTCAAATAATAACTTTGTGTTGTTTTAATCCACTACATTTGAGGTAAATTGTAGTAGCTATAGAAAACTAATAAACGTCTCTGTATTTAAAAATGTCATATATATATATATATAGTACAGTTTTATATATATGTAGTACAGTTCAGAGTCTGAAGGCCTGAGATGACAAGGAGAAAGAATGCAGTATGAAGACTTTGGACTTGCTCTCAGTTCTGCCCATTATTAGCTGAGAGACTGAGGATCTCATTTTCTTTGGGCCTCAAGGTCTTTACAGTTTCTAAATTTTATGACATTTCAGGGCCTCAGAAACTTTAGTCATCAGAGAAAATATGCAGTGGTCCCCATCACCACCTTTGCTAACATGAGTCACCTTTATTAATCCTGCCTACAATACTCTTTGAAGGGCAAATTAATTCATTCAACAAATATTTGTTGTATACCTACTGTGTGCTGGAGGCGTTCCTCAAGGTGCTGGAGATACAGCAGGACAATACAGAAAAGGCCCCTAATTTCATAGATCTCCCACAGTGGAGAAGAGAGAAATACAGTACACAGGGAACAAATAAGAAAATAACTGTGATAAATTCAGATAGTGGTTAAGTGAAATGAAGAATATCAAAACAAGGAACAAGGGGGTATGACATAAAAACTGGTGCTAGTGTGTGAGGAATGGGCTGGGGAACAGAGATGATGTGAATTTTATTGACAGTTATATGAGCTCAGATGTAAATGTTAAGGGAGAGCCTGCCATGTGATGACTGGGGGAAGAACATTCCAGGAAGAGGCAATAGAAGATATCTAAGATAAGAATGATCTCGGTGGGTCTACAAAAGGAGATACTGCCAGGGTGCCTATGGCATGGCAATCCAGGTGCATGCAGTAGGAGACGGAGGAAGAAAGGTGGACAGGCACCAGAGTAGCCCGTGGGGATGTATCAGTGTGGGGAACATCACGTCCTTCCTTCCTCCAGAGTGACAATGCGCCTGCTCAGAGAAACACATCTTCTCCTCCGACCTAACCACTTTATCGGGTATTGACCTGCAGCAACGTGTCCACCGAAGCGTGGTAGAGAGATCCACTGGAAGAAATAGGAGAAGTACTAATTTTATGGTGTCAAATACTGAGAAACAGTGAACTGTGTGATGTTCTTCCATACTCTGATCTGAAGCACGTATAATGCGTGCACTAAAAGCTGCAGTAAGAAACAGTAAGGCTGCAGTCACAGAGCAGCATGGGAAGGACTCCGCAAGTCATTTCAACAAAGGCAACAGCTCCTCAGTTAAAATCAGAATTACTACCCACCTAAATCACCAGGCTAAGACATGCCCGTTGCCCCCTGCCGCAAACATACTAAAGACCCTCACAAGCACAGTAAAAGAAAGATGAGTATTCAGTTCTCTCAGGCCAGCTGGTGATTTCCTTTGGGCCTTTGCTGATTGAATTGAGGTTTTAGGCACTGTGTTTATTTTCTTGGCCCTCATGACTGATAAATTATCATTCTCTTTTTCTCCTGTAAGGGCACTATTTTGCAATAATAGTACCCCTTTGAAGGCAACATATGGATTGGCTGTCAGACTTATAAATGCAAGCTGCTTAAAGCTGGCTATGTGCTAGCAATATTGCAGAGGGTTAGGGACCTTTCAGTGAGGGCCTGGAATGTATCTGATCACGGACTTGGCTCTCTGAAGCAGTGCTGATTGGATTTAAATTAGGTGTTTGAAATGGAGGTCATGGAAGTTACAGTAATGGTGAATCCTCTGCCTTGACCTACCATTTGTTTTCTCCTCTTATCTGAATAAATTCACTGTGAAGCTGTGGTAGCATATTGGACCCCCCGCCCCATTCTTTGCTTCACAGGTTGAGTACACGCTTTGCTCTGAGAACTAAAGCTTTACCTGATCAAATTCAACAGTGTCTCACCACCTCCCACAGACTCCTCTCCTTTTGAATGAAAATGCAAAGCCAGACTGCCACTTCCCTTTGGGTGGTGGGTAGGTGGTCATACGGGAAGCATAAACTGGAAAGGAATGATATTTTCATGATATGGACATAATGGGGATCAGATGCCCTTTTTTTATATTATTCATTCATATCCCCAGAAGGCATTCTTAAGAAATCTCTGCTAAAATAAATTGATTTGGTTTTCGCTAAAGCTTTGCTTTATAATATGTCAAGGGGTTTGAAAAATATAGGCAGTATTCAAAGAAAGCAAAGCAAACACATGCAGCGTTTGCATTATTTACCAATTAGAGTTTGGCAGCAGTTCTAGTGTGCATACATTTGAATTAAGAGAAATTCATTTGTACATCTCTAACAGAATATTAATTTAACTCTTACCGAATGCCTAGAATGTGCAAATTTCTAGGCTTGGCACCATGAAATGTTCAAAGAGGAAGAAGAGATTTTAGGTTGGTGAGGCAGCAAGACGCAAAAACAAAGAATTACTAATAGTTCCGCAAAGGTACGAGCAAATGTCTGTGGGGACAGTTATTTCTGACTCTCTTACTTGAATAATGGGATAGGTATCCTGGAGAACAAAATATCCTTACAATGGAAATTTCTCATATCCTGTGGCATCCATGTATAGGAGCCATATATGGTTGGACGATAATTAAATTCATTCAGCTCACACACTTAGTTTGGCAAGACAGTATGAATTAATTTCTTTGTAATAGAAAACATACTCATTTTATTTCTGATTGAGCTGAGATGAGAACTGCATTCTGTCTGTATCCTTGTACTGGTGCATTTGTTGGGCAGATGTATATGGAAAGCCTATCATATGCCAGGCTCTGTACCTACAGCTAAACAACCTGTTGAGGTCTCGCCCTACGTAGGGTCCGGGTCATCATACCAGAAGATATAATACGGGGTACGCTGGCCAAGTATGTTATTTCTACTATGAATAGCACCTTTGTTCCCAAATCTTGCCTTCTTCACCACAGATAAGCTAAACAAAACAATGTGCAGTCCTCAGGTCCTAACATTTCTCAAGTCCTAAACACTAACCTAGTAGTAGTACGCCTGAGCACACAGATATTTCTTTACTGTTCTTTCCACTCTTTTCAGACCCCTTAGTTCTCCAGAGGCATAAGCGCTCAAAATGTAAGCACCATTCAGTTTCAAAATTTCACCACTCTGGAAGAAGTGGAAAGAGAAAGAGAATTCTTAATATCCTTTCACTCTTCTCACAAAAGGCTACACCGGCAGTCCTTGGGTTGGGTGGGTTGTTTTAGCCATTGTGGGACTTGGATGTGTGTGTTCCCACTGTGGCTCTGAGTGCCGTCCAGGGTCTGGGGAAAGGGAGGGTGAGGCAAGGATTCAGGAGATCATACTTTACACTCCCAACTCAAAATATGTTCTCTTGGATAATCTAGGAGGCTCATGCCAATTGACCATTATATTTTGGCCAGATCCTGTACTAGATCTTGCTGGGTAAATAGAGACACATCTCTGTCTTCATCACCTTCACAAGGTTAGGAACATGTGATGCTGTCTGGGTGCTAAGTCCCTGGATTCTTGCCCTGTTCCACTCAGGTCTTCAGAATGCCAGTTAAGACAAGAAATCTAGCAAGCAGCTCTCAGCAGAGAAGATTTAGCATTCACTTTTTTTTTTTTTTAACCAGGAGTTGTAATGAAAGCCTGAGAAGCTCCAGGAGGTAACTTCTATAGAGCACTCATAGGTTTGCAAAGCAGTTCTAGATGAAGAGCAGTGAGGGGATGAGTCTAGAGCACGAGGCCCTCCTCCTTCCTTGGCTGGGCGTGGCAACCTCAGTGCAGAGCAGTGATGAGATGAGAGGCCTTGAGCAAATAAAGGGTTTGAGGGGAAGCTAATGAGTCACAGGGATTTGGTGTGAGGGGAAAGAGAGGCTCTCTCTGCAAAGATGGAAAAATGCCTTAGCTAACACACAATTCACAGTTTTGCCAAGGCCCTGCCCTGCTTCTGTGGTGCCTGATGACGCCTTGTTGACCTTACAGGTTGAAAGCTGATGTGTCCTGATTACACCATCTGATTTCTCTTCTCTCCCTTCAACACAGGAGACCAAGAAAAGAAAGGAATACAATCCTTCCTCAAGGTCTTTGGACGTTTTGGCTCAACAGATGACCTGTGATTGTTTAGAGAATGCAGGCTGCACGTTTTGTTGATTTGAAATCAAATCATATGTTCTTATATTTGGTCTGAAACAAATATGGTCATCATGTTTGCAGAGTTTGGGAAGACTCATTTGGACTCTAACCTTGAGATGTTTGCTCAGTTTCTTCATTTGTCTTTTGCTTTCCAGACTGACCAAGTTAACCACATAATGTCCATATATCCTGCCTCTATGCTGATTAAAATATTTAATAAAAATAATCATGGCCACTGCCTATCAGGCACTGGGTTCCAGGCACTGTATAGAAACACTTCACGTGCAGTTACTTCAGTAATCCTCACAAGAACCTTCAAGGGTTGAATTTAAAAGTTTTGGGGCACAGTCTTTAAAACAGAACCATTCTCTAGAATGTATTTTGGAAACACATTAAAGTTTAAAAAGCACGTATTTTCTTTTTTTTTTAATTTTTAAAGTTTATTTTGATATCATTAATCTACAATTAAATGAGTAATATTATGGTGATTACACTACCCCCTTCATCAGGTCCCCCCCACCAACCCCATTACAGTCACTGTCCATCAGCGAGCGTAGTGAGAGGCTATAGAGTCACTACTTGTCTTCGCTGGGTTGTACAGCCCTCCCTGTGCCCCCCTAACATTACATCTGCTAATTGTAATGCCCCTTTTTTCCCCTTAACCCTCCCTTCCCACCCATCCTCCCCAGTCCCTTTCCCTTTGGTAACTATTAATCCGTTCTTAGGTTCTGTGAGTCTGCTGCTGTTCTGTCCCTTCAGTTTTTTTCTCAGTTCTTATACTCCACATATGAGTGAAATCATTTGGTACTTGTCTTTTTCAGCTTGGCTTATTTCACTGAGCATAATACTCTCTAGCTCCATCCATGTTGTTGCAAATAGTAGGATTTGTTTTCTTCTTATGGATGTATACTATTCCATTGTGTATATGTACCCCATCTTCTTTATCCATTCATCTAGTGATGGACACTTAGGTTGCTTCCATTTCTTGGCTATTGTAAATAGTCCTGTGACAAACACAGGGGTGCATGTGTCTTTTTCAAACTGGGCTGCTGCATTCTTAGGGTAAATTCCTAGGAGTGGAATTCCTGGGTTAAATGGTATTTCTATTTTGAGTTTTTTGAGGAACCTCCATACTGCTTTCCACAATGGTTGAACTAATTTGCATTCCCACCAGCAGTGTAGGAGGGATCCCTTTTTTCCACATCGTCGCCAACATTTGTTGTTTGTGTTTTGGATGTTGGCCATCCTCACTGGTGTGAGGTAATATCTAATTGTGGTTTTAATCTGCATTTCTCTGATGATTTAGCGATGTGGAGCATCTTTTCATGTGCCTGTTGGCCATCTGAATTTCTTCTTTGGAGAAGTGTCTATTCATGTCCTCTGCCCATTTCTTAATTGGACTATTTGCTTTTTGTTTGTTGAGGTGCGTGAGTTCTTTATATATTTTGGATGTCAACCCCTTATCAGATACGTCATTTATGAATATATTCTCCCATACTGTAGGATGTCTTTTTGTTTTACTGATGGTGTCCTTTGCTGTACAGAAGCTTTTCAGCTTCATATAGTTCCACTTGTTCATTTTAGCTTTTGTTTCCCTTGCCCGGGGAGATATTTTCATGAAGAAGTCGCTCATGTTTATGTCCAAGAGCTTTTTGCCTATATTTTTTTCTAAGAGTTTTATGGTTTCATGACTTACATTCAGGTCTTTGATCCACCTTGAGTTTACCTTTGTGTATGGGGTTAGACAGTAGTCCAGTTTCATTCTCTTACATGTAGCTGTCCAGTCTTTCCAACACCAGCTGCTGAAGAGGCCATCATCTCCCCAGTGTATATCCAAGGATCCCTTGTCAAATATTAATTGACTGTAAGTGTTTGGGTTGATGTTTGGATTTTCTATTCTATTCCACTGATCTGTGGGTCTGTTTTTGTGCCAATACCAAATTGTCTTGATTACTGTGGCTTTGTAGTAGAGCTTGAAGTCAGGGAGCGTAATTCCCCCTGTTTTATTCCTCCTTCTCAGGATTGCTTTGGCTATTCAGGGTCTTTTGCGGTGCCATATGAATTTTAGAATTATTTGTTCCAGTTCATTGAAGAAAGCTGTTGGTAGTTTGATAGGGATTGCATTGAATCTGTAGATTGCTTTAGGTAGTATAGCCATTTTGACAATATTTATTCTTCCTAGCCAAGAGCATGGGATGCATTTCCATTTGTTAGTGTCCTCTTTAATTTCTCTTAGGAGTGTCTTGTAGTTTTCAGAGTACAGGTCTTTCACTTCCTTCGTTAGGTTTATTCCTAGGTATTTTATTCTTTTTGATTCAATTGTGAATGGAATTGTTTTTCTGATTTCTCTTTCTGTTAGTTCATCGTTAGTGTATAGGAAAGCAACAGATTTCTGTGTATTAATTTTGTATCCTGCAACTTTGCTGAATTCAGATATTAGTTCTAGTAGTTTTGGAGTGGAGTCTTTAGGGTTTTTTTATGTACAATATCATGGCCTCTGAAATAGTGACAATTTGACTTCTTCTTTACCAATCTGGATGCCTTGTATGTCTTTGTTTTGTCTGAATGCTGTGGCTAGGACCTCCAGTACTATGTTGAATAACAGTGGAGAGAGTGGGCATCCCTGTCTTGTTCCCGATCTTAGATGAAAAGCTTTTAGCTTCTCGCTGTTAAGTATCATGTTAGCTGTGGGTTTGTCACATATGGCCTTTATGATGTTGAGGTACTTGCCCTCTATACCCATTGTGTTGAGAGTTTTAACCATGAATGGATGCTGAATTTTGTCAAATGCTTTTTCAGCATCTATGGAGATGACCATGTGGTTTTTGTTCTTTTTATTGATGTGGTGGATGATGTTGATGGATTTTCGAATGTCGTACCATCCTTGCATACCTGGGATGAATCCCACTTGATCATGGTGTATGATCCTCTTGATGTATTTTTGAATTCAGTTTGCTAATATTTTGTTGAGTATTTTTGCATCCACATTCATCAGGGATATTGGTCTGTACTTTTCTTTTTTAGTGAGGTCTTTTCCCGGTTTAGGTATTAGAGTGATGCTGGCTTCATAGAATGAGTTTGGAAGTATTCCCTCCTCTTCTATTTTTTGAAAAGTTTAAGGAGAATGGGTGTTATTTCTTCTCTGTCTGTCTGGTATAATTCAGAGGTGAATCCATCTGGTCCAGACTTTTGTTCTTGGGTAGTTTTTTGATTCCCGCTTCAATTTTGTTGCTGGTGATTGGTCTGTTTAGTTTTTCTGTTTCTTGTTTGGTCAGTTTGGGAAGGTTATATTTTTCTAAGAAGTTGTCCATTTCTTCTATGTTTTCCAGCTTGCTAGCATATAGATTCTCATAGTATTCTCTTATAATTCTTTGTATTTCTGTGGGATCCGTCGTGATTTTTCCTTTCTCATTTCTGATTCTCTTTATGTGTGTAGATTCTCTTTTTCTCTTAATAAGTCTGGCTAGGGGTTTATCTATTTTCTTTATTTTTTCAAAGTACCAGCTCTTGGTTTCATTGATTTTTTCTATTGTTTTATTCTTCTCAATTTTATTTATTTCTTCTCTGATCTTTATTATGTCCCTCCTTCTCATGACTTTGGGTCTCATTTGTTCTTCTTTTTCCAATTTCATTAATTGTGTCTTTAGACTATTCATTTGGGAATGTTCTTCTTTCTTTAGATAGGCCTGGATTGCAGTATACTTTCCTCTTAGAACTGCATTTGCTGCGTCCCACAGAAGCTGTGGCTTTGTGTTGTTGTTGTTATTTGTCTCCATATACTCTTTGATTTCTGTTTTGATTTGGTCATTGACCCATTGATTAATTAGGAGAATGTTGTTAAGTCTCCATGTATTTGTGAGCCTTTTTGTTTTCTTTTTAAAGTTTAATTCTAGTTTAATACCTTTATGATCTGAGACGTTGGTTGGTAGAATTTCAATATTTTCGATTTTACTCAGTTTCTTTTTGTGGCCTAGTATGTGGTCTATTCTGGAAAGTGTGCCATGTGCACTTGAGAAGAATGTGTATCCTGTTGCTTTTGGGTATAGAGTTCTGTAGATGTCTGTTAGGTCCATCTGTTCTAGTGTGTTCTTCAGTGCCTCTGTGTCTTTACTTATTTTTTGTCTGGTTGATCTGTCCTTTGGAGTGAGTGGTGTGTTGAAGTCACCTAAAATGAATGCATTGCTGTCTATTTCCTCCTTTAATTCTGCTAGTATTTGTTTCACATATGCCGGCGCTCCTGTGTTGGGTGCATATATATTTAAAATGGTTATATCCTCTTGTTGGACTGACCCCTTTATCATTATGTAATGTCCATCTTTATCTCTTGCTACTTTCTTCATTTTGAAGTCTATTTTGTCTGATACAAGTACTGCAACACCTGCTTTTTTCTCCTTGTTGTTTGCATGAAATATCTTTTTCCATCCCTTCACTTTTAATCTGGGGATATCTTTGCGTTTAAGGTGAGTTTCTTGTAGGCAGCATATAGATGGGTCTTGCTTTTATTATCCATTCTGTTACTCTGTGTGTTTTGATGGGTGCATTCAGTACATTTACATTTAGGGTTATTATCGATAGATATGTACTTATTGCATTGCTTGCTTTAGATTCGTTGTTACCAAAGGTTCCGGGGTTGCTTCTTAGCTATCTAACAATCTAACTTAACTTTCTTGTTAAGCTATTGTAAACACAGTCTGATGTTTCTTTATTTCTCTCCCTTCTTATTCTTCCTCCTCCAATCTTTATATACTAGGCGTTTTATTCTTTGCCTTTAGTTAGTTTTGGATGGTCTGCTTTCTTTGCTATGATTTTATTTTCTCTGGTGACAGCTTTTTAGCCTTAGGAGTGCTTCCCTCTAGAGCAGTTCCTTTAAGATGTCCTGTAGAGGTGGTTTATGGGAGGCAAATTCTCTCAGCTTTTGCTTGTCTGGAAATTGTTTAATCCCTCCATCATATTTAAATGATAATCGTGCTGGATACAGTACTCTTGGTTCGAGCCCCTTCTGTTTCATTGCGTTAAATATATCATGCCATTCTCTTCTGGCCTGTAAGGTTTCTGTTGAGAAGTCTGATGTTAGTCTGATGGGTTTTCCTTTGAAGGTGATCTTTTTTCTTTCTCTAGTTGCCGTTAATACTCTGTCCTTATCTTTGATCTTTGCCAGTTTAATTATTATGTGTGTTGGTGTTGTCTTCCTGGGGTCCCTTGTGTTAGGAGATCTGTGGGCTTCCATGGACTGAGAGACTATTTCCTTCCCCAGCATGGGGAAGTTTTCAGCAATTATTTCTTCAAAGACACTTTCTATCCATTTTCCTCTCTCTTCTTCCTCTGGTATTCGTATAATGCAAATATTGTTCTGTTTGGATTGGTCACACAGTTCTCTTAATATTCCTTCATTCCTATAGAACCTTTTATCTCTGTCTGCCTCAGCTGCTCTGTGTTCCTGTTCTCTGATTTCTATTGCATTAACAATCTCTTGCATCTCGTCCAATCTGCTGTTGAGCCCGTCGATGGCTTGTCTCATTTCTGCATTATCTTTCCTGACTTCCCTCACTTCCTCCCTTAGCTCTTGCATATTTCTCTGTAGATCCATCAGCATGATTATGACTTTTCTTCTGAATTCTTTTTCAGAAAGATTCTGCCTTTCCATCCCTTCAGGTTCCTTCTCAGAGGTTGTCTGGGTCTTGGTGATTTTTGTGTGTATCATGTTCTTCTGTCTTGTCATGTTGATAGGAGTGGTCGCTGGTAGGTGCCAGGTATGTCTCTGGGCTCTTTAAGGCTTAAAAAAAAACCCCCAAAAAAACCAAGCAAAAAAAAAAAAAAAAGGAAGAGAAAGAAAAGAGAGAAATGAGAAAGAAAGAAAAAAAGAAAAAGGAAAGTGAAAAAGGAAAAAGGCAAGAAATAAAACAAACGAGCAAAAAAAAAAAAAGTCCACCTGGAGTGGATTCTCTACGCGTGCTGTAGGTGTTGCTGTTGCTCCACTAATCCGCAGCTGCGGTAGCGCTGCTCTTTTTGTAGGTCTGTGGCTGTGGTGGGAACGAATGGGAGGGTCTTGTTTTCTGTAGAAATTTCCAGCGTGTCTGCTCCCTTCTCTCCGTCACCAGCAAAGGGGACCGAAGTTCCCCGGGACTTCCAGCCATCAGGGCTGAGCCTGCCAGGATGATGGTGTTCCCTCACTGGGCCCCCTGCCTCTCCGAGGCCGCTACAAATGGCACGCACTTTTTTCTTGTCCTGGGGCGTTGGCTGCACGGTCCTGGCACATTGCCGGCTCAAAACCTGCACCTCTGCCTCTCCAATGTCTGATGCACCGCGTGATGTGTGTCAGCTCTCCCGGCGCAGACCACCGGAGCTGGTTATTTCGTGGGCCTGCTCTTCCACTCCCTCCCGGCTCCGAATCCTCTCTTCCTGCCGGCGCGCTGGGCTGGGTGAGTGTTCGGGTGCCGCCGGGTGTGTGCGCGGCTCCGTATCTTACCTGCCTCACGGGGTGCCGAGTGCTCCCGGGTGTGACTGCACGCTGTGCACTTTCCTGTGTGCTCTGGTCTCTCTTTTAGGAATAGTTGTATTTGCTGTATTTTCGTAGATTTATGTAGTTTTGGGAGGAGATTTCTGCCGCCCTGCTCACACCGCCATCTTCCCGGAAGTCCTAGCATGTATTTTCTAATCAGAATTTAAGTGATACTGTATTTCTTATTTAAAAACATACACAACTTATAGTCACCTATCTCGGTATTTTCTATTTAAATGCAAAAGCATAGAAATTAGAGGAACATATCTTGAGTTGTTTTAAATATTTTGCTATTGTAGAACTTAATTTCCAAATGCTCACAGTAATACAACTTAAAAAGAATGCAAAAGAACTGCACATGAAAAAATATTATGACTGCAAAAATATAAAAGCTCTGGAGTTGAAAGCTTTAAAAATGGGTGCCATAACAAGCATTAATAAGTATTAAAATATTTTCAGTACAAAAAGAGCTACTTTGATTTTTCAACATTAACTACAGTTAAAATTTCATATAGTATTACATTTGGAGAGTTGTACAGAAGTGCTGAAGTACTAGTGAGCAATGGAATTCTAAACATTTCCATCTTCTTTTTGAAAATTGTGATGATATGATATTTAGCTTTAACCTCTAATTGTATTCTGAAAAGGGACTATGACAGAATCAATGTTAAATCTTCAAGTGCTTTGTTTTGAATATCTTAGTTTTCTTAAGAGGGAAATTCAGTGGATTCCTAAGGGAAAAATTACCACAATTGTATTTTCATGTCACTTGAGATATTTGTTGAACACATAAAAATGGTTTTTTATTTTGAATCATATTGAAATTAATAGAAGTGCTACAATAATTTGCTAACTACTTGTATTAAGCACAATAACATAATTGCTGGATCAGAAAACTTTGGGACCACATGATCATGTGCCTAGTTTTCTAAGTTCCATTTCTGCCAACTCATAGCTGTCTATCACATTTAAATCTTTTTTGATATACCCTTGCAGACTAAGATATGATATCTGGAGGCGGGTAATCCAGAAGGATTTACAAGTGGCATCTAATAGCAATAATTTAAAAAACCTGTTTAAAGTTTAGTTAATATGCATTTTAATGTTCTATCTGCCTAGAAATGTAAAAGTTGGAAAGCTGTGGTAAATATACTAAGCTGTCTGAGAGAGAAAAAAGTATCCGTTGACAAAGTCTTGTCCATGAAACTTTTCTAGGGAGTTAGTCATGGAAACCTCATAATCTTTTATAATTTATCATGCATAGATACAAATCCTGCTAATCAGATTACATTTTTGCTTCTTCATGAGCTTATGCTGGCTCAGAACTTTTACAACAAACTTCATTATTTGAAAGCAAACAAAAACCAAAACATCCCCCACAATCCTGTGTTTAGTGGGGAAAATACCAAGAGAATCTAATACACTTCTCTGAGACCATAAGGACTTCAGTTACCAACCATGGATGAGTTCATGTTATATAACCCAGTGACTGATCCGCTGTAACATCCAATGAAGATTTCTTTACGTCAGTGTGAACACAATTAATCCATGCTTCCGCTTAATTAAATTTTTAAGTTAAAAATTTTTTTGTGATATGCAAAGAATATTTCTCCATCTGGAAACAATTCTAGAGTCTTGTGGAATGTTAAAATATATTCTGATTCATTGTTCTTAAAGAACGACAAAACTACTCTAGCATTAGAGGTTATTAAAGACTTGAGATAATGATATGCTAATTTTATAAACTTTTTAAAAAACCAAACATCCTTGTAAAAAAATTAGATATTTGGAGAAGTAATCCATATTTAATTAATAATTAGCATTACTTTTACTTACATAGATAGAAATCTGTTGTCTCTTATGTTTAAGAGAAAAATGTTAAAATATATTTTTGGCATGAGTTCCTTTCCCTAACAATGCTAATATCAATGCTTTAAGAAAATATCTCTACAATCATTATTTTAAGATAATGATTTAACATAATGATTACAATGAAAGTTCCATATTATCTGAATCAAATAATATTAACACAGGAAATCTGTTTTGTGTCTATGTTGCTATGGAAATGTTTTTTTTTTAAATAACAAATGATTGGATTAAGTCTCTACTAATAATAGAATAGTCACAGGTTTATCACTGAAACATAGACATTGTGTAGAAATACACTTAATAAAAAGTCCGCTTCTTTCAAGATCTTGCTTCATGAGCTACAATTCCACAACTCCTAGTCTATATTCATGTGAGATGTAAGATGGCGTTTTATGTTGGTGATGCTGGAGGAGAAGAGACAGAGGGTGTTCTCTTTTCTTTCATCCATTTTCTTCATATATCTGAGTACCTTGGATGGATCAGATCTATAGCTGCCTTCTGCAGCTGAAACAGCATGGCTGATGATGGAATAGTGGTACCCTAGGCAAGTGAAGAAAGTCCTGAGACAGAACACCACAGGAAAGCATGTTTCTGTGTGCCTTCCCTTTCTCCTAATATCCATCTGTCTCCAGCTGTCCAAGAACAAATATGCAACCAACTGATCTATAGGGGAGAATGCCTGTATACTTCCCCACTGTCTGCCCACCCCAAGACCTTCCAATAAGAATTCTTAACAGCAACCGGTGAAGGTACTCCTGAGTAGCAATTAGAATAGGAACCTTGGCCAGATGGCAGAGGGGCAAACAATTATTTCTCTTGTCTACATCATTGCAGCATCAAGGACTTTCTGCTACTCAGGGACACAAGATTGTGTGTAGACATGGTCAAAAACTCTAGTAATCATGGGGGAAAAGATCTTAAGTGTGTGCTTCAGTAAGCAAGCACTTCACACAGACATAACTGTTTAGTGACATGTCAAATCTGTCAAAAAAAACCAAACCTATAAAGGAAGTATTTTCCCTTTTATAAGAAAAATATCCAGAACCTGTAACAGCAAAATAAGGGCAATTTACTTGACTGACATGCTTCAGCGTATGCGCCGAGGGCTAAAATCCTGCCCTCTACCACTCACGTGCAACTCATTGCCATCTGTGAGTGCTGACCTCTGTTATTACTGCTGCAGATATTTATTCCTGAATTACATATTTTTGGACGAGTCATACTCAGGTTCTCCTCTACTGCTTCCCCACAGTAACCCCAGAATTCTTCATTTGCATCTTTGTTGCCATGGAAAAAATGAACATTCTGAAAAGCAGGCATAATTATGAATTTTAGGCAAAGTCCAGGAGCAGAGAATAGAGAGAACCCTGGTTGAAAACATATATACATCACAGCTAATATTACAGAAAACTGGCAACTTAAATAACAAGAAAAAGCAAAAAGAATTCCATTGAATCTGACCTTTTAGATAAAATACTTGGAGTTTCAAAACTGTTTTTCAGGTTTTTTTTTTTTGGTAAAAAACACCTTCATACTTAGGAATAAAGTAGGCATGCTATTTTCACCACCTGGTGCACAGCTAGCGGACACAAAGGCCATTTTGCACCAAACAGCTGGTAATTGGATTCCGTCTACAGTGTAAACCTCCTAGATCATTAGCAGTCTTTTAAATATTTGGAAATAGACGAGGCTTTTTAAGAGGAGCGGGCAACAAGAATGAAACGGCAAGCCCTCGGGGTTTAGCTTAGTTGGGCAAGAGGGTCTGTATTTGGATCCAGGCCATCTTTGTAATCCCAAAACATGTTTCAAGGGAAACAGATAAGAAAAAATGTAGAGAGACTCTGAGAGATATGAGCATTTCAAGACAGTAAGAAGAGAAAAAAGCGGATTTAGAGTATAAGAAAAGAAAGGAAGAAATAGAAAGAGAGAAATGGAGAGAGAAAGAAGCATAAGAAAACAAGAGGGAGTGAGCAAAGAATAAGAAGCAGAGAGAGCAAATGAATGGACAGAAATCTGAAAAAGAGAACACAAAGGGAAAAAAAATCTGCCTTCAATAAGAAGCTTCACCTAACAGGTCTGGGCAAATTAGGTAAAGGAGACCCGTAGAAAGGGGTGAAGTGAAGTAGAATATTACCATCGTGCTGGACTCATTATCTTGTCCGTCTTAATGAGGTTTCTTTCCCAGACACCCTGGGCACAGTCTTTAGCTGGGAGCTAATGGCACTCCTCATGGGAGTTACTTACATATGAGAAATGTCTTTCAATGTTGACAACTCCTTTTACATTTAGGCTCTTAGAAGAACCTGGGGATTTTTCAGACATCTTGACCCCTACTTCTGGTTGGACTGCATCCATTCCAACTTGCTATCCCTGGACCTCCATGCTGCAAGTTTTAATCCACCTATCCATGGGATGAGCAAGCTGTCAGCAGCCTGCCATTGCTGATAGGAGGACGGGTGGGGCAGCAAAGAGGAGGCAGAACTGAGAGATGGGAGACCCGGAATCAGTCCCAGCAACGCCACTAAGAAAAAGATAATTTAAGAGAGGCAAGAACAACTGGAGGCAATTTCTACCTTCAGGACATACACACTTGTAGATTCTAAGCATACAGCTTCTCTAGGGTGAGAGAAAAAGGTTATCAGTGCTTTCTACACCAGGCAATTGGAATTTTTGGTGCCTGCTGGCTAAGGAGAGTAAGAAGCAAGAGGAGGGCTCACTGGTCTGTTTAGGATTGCATAAGATAAGGTTGCCCAATTTAATAGCTAAGAGGGAGGTAGAAGTGAGATTTTAGTCCCAGATAAAAGCCCATATATAAAGGAAAGCATTGTGACCTTTATTAGTTGAGATTAATCTTTCTTCAACTTTATAGCACTTTCAATGAAATCTATTCTATTGCGGTGTTCACCACTATCTATGATGTTAGCTACTGTCAATTATTGAGGTTCACACCTCATCTTGTCTGGTAGACTGTAAAGACTTTCAATGCAGAATCTGTGTCTGGCTAATTTTAGGTTAGCCTAAATTTAAGATCTGGCTTAACCTTCTGTGGCACTTACATAGAACCTCATATTCAGTAAACACGCAGTTTACATCTGATGCAGTGAAGGAGGTCTGTCCCTGGGTCAGGGTGTGAAGACAAGCTTTGGGTTTATCTCTGTGCTAATAATTTGAGGCAGTTGAGTTGAGAACACAGTATTCAAGCCTTAAAAGTTGAGTGGCCAATGTCTGAGTTATTAATAATAATAACTATAAATTGCTTTTATGTGCTCAAGACTTTAAAGCAGTTAACTTTTCCTCCTTGCATTGACATGGCAGGGTAGCTGTTATCTCCATTTTACAGATGAGGAAACAGGGAATGAAGTAATTTGCCCAAGGTGACAAAAATAAAAGGTGCAGGCAGGAGTTTGGAATTCAAACTCAGGACTGCTGGTGCATTAGTATTTGATCTGAAGCCCCTGCTGGCCTGGCCAGACCAGAAAGTATAAGATTTCCCCAATAAAATCTGGTTCTCCAGGGAGAGCTCTCCATGCCCAATTGTCCAGAAAAGGCCATTGGCAAGGAAAAAAATGCCAGACTAACTAGACTCTAACTGTGCGCTTTGGTCAGATATTAAACTCCTATGGCATTTGTTTCCTCCTCTGCAAATAATATTACTCTGTAAATAGTAGTACTTCCTTCACAGCTGTTGAATATAGTTTTGTGTTAGTATGAAAAACTCTTAGAACAGTGCTTTGGCATATGGTAGGGACGTCAGTGTATGCCACTGGCATCTGAATTTCTGCAGAAGTAAAATGGTGGACTTTGTGGTACTACAATGATAATGTGGACAGTTTCTTACCATGAGCCATTCAGAGGACATATCTGACAGCTCCTCCACCTCTGGCACCCTACATGCAAGTCAAATCTTATGTAACTGTCATATTCATTCATCAATACAGGTATCTGCCTAATAAGATCAGCCTGAGAGGGACTCTCCTAATTAGAAAGGAGGGCTTTTAAGAAAAGATAACCTTGACCATTGCCCTTACTCTTTGTACTATTATCACTGCTACTCCTGATAGTAGCTAACACTTATAAACACTTAAAATGAGTCAAACATTGTCCTATGACCTTTATGTCAGACTTCATTTAATCCTCCCAACAAACCTATGACATATGTACTGTTCTCACACCATCATCATTTTAC
Source organism: Smutsia gigantea (assembly GCA_032199065.1). NCBI lineage: Eukaryota > Metazoa > Chordata > Mammalia > Pholidota > Manidae > Smutsia > Smutsia gigantea. The sequence goes on from JAVSCE010000453.1 coordinate 259,219, forward strand.
TGATGAGGAACCTATGGTTTACATCCCTGATCACAGCATTACATACTTTCAGTCTAGCAAGGTTAAATTAACTCCCACAAAGCTGCCATATAAAATGAGTAGAAGAGTATGCAATCCAGCATAGACCAAATCAGAAGAGATCCCATGTATATTACTTTTGTCACTAAGTAATACCCCAGGGGAGGGTAGTGTGGGCACTAGATAAATATGCTGAAAGTCACTTAATTGCAGTAAAGATAAAAATAATTAATAGAGATATAGCCAGTGTCATTATTAATAAAAATGAAAATAAAAATAAGATCCCTTTTTTTTAAATTTGAAAATTCAAGTTAATTCTGAATGTTGGGAATAGTGTTATGAAATGAATATTCTCATATAGGGCCAAGAGGAATAGAATTTGAATTAGTATATTTGTAGAGGCAAAATGTATTAAGGCTTTGCAAGTTTTCATACTCTTTGATTCAATGATTCCCCTTCTAGGAATTAATCTCATGTAAGTAAGCTGTACAAAATTTATAGATAAGGATATATATCATAACATATTTAGTAATAATACAAACTTATAGGTAGCGATTAAAAACACAGGCTCAAAAGAGTGTCTGGGTTTAAATCCCAATGCTATAGTCGCTAGCTCTTTCACTGTAGCGAAGTTTATCTCTCTAAACTTTAGTTTCTACTTCTGTCAAATGCAACTTGCTGTAAAGCACTTCACAGAATGTCTGCCACAGAGTATGTGCTTAACAAATATTAGCTCTTTCATTTTTATTTTCTTGATTATTGTTTTACTTATCAACCTAAATGTGCAGCAATATGGATTTAATAACTATAACAGTCAATTATATATGCTATTATACATGATCACTTATTTAATGGAATCATGTTTTTGAAGATTAATAATGTATAGAAGTGATGACAATTAACTAAGTGATAAATGCACAGTGAAAAGTTAGAAGTAGTACAATGTTTTTTATTATATAATACCAGGATATACGTATGTATGTATAACTATTTGTAGAAAGAAAACATCAGAATGTTAATATTAGATAATTCTTGGGATTATAGGTGAATCTACAGTAGATATGTGTTACTTTTATAATCAGAAAAATAATCTTAAGAAAGTATGATTTTAAAGCAGTTTGCACAACAGGGTTCTTTAATCCATCCACCTTTCCACCCTCTCCCAGACCAGAGAAAAATAATGGTAATTGTTTTGAAGGTTGCAACCATGGATATCTGTGGGATTATAACTGCCCCTGTCTATTTCCATTTTCTACTAGCAAGGTCGGTTGTCTTTTAAGGTATGTTTCCTCACTGGGCAGAGCCTAGCGGGATTGTATTCCAGTCACCTCCCTCTCCTAGCTGAGGAAGAGTTATGATTTTGAAGCCAGGCTAATTGTTCCTCCTTTACAAGAATTTGAATTTGGAGTTTGAATAGAGTGGCAAACAGATTGAAAATCTTTGGAATTCATTTATCCTGGTAAGTTTCCCTTGACCACTCTGTACTTGATGCAAATTGCACCTGTAGCTCTGCCTCCTTCTCCACCAAGATAACTTGGTTCCTGCTACTTCTCAAGCTTGGTTCTTCACCCTTCCCATGCTTCGGTGCCCTCCCGCTCTCACTCCAATACATTTTCTTTTGCTTAGGGTAGTCAGAGTTGTCTTCCGTGCTCGCAGTCAGAGGTCACTTCACCTGTATTAAATCTGTAGTCTTGAAGAAATGGCTAAAGAAAAACTCATTAATTTATCAGTGTTGGATTCAAGAGACAAACTAAGGATTCTGGCTTATTAGAACACAACACATACACTATGTTGTTAAAATTTATCCTCGTTTTTTCAATCCTATGCTCTTTAAAACTGGACACTTAAATATTTCTCACCTGTGGGTATGGCCTACTCAGCATGTCAGCAAATGTGATGGCTAAAAAGGATAGTGATTTCTTTTTGCCATTCATACATTCCCAGTAACAAGAAATGTTACAAAAACTTTGTTCTAAATAGTTAGAATGGAATATTCATTAAAAGCACAGACTTAGGGCTTGACCACCTGGATTTAATTTCTACTTCTCTACTTGTGAGCTGAATGACTTTGGGGGATGCTACTTAGGCTTCAGTTTTCTTCATTTGTAAAACTGAAATAACAGTTCCTACTTACAGAGTTGTTGCAAGGATTAATAAAGTCAACATATTTAATGCACTTAGGATAAAGTCTGGCATATACAAAGTTCTACATTTTAGCTATTTTTTCTATACATTGTAGATCTTGACAACATTTATTATTGTTTAAAATTTAACTGATTTATTTCTCAAATTGTTAACTTGAGTGCATAGGAGTATTTGTTATAGAAAATAAATCTAAAAACATTTCTGGGTGCTTTTTGATCTACAATTAGTGAAAAATGCTAGAAAAGAGGTCTGTTCTATAAAAACACACCAGAATTCTAATGAAATAGCAATCTTTGTGCATGAAAGTTAAGATCATTAGCCATGATAGATGGTTATAATAATTTCCTAAGCATATCCACATTTAATTGATATTATGGCATGCAGAGTGTATCCATGGTGAATAAAACTCAAAATAAGCACTTTTGAAAACAGATTTCAACTTTAGTTTATAAATGAATATAAGTGAACCTTTAAGTATAATTTTGCATGATGATTTGGATAGCCTGGGAAATTCAACATTCAGATTACCTACAAAGTGAATAAAATAAGAAAATTTGATACACAGAATTACTCTCAGATATATACATAACTATAAAGTTGCATTAGGTGCTAGGGATTAAAGTTGAGTATGCCAAAATTCTTGATTGTGGGAAGTTTAGAGACTATCTCCAACTACGCAATAGGTATTAGTGAATAAAATTATGCTAGTTAGGTGAATGCATAAAGTTAATGAAAATCTTTTTTAAGAACCAAAGTTTTAAGCTTATTATTGTCAGTGTCTGTCTTTTAGAATATAGTCTTTCTATAGGTTACTGAAGAGTCAGTTTATAGGTTTAGGGATGATTCCTTTCTAGTTAATCCTCATCAATCTTGGCAAAGTATTAGTAGCTTGATGACCTCCAATATCTGGGGTCTAGGAATTAGTTTTACTTGCTAGGCCTGACATGTGGTGAACTTGGAACTGCAGCCCTACCCCCATCCATGTGAATGTTTCACCCTTCTATACTAGCAATTTCTGCTTTGAGCTCTGATTATACTTCATTTTTCCTGATACAGGCAACTTTTTCTAAACTTTAGCCTGCCTTACTAATGGTTTCCGAGAGCTGAGTGTTTTCTGTACTCATTGCTCTTTAGTGACATCTTTTCTAACCTAGATGAAATGTGGAATCAAGTCAATGCAGCACGTGAGAAGAGAAGTATTGCTGTGCACAGACACTTGGGCTGTCTTATACAGTCCACGGATTTGACCCCTAGAGACTTCTCTAAACACTCATGAAGTCCAATTTCAAATTCAGATTGATTTGGCTTCAGGGCCAATCTCACAGACTAATTAGCCTCCTAATATCTTCAGTGTCTTTTCCTTTGTTCATTAATGTTTCTTCAGATTGTCTCTTTGAGTGTTAATATAAGAAACTTTCAATAATTCATGTCTACTTATGGGAGCTTTTACACTAGTATTTTGCTGACACAATGATAATTGATGATAAGAATGATGGCTTTGAAATACCATCAAATATATCTTTACCAGGTTCATTTTCTAAACAAAATAAATTACCAACTTGCTTGTGTACTTTATTTTGAACATAAAATTCCAAAAATTATCATATATGATGTAAAGGGAATTTGTCTAAAAGTCAAGGCTTCTGTATTTAGATCCAGCTGTGGCTGGAATAAAAAACATGACCTCGAGTAGATCACTGAAACTTTCTGGGCCTCATTTCCTTTATTTTTTTGAGACAAGAGGTTGTACTTTATTATCAAGATTCCTTTCAGTTCTGAGATGTAATGCCATATCTATTTGTATCTGTATCTTTATCTCTATGTCATCTATCTTGCTTAATTTCTTTTTAAAGAATTTAATTCTTTCTCTACAAATAGCTTTGTGATTTTATATATCTTGGTTTGCTTTAGCTCTAGCTATAATCTAAATAATTTGACTTATCCAGAAGCATTAAAAATGGATAGATGGAGTATATAAAAGAGAATAACAGAGGTTGTTTCTCAAATTTTGATTGAGATTTGGGCTTTTGGCATTTTGAGAAAAGTTTTTCAGAGAGAATCTTACATCTGATTAAGGAATATTGTATTCCTTTAGTTAAAAAAATATATATATATGCTTTTATATATATATAAAAGTAGAGGAGCATTGTGATCCAGTGAAAAGAAACACTATTTAATAATGATGTGGTATGGAGTTGCATGAGTAAATATAAATGAAGATATACAATAAACAAAATGAAATCTTTTCTAAGCTCTAGGGTGACTATTGGCTTTTAAATTAATTTTTAAAGTAAATTAATAAAACAAATAAAAATCTTATGAGATAATACAAGAGAAGAATTTTATATATATATTTTCTGTGCCAAAGTTTAAAAATAGTAATCTTATGCAAAATAGCACACTGGTGCTAGTTTTAGAAATGAAAGATGGGTAATGTTTTTGGCTTTCCCTTTTTAAAAGCAATTACTCATTCAGTCTTCCCATATGCCCATCCACAATATTTTTCTAAAGTGGAATAGAATAACTTTAGTCATAATTCATTTCCCATATAGTAGTAATTTCTCTCTCTCTCACGAAAACTTCATCAAGAGGCACAAGGCTGAGCCTAAAGGAGTGGTAAAAAGTTTTTAAGTTGTATTATCGGGCCTCTGAGAAAACTACTGCTATTTTTATTTCTGCTGCTGCCTCTAAGCTCACAATTCAAGATCTACTTGGGTTTTTGATAATTTATCTTTCACTGAAATGCCGCTACTCCTGGAAAGAGTCTCATCATTACGCCAATGATCCCTTTCTCAGCTGTGGTGAGAAAGATTTCAAGGTGAGAGTCAAAGGTAGTGAATATGTGGGGAAGGTTCCCTGGAGAATCTGAAGAGCAGAGAAGTCTAAAGAAAAGGGAGGGAGCTCTCAGCAGCCACAGAATTATTCTACTTAATAGTTTAGCCAATGCTGGCCACGGTTAATTCTTGGACAAAATCTGAAATGTACCCAGCTCCCTTTACCAAGTCATCTTATTTGTTCCTCTGCACCAAATAGATGTTTGTGGCAGGATGTTTTGACATGGTGATTTTGTCGAGGTTGTATCAAAACGTCAAATAATCTATTTGAAATAGATATGTCTTTTGATTACCCAAGCCCCTGCTCTCACTTTCTCACTAACCTCTACCCCATCACTGATTCTCACCGTTCATTTAAACCTTCCATCTCTCATTCTATCTGGCATCAGAGAGCCTACATAGATGTCTCTTTTATAGTCCACTAGGTGAATTGAAAAGACTGATATTTATTTGTTTGTTTACTTAATTGCTTAAATGATGAACCTGGCATCAAAACACCAAGTGTCTACAAGTTGCTGGCAAATGATAAACGTTCAGCAAATGTTTTTCAAAAATAAGGAAGAGTAACTGTGTATGCCTTATTAATTGAATTCAGTTAATGCTTTTTGAATACCTCTTAAGCTTTAGGCATTTTACTGGACATTAAGGATACAAAGATTTTTTAAAAATGACACCAAATTTCTAGTTGTTTAGTGAGAGGGGTGGACAGTTAATTACACACCAGTGACAGAAGTGCTAAAATAGTGGTAAGTTTTAAGTGGAAAAACTTCTTCTGGGTTTTGAAGGAGGAGTTAAGTTTATGGGCAAATGAGCACAGGATTTTCTGAGGCAGGAGATTAGCAATAGCAAAGGCCTAGAGATGTGGAAATGCAAGTCAGTCTGGAGAACAGGGAGCATTTCAGTGTAGAAAGAGCAGCAGACAGGGAAGAGAATGGCAGGAAATGAAAGAAGGAAGGAAGGTCGTAAGCACATGGTTTTCTTGTTGACAAATTTTTTTTAAGTTTATTAATCAAGTTATTTGTGGGAAGCACTTTGGGGAACACAAAAAAGTATATAGCTTTCCCCAAATACAGAGAGGAAGACAAAAGAAAAACACATTAAAAACTAAGCAACAGCATCATGGCAGGAACTACGTCTATATTACGTATGTATTTCTCTAGAGCCTAGTTCAATACTAAACCCAGAGCATACACTTAGCATGAATATTGAATGCATACATAACTTAAATACATTTGCCCTGTTAAACTGTTGAGAACAAAATTTGTTAAGTTATAAATCTACACAGTTATCACTGATTTTTATAAAACTTAATCTTCTCTTAAATTGCACCTTAGATAAGATACCAAAGCAACTAGTTGAAAAGATAATGTTGAGTGAAGAAATCATTAGTTATCAAGAAGGCAAAAATCCCTGCTTACTTGACTGAATTCAGCCATTTTTCAAAAACTAAATTTAAAGTAAACAAGTTTTCTGTTTAAGATTTTGAAATTCTCAAGGTAAAATTTCTCTGTGTTTCCAAAATCTTATTAGAACATATGTTTTATGATCTTTTCAAATAAAACAATTTTTTTTCACCCTCTGAAAAACAGAGTCCAAAACAAAACATATCTGCTCTAGGTATCATGCTCTATGGTCAACACACAATGGAACCTCAGGGTTTTTGGTGCAAAAGACTAATTGAAGTATAATTATTATTGGCTTAAAATAAGCCATAATCATATTTGTTTGTTTTAGTAAACTTCCCTTAAACAGCAGAGTCAAGAAGTTCTAATAGGGCTCATTTGTAGGATTGAGTAAGGAACCTACATGAAGTAAATCTTATAGCTAAGGTTCAGTGCTCAAACACTCAGATCATTTTATTTGAAGATAGATCTCTGCAACAGGAAAAAATAAATCTGAAAGTGGATGTTCTTGCCCCAAAGCCTGGACTATGGCATCTAAGAATTCTTAATGATCCCACTTTGCCACAGTTGTAATTTTGCTAAACAGACGACGCTAGTTAGCACTTTCTTCCTAGTTTGACCAAGGTGGCCTGTTCAAACAAGTATATGAACAACATCAGACGGCATGTGATTTGTAGTTTCATTTTTGGCAAGAGACACACTTTTCACACAATGACAGGTCATAGAGTTGCAAAACAGCCTCACTCTTTGATCTGTGTCAGGAGCAAAACTGGAAAGGAAAAGCAGCTTTGCTTGCATGCCTTTTTGCTTTATGGCTGTACAGTTTGACTACAGCTTAAAAAGAAGCATTGTTGAATACCTACCATGCTACTCTGTACTAATAAAAAACTGTATAGTGAGTGTACTTTGATTTCTTCTTTTCATATTCATAACAGAGTGGTGGTTTGGACACCAAATACTACTTTCTAATAGCAGGTGAAATTTAGGTAGAGCAAAAATATGTTGGGGAGATCACTGTAAGTGGTCCAAACAAGCCTTGCAACTATGGATTCCTTTCACAATGCATGCCATTTTTACCATATACAAAGGTAATACATTGGGTGTATGCAGGAAAATAAAAGTTATATATATATATATGCATATATCTGTTATTTAAATCAAAATGTAATTCATACAAAACAAATGTAAATAAATATAAATTATGTAAATATATTTTAAAATGTTACATAATTATATATGAATTATATATGGACTATATAATGCATGTAAATAATATGCAAATTTTTATGTTTATATATAGTAAAAGATACAGAGAATAAAATCTCATATATCAGAGATTCATGCCTCTCAATCAAACTCTTAGTATTTGCCTTGGAAAAATTGATTTCCAGAAAGTCTATCCCTTTGGCTATATGAAGAATCAAATATGACATTCTCTGATGAGTGTATGTAGAGCAGAGCCTGTGTGGACACAAGAGAAGGGATTCTGACAGCGTGTGGGTAATGCTCAAATGATGAATACCTATGATAGGGAGTTATTTAGGTGACAGTTATTCACAACTCACTAATAAAGCGTGTACACATATGCAAACCAGCATCTTTAAGTGACCATAAAGAAATTTCGTCTTGAGTGTGTACACACGCATAAATGAACTTATTAAGAATTTGAATAAAATGATCTTGTTGAACAAAATCTGTATCAAAAATGACATTTTTATAATTACAACATTTATTAATTTTAAACTGATCTCATGGATATATCACAAAGGATAAATTTACTTCTCTTAGTACCTTAAAAAGTTGCATGTTTTCTTTCTTTTCTACAACTACTAAAAATGAACCATTGGCTGCCTTTTCTAATAGTCTTAAGTTTCACAATACGAGGAATTAGCTAATCGGCCAGGCTGTTCTCTTTGCTTTTTAAATTGTCCAGAATTCTGGTAGGTGCTACTTCTGCACTTGATAGTTTCTTTCTTTTTAAAAATATGGAGCAAATATTGCATTTGAAACCACAGACAAAAAAATGTCTAAAACTCTAATTCATCATCTGGTTAAATATAACTCAACAAAGTAGGAAATGCACTTTCTAAATCACATAATAATTTAATTTATTTTCTTTTTTTAATAATTCAGTTTTAAAAACCGAGTTGTAGCACAGCGCTCAGTTGTACCTTTCCTACTCTTAGGCCCCAAGTGGTATCATGCTCTCATTTAATGAATGCCCCTGATATTCCAGTCACCTAGCTCTGCACTGGCTTCCCTCCCAACCTAATAACTTGGTGACTTTTTATAAAACAATTGCAATATTAAGATTCACTCAAGTGACCCAAAAATGGCCCTAGAGAGCAGGACTGCAATTTCCTGATTTGCACTTTCTTTATTCCCTCATTTGCTAAGTTTCACAACATCAGTTTTTACACTGTTGCTGTTTTATCCCGGCTAAATGGCTGTTGAATTTTAATAAACTGTTTCTCTTTGATAAATGAGTTATTGTTTGATATATTACATTAGGGATATAAAGAATAAACTACTTACGGATACGAGATATTTGGATAAAATACATTTACATAATACTAGACTATTAGTATAATGAGTTTCATTAGTTGTAAAAAAGATAATATACTGGAGATTTTGAAACATGCTGAAGAATGATGGACATATACGTAATTAAAATACCAACACCTCATACAAAATGGCAAGTATTTTCACATTATGTAACATGAATTTGTTTCCCATGTTAGGTGCTAGGGAAAATTTCACTTTCATGAGATAGATTTGAAGGATGGGGAAAGTTTTTCTGATCACTAACAATTGCCCAAATAAGGTGGTGGTTGAATACACTCTCAGTGAAATGAATTAGGTGTTGAAGAGTAACTTGAAAACACTGGAGTAATGTTCCCTTTTCCCCATAATGTTTCCATCCCACTAGGGAAGGGTGGTATTTTTTCTCATGTGAGGGTGTTGGGCTTGGATTAAAAGTACTTTATTCTGTGTCTTCCATTCAGACTTGATTTCAGAATAACTTACCCAGACACCATTACAGTAAAGGAAAATGTTTAAAGCAAACTCTCACATATTTAGAAGCTAAAAGGCCCAAAGGTTCAAACACTCACACTTTAAAAATACTATTATATGTTAATTATGTGCACGATGATGAGGCACTTCAAGATTCTGAAGTGCCTTTCAAATCATTGTCAGAAGAGGAAATTACATTTGGTTTGACTTTAATGTTAAGTGTATGTACGCTGTTTTATTCTGGTTAAAGTAAAAGCTCACATACTCTAAATATAATAATTTTCTCCTAACCAGAATATTTAATTACCATTGGTATAAGGTGGTGTTTAAGCACCCTGCTGGATCTTTGAAGAGAACTTGAATCAATCCATTCTCCGTTCCACCACTGACCAGCTTCGTAAACATGGGCGGTGAGCCAAGATTCTTTAAGCCTCAGTCCTGTCATCTGGAAAATAGGATAACCAGACCTGCAGCTTCCTCTCGTTGTCTTGAGGATAAACCATACAGTGAAAACCCAATATGCAGAACATGTGAAATGGCATTTATTGTTGTCCTTCTTGTTATTGGAGGCATTGTACTGGGATGGTTGAGAGCATGACTGGGGGCAAACAGACCTGAGTTCCAGTCTGGGTCTTGCTGTTTCCCTGCTTTATGATCTTTGACATTCTTCATAAGATTTCTAATTCTGAGTTTCCTCCACTGTAGGAGGGAACTTGCAATCGTTCCCAATTTCATAGGATTGTGTTTAGTATTAAATAAGATGACATGTGAAAAGCACTTACTGTATTAGCTGGAACATAACAACTACTCGATGAATGGTAGCTCATAATCTTGATGTTATTGTTGTTATTTTTACTATTATTGGCTATTATTTTATGCCTTTTCAATTCTCCAAACCTTCTGGTGGAACAGACACTTAATTTGTACAAACTCATACATACTGTATTTCATAAATACTCAAAATATAAAACTAAAAGCCAGAAAAATATCCAAAAGAACTTTAGAAAACTAAAGTGCTCTACAAACGTGGCGATACTATCATGCACATTATTTTTATTTTTAAATTCATTCAGCAGCTGTTAGTTCTGACTTCGAAACTTTATTTTCTTTGACAAATTCACTTAAGTGTTTACAATATAAAGCCTAAATGGCTATTTTTAAACATTGTTTTACAAGTCTTTTAAATTTTACTATTGGATAAACACTAAATATATTCATTCAATAATGTGTTGATTGATTCAGTGATTCGATAAATATGTAATGAGTCTCCACTACATGCTAAGAGCTGTACTTAGTGTGGAAGATACAAAGGTAACTAACATACCATTTCTGGCATCTAGGAGTCCACAGTCCCAACAAACCCACAGTTACTTCTACCACTGAAAAACCATGGTGGAGGTTACAGATTGAGACTCTCCCAGGAGCCTATGCAGTCAGCATGGGGCTCTGCATAGTTAATGTCATCATTATTCATTTTGCAGAAGAGGAAAACGAAGTTCAGAGAGGTTAATGTATGTTGTTTTATGTCACATGGAGGCCAAGATATAAATCCAAGGCTGCTTTTCCAGTTCTGTGCTCTAAACCATTGTAGTCAATTCATTAATTTCTGCTTTGCAATCATTATATACATATCTTATGTTCTATAAGAGACCATATTTCTTTGAGTTCAGGTTCATCCATGATTTGCCTTTACATCCCTCAAAGTACTTAGAACATGGTCTTGCATAATAAATCCTGAAAAATATCTTTTGAATTACTATGTCTAATTTTAGCATCAACAATAAAATACAGACCTGCTTTCTTTAGATTCCTGAGCCACCTTGAGGAAGGAGAAAAGGTAAAGATGCTAGCCAAACTTAGCATTTATCAATGGAAAGGTGAAAACAATCCCTTCTGATCTGACAAAGTAAAAATCTGTGCTCTAAGAAGCAGCACTGGCTGGCAAATATAAACCAGGCTCTAATCTATCAGAAATGAGAAATTGGATATGCTAGTCAGCAAGTTGGGTCTGGAGCAGAAGCATTAGGCAAAACTCCTGCAAAGTGTTCTGATTAGTCTTCGGTGACATTTTTATCCCTGCATGCTGTTAACCAACTATCACAGAAAGTATAGGAAACTCCATTCCACTCTCTTAAGGTACTGGAAATATTAAAAGAAAATAGTGAAAAAGACAAAGAGGCTTAAACCAAATTTAAAATTAAAAGCAACTGTACTTTTTAGAACAAAGGATGGGGGGGTATAGGGAGGAAAAGTCAATTAAAATTTTGTTTTAGGAAAAGTTATTTGAAATAACACAGGTTTCTCAAGCACAAGGTGTACATACACACATGAAGTAGACACTCAAGAATGCTTTATGAATGGTAGTCACTTGGGGCCTTTGCAATAGCTCTTTTCCTTTCTGATGGTCAATTCTGCTAGTTTTATTAAAATAGTTATTTCCTGTTTGATCATTCAGTTCACTTATCCAATAAACATTTACTGAGTACCTACTACGTTTTAGGCTTTATATTAAGAACTGGAGATACAGGGAGATTAAAAGTCCTTGTTCTCAACAAGGTCACAGCCTAGTGTGTGGAGACTTAGATATAATTAAACAACATACAGGGATAAATGTGGTATAAAACATAAATATATAAATAATATAGAGCACCAGCATTTCGGCAGATGTTCTGGTTAATTTCTATTCTAGGCCACCATTGCTAAAGCTTCTTAAAAGTAAAGTCCATGTATACTGCCTTATTTCCTTTTTATCTTTTAATACTTATTTTTAAATGACAATAAGATTTGTAAATTTTTCATGGATCTCATATTTATATTCTTTACTTTGTCAAATACGTACTGGGATCCACTCGGATTTGACCATTCATTCATCCATTGAACAAAACTTTACTGACTATATACCACAATTGAACATGCGGAGGTGTATGGATGTAATGCACAATGCTTTTCTCTCAGTTCTAAAACTGCACTGTCTGACAGAGTAGCCTCTAGCCACATGTGGCTAGTTAAGTTGTAATTTAAATCTAATAAAATCCAATAAAATAAAAACCGCAAGCCCTCTATAACATTAGCCACATTTCAAGGGCTCAGCAGCCCATGTGGCTAGAGGTTCCTGTATTAGACAGCAGGTGTATTTTCGCCATCACAGAAAGTTCATTTGGACAGTGCTGGTTTAGAGCATGTAAGGGAAGGGTCAGAGTGAAGGTGGTAGCATGATCATCTACATGACCTATGAAGACAATTGGTAATCGATGATGGAAGGTTGAGGATCTGGAAAAGTTTCACAGAGGCAGTTATATTTGGATCTCAAAGGATGGAATCAAGTGAGTTCAAGGAGGCTTAAAACAGCACATTTTCAGAGAGCTGTATAATGGCCTTTGAATACAGTTGGGCAGGTTGTGTATGATACAATTCTACAGGGTCCCATTGATATCTTAGTTGTGCTACAGGTACTTGGCTGTGTACCTATTCATTCCTGCCTCTGGGCCTATGATCATACCCTTTCCTTAATCTGAGAGCTGTATTTCTTCACTTGAACTTTCCTTCATGGCTAGTTCCCCCTGAAGGAAAAGAGGAACTAAACCAAAAGTTAATGTAAATAGAAATATCAATGGGCAATTATTCATGTTGTAAGGAATAGAGTCACACTACATAAGGAATAACCTCAGGTCAAATCATTATCCTATAGCAATTAAATATATGAAATTTAACCCTCAAATTTAAAGGGTCCCATTCACATCTTAGATTTGGTTTGATTGTTTGATATTTCCATCCCAACCCACAATTCTGTACCTGAACTGTAGAACTTCTCAACACTGAACCCCCAACAGCAATTTCGATCTGAGCTACACGATACAACTTGTATACTAGCTTCCATAGTTCCTCACTGTTCTCACTGTTCATACTCTCTTCTGACAGCACTTCAGTGCCCAGGAAGGTAGGTAGGGTCATGTCCTCTGTTTCTTCTATTCCCCTTAGTGCAGGGCTCAGCATATAGGTAGATGCTCTTGTTAATTTATATGGTAACTAATTATAACTCATTTTTATTCAATTTTAATACCAATTGAACTTAAGCCTTGTAGGCACTCTAAAGTACTGGGGATTAAAAAAATGAAAATGAAGGATGATACAGAAAAGTATTATAACTTTTTGGGGGAGGTTAAGTGACATATATTTAATTGATATAGAAGAATGATTTGAAGTAATCTAAGGTTATTCCCTATGTAATGTGACTCTATTCCTTATAATACAAATAATTGCCCACTGATATTTCTACTTACACTAATTTTTAGTTTAGTGTTTTTTGTTTGGAGTAACATCTACTGAGTATTTTTAAATTATTTTACTCATTGTTAAGTTCCTTTAATATTTTAAGATTTCTGAATAATAATTCTGATAACATATTCAGTATAAATGATAGTAACCTTTTAAATTTAAAATATTTTCATCTGTTTCACTGCTTATCGCTTTGTATAGTGTTCTTGACTTTTATATTTTTCTACTGAGCAGTGGTCTAGAAAAGCTGCTAAAGATATCCTTCTTTTTTACCAATATGATCATTTATGTGGCTTTCTCATCAGTTACTATGGGGCATGACTTATTTTTATTCAGGATCGTCTTTGAATTGCTCCCTGACATTCAAGGTTGATCTTCACTTTCAACTGAAAAATAATAATTCCCATATGTTGTCTCTAAGCACAACTATGCCATCTATATATAGGAGGAGCATTGACCGCTCTCACTATGAGACTTTGCAGTTCAGTTCAGTCCAATATTCAAGACACAACTTCCAGGATGTAGGCAAATAATGGAGTGACATGAAAAGAGGGAGTATTCACACACCTTTCTGTCTTCTCTGCTAATTTCTGAAGATGCGCTAAAATTTGGTAGGAATTTTTAGGGCAGTTTGAATTAGGAATATCAAGTGCATGCGTGTATATATGTGCATGTACAGGGGCAGAGACTTAACACTTAGACAGTAAGTTTTCCCTCTTTATTGCAGTGTTTCTTAGCATTTTCTTCCTCTATCTTCTCTTTTTCATTCTTTTTCACTTTAACATTTACTTCCTCAGGGTATTGAGATCTCATCACAATATGAGCATTATTTTTGTTTATTAATGCTGTCATACATTATTTTTTAATAAGTAGAAATGTTTGAGTAATTAACCAGTTAGGAATCACTCATTCATTCTTTATCCAATAGTTTTTGAAGCAACTTCTCCATTTTTAATGTAGTCTTAAGAGGTAGATGATGCAAAGAAAGATGAGATGCAGATCCCTCCAAACAGAAGCTCCTGTGGGTGGTAGCATCAGTGGAAATAAAGAGGGGAATACTAGCAATATATGCACTGTGGAACTCAGAAGGGCACTGAAATGCTAACTCTGCTTGGGCAGTCAAGGCAGGCTTTGGGAGGAGGTTTCTGCTGAAGGATGGGTCTGCTTTGTCTAACAGACAAAGGGAACCGGGTTTCCCAGACAAAGGCAGCAGCCACGAGAAGCAGAGGTAAGAAAGCAGGAGGGGAAGCCCGGGCGAATGTGGGTTACCTGTGGTGGAAGGGGTAGAAAGTGAGCCTGGACAGGGCCCCTCCAGGGAGGACCTTCAAGGCTGGAATTTTATAGCAGGTGATGGAAAGGCATGGATTTATGCCTAGGAGTGGCAGAGTCATATTTATATTTTAGAAAAATCTTCCTGAGTATACTTTAGAAAGTGTATAAGAAGGGGGCTGGGAAGAAGAGCGGCCGTGTGATTGTGTCAGGGAGATTCAGGAAGGCTGTGGGGGGCGGTCAGCGAGCCAAATCTTAAAAACGGACTAAGAATCAGGCATGGACTTCATCTTCCCAAAGTACATTCTTCTCTCGATGTAGAGAATTTTTCATCCTCTCTCCTACTGCCTCCATGAAGCCCGCCTGCCCTAAGAATCTTCATTATGAGGATACTCTAAGGAACTTTATAGGTTTTAATATCTTTCTACTCAAAGGGTGGTCCAGGGGCCAGCAGCACCTGCATGAGGAGCTTGGCAGAGATGCAGAACTCCAGAGTCAACCAAGATGCACTGAATCTGCACCTCAGTAGGATCCCCAGGTGGTTTGGATGCACGATGCACTTTGAGAAGCACTTTTTCATGCTCTCCATGCCCACATTATAGGTTTGGGAAGAGAGTGGTAGTTTCTATGCTCGGCTTCTTCTGACTCCCCCCAAAGCACATAACAGTGCTTATTGTAGGTGGGCAGCAGGTACTTGCTAGTTGATTTATTTTCAAAATACGAGTGTTACTTTAAACAAGCCAACTGTTTCAATTTAATAGACATTTATTACAACTGGGAGACCAGTTAAGAGGTTATTGCAATATTGTCTAGGTGAAAAATGAGGTACTGCATTAAGGCAATGATAGTAGAGATAAAAAGAACTGGCAGTGGAAAGGAAATACTTAGAAAGGAAGATTGGTAGGTTCTGCTAATTACAGATATGGAAAGCGAAGGTGAGAGAAAGTGCAGGGTGCATGGGGTGAGGGGAGCATAAACACTTACTGATTTCACTGGCTGCCTGGAGATTGGAGGAGGTTCTAAGTTTATTCAGAGGCATTCTTTCTACATTTTTCTATTTTTGTTTCTCCCAGTCAACAAATATTTATTGAGTCAATGCCTTCCATGAGGTAGGCCCTGTTCTGGGTGTTGTAGATAAAAAGGCTCATCAGATATTTGGTCTTTGCCCTCAAGTAATTTACAGTCTAACGGAGGAGATAGGGAAACAAACTGGCAACTGAAATCGAATGAAGTGAGAGGTGTGATGAGGTGACAGCAATGGGCTCTGTGGCCCTGAGAGGAGTACTGAATCCAGATTTGGGGTGGGTGGCTTCAGAAAATGCTTCTCAGAAGAGGCGGTGCCCACTGTGAGCCCTCAAGCCCTAATAAAAAGCCAGGTGCATGTACGTAAATTCAGACAATGAGAAAGGAGGGTGGGCTGGACTTCCAGGCCAAAGGAAACCATGTAAAGAAGGCCTGGGAGTGAGCATAGATGGCTTAAACGGTTACTTCATGTTGTTCCATGTGGCAGCAGTATGCAAGGCCAAGGGGAGGTCTACTATGTTGAAAAATACAGGTAAATAATGTTTTAAAGTGTCACTGATGTGGTTGTTGCAGATACAGGTGCATCGTAATTTCTTGCAAACCACGTCTCTCCCAAGAAAAACCTGGCAACTTAATGTTATCCTTGCTCCCCGACTGCAGTAAATGAAATTTAAATGTTTTCTCTGCACTCCAATCACTTGTTAGAATCCTGCTGATCTGTCAAAATCCATTTAAATACCTCTTTTTTTTAAAGAAGCTACCCACTCCTTCTTCCTTTTCTATAGTTCCAAAGCTTTTGTACCTCATTATTCACAAATTACCCTTTCTCGTTCTTAAAGTCTGAGTCTACTATTGCCTGCGATCTCCAGGAAGTGAAGAATATTATCTTATTTATCTTTGCAAATATCTCAGCCACTGACATCATGCTTAGCACAGAGAGGCACTCAAAGAATAGATTTATTACCTCAATCAAATTAACTGGATTCTTATTTATTGAACTAGGTAGATAATTGATGATAAAGGTGAGAGTTACTATCTTTATAAGAATAAATAAAAGCAAGCCTTTTTTACGGTTTGCTTCTTCTTATGCCTAAATCATTAGTAACTTAATACTAGTCTTCAAAGGAGAAGAGATCAGCAACTTTTGCCCCCTCATGAAAGCCATTTTCACCCTATGAAATGTTTCCGGACTCCGTATCTGCTTTTGCTATAATTGTGTGACATTTCTCTATAAACAGCTCAAAAATAAATTTGCACTGTTAATTTTCTGTTAGCTAAATGCGATCGTTCAGTCAGGTCAGTTTCACACTAGACCTGGGCAGCTCCCTGCAGCCTGCAGGAAGGAGGAAGGTAGAGTGTTGGAGCTACAGACACTCCCTTGGACCATAGCTGGGGGTACAGGTTTCCTTGCTGTTTGACGCTCTTCCCCATAAGCTATGCTAAAAGGCACTCTCACTTCTGCATTGTGTTTCACTTTTCTTTCATCTCTAACTCTTCTCTGACTCTCGTGCCCCTCTACTAAATTGAAAGAAGGGGCTGCATTCTTGTCACACAGAAATGGCAGTAGGGGCATAAATAGTGCTTGACAGCTCTTTTATTTTATTAAAGAAAAATAAATGGTCTCACTGAATCAATTTGGGATTATACTGCTATAATTCTGTCACTGTTTTTGAAAGAACGTCCCCCCAAATCCAGGGCACCATAAATGATGAACTGTGAGCGCAGATCAACGGCTGCTCTGTGTGGGTTCTAAGGGAGAGGTCACAAGGTAAGAGACTGTAAGAGGGTGGCCCAGGGGTTGTCGCTCCTTAGAAATGGGCTTCAGATTAAAATTCTATTCCTAAACTATTAAAGACCTTGTGACAAAGAGATCACATTTGGATAGCAGTCTTACACTTAATAACCCCCAGAAATGTTTTTTCTAGAGTTCAAATATACCCATTTGCCAAAAGCAGTGTATACTATTCTGTTTTTGCAGTGGACTCTACACGGTCCCCCTTCCACTCAAGGCTTACCTTGGTGTCCTTTAAAAATCTACAAAATAAACATTTTAAGTTAAAAATACATTTATACCATATAAGACTTTCTTCTTGCTAACATGTAGCAAATAATATTAAGGTGGTGTGATCTCAGTTGGGGAGACTAAAAAAAATCCACTTGATACTTGACCCTGGCTACATACAGACAACAGAAACTGTCTGAATACTGATGTTTTTCATTATTCTATTGCAGCCCTACAATATATTTTCTCTCCTACTGCACCCATGACTTTCTTAAATACACATATTCAATTTTACCTGTCCACTCTTTTCTGTAACTTCTCATGTTTCTGAATATTCTTGCAAGTACACATGAACCTTGGAATCTCATTTTTTCTATGTAATCAAGACAACAAGGTAACTTGCTAGGTAGGCAAGAAATCAATTTAATTTACTCTCTAGACATTAACATAACAGTTTAAAATACTATTCTCTTGTGAGGCAAGCAATTCATTTAAAAATGAATACGGCATTTCCTAAGTCATAATCTTGGCCCAGCAACTATCAGACATTTAAGGAATCTAATGACAGCTTTTGGTTTATCACTATGATTACCATAATCTTCACTGGTAATAAAAAGCTCTTGATTTAAAAAAATAATCTGAAAAGCAATGATGTGGTAGTTAAAATGAATTTGAATCACACATTCTTTATTTTCCTCCCAGATCTACCACAGAATGATTTTATAACCTTGGGAAAGTTACTGAACCTCTCTACATTTCTATTCTCATCTCTTTAAAATAAAGATAATAGCTTCACCTTATTATCTACTTCAGTGATGAAGGTGTGAAGGCTAATAACCATAAAAAACACATCAGGCTTTCTGGAAAGCCAGACTCAGTATAAATATAAAGTATTTATGAAAGAAAGCACATGAAGAGTGTGTAAATACAAAGACAAAGTTTTTACAAAGTACCCTGGAAAAAGAAAATACATAGAGCAAATAAATCATGTCTCAATATTCATTTTTAGAGGTATTCCTGTGTCCACCATATCCCCTGCATTATGAGTCCAAACGGAAGACTTGAGGGGATTTTTATATCTTGCGTTTAGCATGCTGCTATGGCTTCCCATTGCTAGGCAGTGAAATACTCATCTTCTACTTTAAGCGCCAGATTTACTGCCCCTAATGGGAGATTTGCATTTGTTCAAAGATTACAAATAACAATTATGCCAAAGCAATTACTCTTAACCTCAATTTGCAGCTCCTGCTTTTGCAGCAGGGCACTTTCATCGGTTCCATTTATTTTCATTCTCATTTTGGCCTGGAGGTATTTCTAAATAAATCAATCACAGTAGATGTTGGAACAGGTCTATTGAATAACACCTAGGCTCACTACACACACTGTGTGGAGAATGGAGAAAATTATACCTATAATTCAAACATACTTCAAGGGTCAGTTATCTGAATAAATCAAGGGGAAAAGCTTTCGCCCGAGATTAGCGAGATGGTTGGCTCTCCTTTCCACTTACTCTTGTGAGGACACAGACAGCATCTTAGGTGGCAAATATAAAACAATGCACTGCCTGTTTTATAAATAATTTGTGACTACCCCATAGACTATGCATGAGTTTCCTTTGTCAACAACTAAAATTGGTGGAAATCACTAGATATGACTATAATAAATATTGATCTTCATCATGAACTTCCCATCACATCAGGCACATATGAAGTTACCTTTTTTTTTTAATGTCCCTATTGTAAAGATGAGAAAACAGAGGCAAAGGGAGATTAAAGAGTTTTCCCAAATTCATAAAGCTAAGGAGTGGTAGGGCTGAGAGTCCCTCGTGGGCCTGACTATGGACTACCTATTGCTTCACTCTTCTCCTAGCCAAACATACTGTCTGAGCTGTTATTACGTCATGGTTCATGGTTGAGGACTGATTCCAACATGAAAAATAAATCAGACGTTTATTAATTGTGACGGTTTGTCCATTGTTAAGACTACCTATATTTCACGTATGATATATAACACCGTGAAAGGTCATAAGTAAATGATTATATTGTTACTGTATGCAAGTATAATTGGATAAAAACAATCCTATAATACCTTCAGGTGGAAAGAAATAATGGGTTGGTATATTTCTTTCTAATTTTTTTCTATGAGTATTTTAATAAGGAATTATTTGTTGTTGAAATAGAATGTCTAAATAGCCAAAAGTTCTGAGATAGTTTCCAAATTTTGAGTATAGTGCTTAGAAAGGAACACAGTTAAATTATAATTATATATTTTCTAAATTAACTTTATGCTCTACAATAGCATTATTCTAAATGAAATATTTATAGCTTGTCAGATTATAAAAATCTCCTACTCTAGGTCTTGACTAGGTAACTCTTTATTTGATGTGTCCCATAAAATTGAGCACTGCACAGTTAGAAGCATGTGATTAATTCTGAAATTTCTCAAAACTAAGGCAACCTTATTTTGAGGGAAGTCATACACGTTACTAGGAATTCTCTTCTCTGTCCATATGTAGTAGATGTAAATTATGGCCAAATGATATTGACTGTATGTGTGTCTATGTGACTGCATGCACACACTTTCATTTAAACATGTATGCTTTTGATTTTTAGACCCAATTAAAGTGATGCCACTGGCCTCTATTCTGTTTCTTTTGGATGGCAATCTATATCACAAAGTCATTATTCACTGTTTCTTCACTGCTCTGCACTTGAACACACAAAACAATTTATATTCTTTCTAAAAAAAAAGAGTACCAAGTTGTAATGGCTTTCTCCTCCCAAGGAGGCAGGCTGCTTGGTAGAAAAAGGGAATCTTACATCTGATGGCATGCAGAAAAACTGTTCACTGTAAATGCAAAGTTCTATACATCATGGTTGGAACCTTCAAAATGCCATTGGTAATATATTTCATTTATATCTATGTACAACTAGAGTTTTTGTACATAGTACAACCAAAGACCCAAGACAGTAAAGTTTTAAACATTGTTTGAAAATTATTATTTAAAATTTCTGGATGTTTGTGTAGCTAAGAGAATAAGGGAGATTCTGACTTACCTACTTCTTATATTTAATTTATATAAATATACTTAAGGAGGCTCCAGTTGGGTTTTCTAAGGTAAAAAGTGAAGGATATTTTGCACTAAAAAATATACAATTGTATGTTCCTATTTCCCAACATGACTTATAGTGTATGTAATAAAATAGAATATTCAACAAACCTGCTTTCAGAGCCAGAAAACTGACCTGAAAACAGAACTCATACATGTGTAAATACAAATGTCTCCTAATAATGTATGCTTTGAACTGCTTGTGGATATGGATGTAGGTTAATATGGAAAACGTGTTCAGTGTGGTGAACAGGGAGGACAAATCTAATATTTTCACCAGAGGTGGGAGAAGAGAAATACCCCAAAGGCATTCGCAATGGCAGTCGGCCAGTTGCAAGCATGGTAGAGTTGTTAAGAAGGCATTCTGACATCTTTAGCATGCAAGCACCCAGGATTGGCAAGTCTTTTAACCATGTCTGAGCCTGGTTTTCCTCACTCTGAAGATGGCAGTACCATTTTCTGTTCCATATCTGTGGTAGAGGTATCATATCTGTGGTACCTCACAAATCTTTAAAAACAATTAAATATTGAGACAACTTATAAATGCTAAAGTCCTCTGCACATGTGAGGTGGAGGGGTTAATAGATTCCATAGAGTTCTGAGAATGGCATTTTAATGACCATTTTTCATGTATTATCATGCCACTAAGGTAGAGGCTGGAAATTTTAAAGCTCTGGAGAACTTCATAGGAAATCTTTGGTGTGATAGACAAAGCCTTGGGGAAAAGTTTTGGCATCCAAAGATCGAAAGATCTTAGTTCAAATCTTACCTAAGGATTACATTAGAATTTGGAGCTTAGAAAATAAATTAGGAAAAAACTATTATAGTAACCAGAATTATGAATAGTTTGACAGAAGAATTAAAATTGGTGGGAAGAATTAAAGTATTGAGTTAAAAGCTGGTGACCCTGACATAAGGACCATGAGCTTCTCAAAAAACCTAGAGTGAGAGTGGGAGAACTGGTGACAAGGGGGGAGTCCTGGGGCTGTTAGAGAAGTTAAAGAAGACTGTTAAAGAAGTCAGCTGATGTAACCACATCTTTCACAACTGGGGAGCAATGTAATACCTACAATTCAAAATCTGAAAGTGTGATATGATTTGAGGTGCTGGTATTAGGAGAGCTCTGTATAAATGCTTATGAACACTTTTACCCAATTTTATTTGTGGCCTCAGAAGGAAATTAAAGACTTTAATATTTAATTTTTCAACATAAAAGATCTCTTTAAGACACCAAATGAGCTATCAGAAAAGGGTAGAAATTCATTTAAAAGCTCATATTCCAGATCAGGGTTCTCTCTGCTCATAGCATAGTGTGCCACTATTTATTTATTTATTTTTAATAGTTTATTTTGGTATCATTAATCTACAATTACATGTGCAATATTATGGTGATTAAACTACCCCCTTCATCAGGTCCCCCCCACCAACCCCATTACAGTCACCGTCCATCAGCGTAGTGAGCCACTATTTATTTTTACAAGCAAATCCTACCATTGAAAAATGATGCAGAAGGTGCATTTTCAGGATAAAAGATGGGACAGGCTTTGTCTTCAAATTCATTTTGTTCATGATGCTATTTAATTTAAGGACAAAGAAGAGTAGTGCAGGCAAATTAAAATACCCATTAAGTCTTGCAAAGCTCATGTTTTCCATACAACAGTCTAATGACAGCCAGCAGAGACACCTGATTTTAAATTATTTTTCATTGAGTCATGTAAGATATTTAATCTGTTTGCAGAAATATTTGACTTACTATATTACTCACAAAAAACATGACATTGCTGTACATTTGAGATGCATTTTTTTTTTAAAAGAGAAGTGACCTATAGACTTAGTCATATACTTGTCTAACTGCTCTTTTAACAAACTTACTAAAACCCTGCTAAATGTCAAGTATTAGATAAATGGCTATTAGCATTCATGATTAGTGATTAGTTTTCCTTAAAAACGATGTAATTTTTGTTTCATATTTTTCACATACAAATATATAAACAAGTACATTCAAGTTCAGTGATAATTCTGTTATCTGACAAAGATACATAATGTAGCTTGTAGTTAATTAAGCATTTGGGTTAATAAGCAATAGGATTATTGAAGAATCAAAATGTACATATTATAAAAACTAGACTGATACTACTTAAATCTTTTCTTAATTCACATGATCCTAAGTCCTTGTAGGATGTTGCTGAATACTGTGGTCACCATTAGACGCATGTTGACTGGTTTCATACTTTTAAAATGAAAGGAAAATTCTATCTTGTGAACCAAGAAAATTTGGCAGCTGCTCTCTTGTGTATATAATTCAATATAGAGCTGAAAGGTGTAGTGTTTTCCTACTCATCCATACCCTTTCAAACCATTTTCTCTTGCATTAGGATTAAAACAATTTATGAGAGAGGACTGTTTGAAACACTTTGTTTCCTGTCAGCCCTTAGGCTGATGATGTAATACAATAATCCATCATAGAGCCAGGGAGCCCTGCAGATGGATTATATACAGCATGTTCCACTGTGCCAATATACCATTACTGAGGCACAAAAGCAAAGTAGCTTGGAAATAACTAAAAATTCCAGGAAAAGCCCCATGTGGATTGAAGGTTATAGTAGGTGAGGACTGTTGATAGGCTACTTGAACAAAATTTAGAGGTGGCACAGAAAGGAAAGCAAAAAGTTTTCTAGGTTCTGATTCACCCAGAAATTTACTTTGTATATTCAAGGAACAAGGAAAGTTTGATTAGAGAGCTTGACCTTAGAAATGGGTAAACTGAATAAATGATAGTGAATGATGAGCTCATGAAAAGAGAAAAAGGAAAAAAAATACCTTCCTAACCTATAGAAGAAGTTGATGCTTTTCCTCCCACTCCTACCTACAAAACATTTTAGTCTAGCAGATAGAGGTCTCCTGTAGTTATTAAACACCTCAATATGGACAGTACTTATGAATGAGAATTTTCTTTGTAGAGTTTAATCTCATCTGTTCTCCACTTGAAGATGAAGATTCAAGGAACTTGCTTATAACATATGGATAGCAAATGGTGGATAAGATATGAGCCTAATTCTCTGCACTTTAAATCCAGTGGGGTAGAGTACAGAAACAACAGATCTGTCTGTATCTCCTTTCAGGATTAGGTGTCAGTAAAAAGAGACAATTCACTTACCTAATCCTGGTGGGAAAAACGAACAGCCACAGAAACAGAGTGATTGTTTTTCCTTCCTCTCCCTCATCCTCAATCAAATGCCTCTTCCTTGAATCATAGGCTATTATAACATCTTAGATGTGAACTGATAGAGAGCTTGGATATTCACATTATTGCAGAGTAGCCATAAGAATGCTTTAAATTTGTCCCCTTTCTTAGTGCCAATTTATAGTCAGAATCCATAGCCATTTTCTTATTAAGAACAATCCAATAGTTTCTTTAGAAAATAACAAAGTAAAATTTAGCAGAATGAATGTAGAATCTTAAGTTCAAGAAATTAATTTTACAGCACAGAATTGAACATAATTCAGTTGATAGCAGTTGATCTTAAAAAGCAGAACAAAAAATAATGGTTTTATTGGTCACTTTCTTAGTGAGTGAAGAGCTATGAAGCAAGTATTCCTAGAAGTTAAGAAAGTGACAATAGTTTTTAATTAGAATTTATTGTCCCATCAAAATCAATCCATATCTAGATTACTTGTGTTCTGGATGTTTCATTTTAACAAACTAAAGAATGATGTTAGAGTCTGGAAACCATCTCATGTTATGAAATCACAGAAAAATTGATTAAATAGGGCCAGGGGAATGGAGGGTAAAAGGATCTATAAAGAATATGAGGGTTCTTATTTCTATTTGTGGATGAGGGGTACAATATGGTCATGTCTTTATTGCTAAAAGAATCATAGATAACTAGGACACATGGGTACAAGACATGAAGGGAGGACCAGAGAGCTACTCAGTTTAGACACCAAATTGTCCAGGAGTAGGTTTGGCTGCTTTTATATGACTACTGAGGGGTCTACTGTGATTGTTTATTGAACTAAATTTTGGGAGATTCCTGTATTGGATGGAAATTTGGACTAACCATTTAAGGCCCTTCCAACTCTAGAATTCCTGATTTTGTGGGAGCAGATGAAAACTAGGCTCACAATGATGAAAATCTTAAATCATACCAAAACAACTTTTTTATACACATATAAGCATACATATTAATTGGGCACGTAGTAGGTACTCAATAAATATTTTCTTCCTGATTCCCTCCTAAAGTTTCATGTAGACACCACCTAAGTCTATGTGAAGTCTAAATAATCTTTTCCTTCTTTAGGAAATATCATACTTCTGTATATGTGAGATTCTGACAGTGAGTAATGGTTTTTAGGTAAATTGTTTTATTTTTCATTGCATTTCTAAGCTATGATTCATTAGCCTGAATATTTTATGTACAGTTTTCTATCACAGATATGGAATTGATTTCAAAAGGCTTTACTCAACTGAGTAGAAAAAGGGGGCAGATGAAAAAAACACAAATCTACATTGTCAGGTTGTTTAAAAATTGGTCACTATTTTCTCCATGAAAATCGAAGTTACAAAATAAAAAGTAAGTGTTACAGTTTACATTTAGTGAAATCTTACTACACTGGTGGGTAGTGACTGCAATGGGACATGGGGGGACACGATGATATGGGTGAATGTAGTAACCACATTGTTTTTCATGTAAAACCTTCATAAGAGTGTATACCAATAATACCTTAAAAAAATTCGAAGGAATTATGAATCACCTGTACACATCATGCCTTATGCTGACTCCTACCCAAAAGGCCATATACAACCCCAAACTCTTCATATGTCTCCTCTCTGAAATTGCCTGCACTCCCTTTTCTTCAAGGGTGTACTTTTTAAATAAAGCCTTCTCTCTGCTCAAAAAAATAAATTAACTCCCTAAGGACACACATTTTCAGTGTCATTACATTGATTTAAGATTGGAATTATAGATAACACTAAATATGATTTTCTCATAACAAGTGATTAAAAAACAGAGAAGTTAAAGTGTAATATAAAAATTACATCCCACATAGGATCTTATGCTCTACAAAATACATTCACAAAAATTTTCATTTAATGGGTAGGTAAAAGAGAAATAGATGGCAGTCATCAGACACATTGTGGTATGAAGGGGCTGAGGTAGCATCCTGTGTTTCCAAAAAGTGTTTGGAGAAGTAATCTGGTAATGTTGTAATACTGTATAGGAAGACTGAGTGGGAAGAGTTGGAGCAGGTACTAATGCTAATTTAGAGAGGTAATGTGGTAAGGTCTGTCCCAGGCTGGTGGTAGTCACAACAGGAAGAAATACAAAGGCAGAGATAATCAGATGCATTTATTTAGGCATAGAAGTAGGAATGAGGTGTCAGGAGACTACAAGGAAAGTTGGTGATCACTCTGAGAAATTGAACCCATGTGACTAATAATATGATTTGTCATAAAGAGCAGTAGGAAAATAACAGGAAGGAAAAATGGTTTTGAAGATTTTTTGATGTGAAAAGATAATAATAACAGCTCTTAGCTGCGCTTACTACTCTACCAAACAGTTATCTGGGTGCTTTACATTTATTAACACACGCCTCACAGAAACCGTATGTGGTAGACATCCGTGTTGACATGATTTCAACGAAGTTTAGAAATTCAGAGATTGTTCTAGAATTTTACCTTGGCTGACTAAAACAAACCATTTTCAGTTCTTCAGTTGCTACTGTTAGAGGTATGTTATACTGGTCTGACTGAAAGTGAGACCGCGTCATACTATTTCTAAGGTCAAGCCTAGAGTTTAGGAAGGAGATGGGAATAAATTTAGAGGAAAAAACAAAATGTTCAAAGTGTTATATTCATAGTCATCTCTGCCAGAATACCTCACAAAAATATAAGAATGAATATGAAGAAATGAGATATCAGCAATTGATAAAATGCTCTATGGAAAGAAAAATGCTCAATAAAAAAGGTGTTCTTAAACCTCTTATTTTATTGTATACAATAAGGCATTCAGTGGTGGAGGATGTCAGGTAATTATAATAGCAGAGACAATGTTGAAAAAATTGGTACTTGACTAAATATAAAACAATTTTGTAATTTAATTAATTAATTAGATTGATTAAATGTAAAAGAATTTCCTTTTTTTTGGAGGAAAGGCAATGCTAAAATATTTAGGAGAAGGGAATCATTAGGATCTAGAGCTCTACAATTTCCTCATTAAAAAAATGAGAGAAAAAGCAAATGTCATACAATATCAACATTAGAAAAATCTTGGTGAAATTTTTTGTGTAATTCTTACAAGAAGTTTTGTGTAATCTTATAATTATCTTCTGTAAGTTTGAAATTATTTAAAAATATTAAGTTTAAAAGAAGGATAATGGGTTCTGTTTGTGGAGCCTTTGTGTGTGTGTGTGTCTGTTTTCGGGCTCTGGAGCTGGGTAAAAGAAAAAACATCCATACTAAAAATCAGGGAACAAACAGAATGTGTGCTTTGCATGAAAAAGAAAATCCCATAAGAAATTGATTTCATCCAGCCCATTCCAAGTACTAATGAAACGATATTGCTATGCCTGTAACACTGCATTGAAGAGAATGAAATCAATCCCCCATGAGGCTGTCATGGCATCTTGTTAAATGTCTACCCAAGGTTAAGCATAATAAGAATAGTTGAAGAGCAGCGGCTAGTGAATAACTGCTGAAAAGCTCATTGGAATTTCAAAGGATAGGAAAACAGGTGATAACTTACTTTGCTGACTACAGTACTAATAAACTGAGGAATCAGACCAGTAGCCTAACTTGATTAAAACATCAACTTCATAGCCTAGGGAACTTGTCTCTTGGTGCCTCTCTAAATTTTTCTCCTCCGTGTGATCTTCTCTTTTAGGTATCTCTTTTCTCTCCACCTCTTTTAGAAAATCTCTTTCTTTATTGGGCTTTCATTCTCTTTTCCCTCTCTGAACTTTTCACCAGATCCTGCTTCTCTCTCTTATTCATCCTTTTCTGTGTAAAAATGTGGTGGTGTATTTAGCGAACCTAATGATATTACAGTAAGAGCTAAATTTTAGAAATGCTTCTGTCAATTAAAACTGTTCTCAAATTGCCATTTCCTTGGATTTGACCGTTAATTGATTTTTTGTTTGTTTCTTGGTGGTGACACTTATTCATTTCAAAAATGGATCAAAATTTAAGAGTAGCCACATAGAAAGGGTAAATATCTTAAATATTTTATTTTGTACTTGGCTTTCCGAGGGCCATGAATTCAGATAACTATGGGTAAAGAATAAGGAGTCTTACTTCTATGGTAGTGACCGTTCCCTAGAGAGCTAGTCAAGTTATTTTACAGCAGAGAGAGCAGTATACAGTGCATACCAGATAAATATCAGCCTGGCTGTTCCTGAGTTGACCCAGTGGATACTTAGTAAAGAATTCTTCCCCACCCTGCAGAAAGGAAATCTTTATATATTTCATTGCACTGTGAAGACTTCAGAAATAAGGTTTTGGGAAGAGAGACTGTGGATAAAGTGAAGGTTCCTGTGGTCAGGATTCTCACCTGGCCCAGGTCGGCTAGCTCACTGCACACATGTGGGTGATACCTTGTTACTGACTCTATATAAAGACCTCTGCCCAGTGCTCTGGGTGACACGGTGAAATGGCCACATGGCTGCAGGGCTACAAAGCTGCACGAACGCCGAGAGTGTAGTGGTGGCAGTGCCGAGGACAGAGACTGAGATGGCTGCGGGGTGGAGAGGCCCAGAGGCAGAGTCCGGCTTGCTGCATGCAGACTCGCTTGAGTGGACGGGATCCTAGTGATTGACCTGCCACTGGTGGTGGAATAAAGTTGGCAATAAACCCTTTCACCCAAGAATGTTCCATTGTTATTTTTCAGTCTCAGTGAATCCATAGTGAACTTGCTCGGGGCTGAAACCCATTGGCAAGACAATGACAAGCTCTGCAGGATTCACTGTTGACCAAGGAAAAGAACAGGCTGCCCTCACGGGAGGAGTGTTTCAGCGGGCTGCACCTATGGATGGGGAGACATCCGAATGTCCCCCCCGTGGACATGTGGTCTGATGTGGCTTGCCTCCTAGAGGACTGGGCCCCACCCCAAGACTGGGAAGGGGTGGAGGCAACACCTGAGGCAATGGAGTTGGCCTTCAGCAAATTAGGGAATTCCTTAGAGAAACAGAGTGCCCCTGAGGCTGTGGGAACAGTGGGGAGTTTTCTTCTTAAAGTTTTGAGAAAGCCATTAAGGGAGAAAGACGTTCTCCTGTAGGAAGCACAAGATCGTGAGCTGCAAGGTGCTGTTGAGGAGGTAAATTTGTTGGTGACTGAAATGGCATCACTA
This sequence comes from Smutsia gigantea, assembly GCA_032199065.1. Taxonomy (NCBI): domain Eukaryota; kingdom Metazoa; phylum Chordata; class Mammalia; order Pholidota; family Manidae; genus Smutsia; species Smutsia gigantea. The sequence continues at coordinate 288,657 of JAVSCE010000453.1, forward strand.
CGAGGTGCTGTGGAAATGGTAAAGGATGCCATGGTGGCCCAAGGGGAAGCGGCACAAGAAGGAACAGTGGCCGGACAAGAAGCAGCCCAAGGGCGCAGGTTGCCAGGTGCTGCGGGGCAGGTGAAGGATGTAGAGGAGCCCTCAGCCCTAGAAATGGAGGAGCAGAGGTTTGCCAAACAGGTGGAGGTGGAGGCCCTGCAGGTGCTGGAGGCAGCAGCCCCTCCTCGGTTGAAACCCCACCTGATTGGAAAGCTGGTGGAAAGCCCGAAGGAAAATAAAAACTTGACAAGTGCGGATTCCTCCGGGAAAGGGGCAGCCCCCTCCTCAGGTCGTGGAGCACTCGATGCTCTGCTGCTATCCTCAGGCTCAAGCACAGAAGGAAATACTGTCTGCTACTCAAAGGAAGAATTTAAAGGGCCCCGTGAAGGTCATGAGGACTCACATGTGGGTTGATTTGATAAAGGCAGGAGTAGACAAAGAAACTGGATAGAAACTCAAATAGAATCTGAATGGAGCTGTGGCAACAACTGAAACTGAAGCAGCAGTTCTGGCCGCTGAGGATGAAGCAGAAGCCAGAGACAAAGCAACAAGATCAGCCTGTGTGTCTGCACGACTTTCTGCTAGAGAGGCTGGAGAAGTGGGCATTGTAAGGCCCACCCATGGTCCTTACTTGAGCAGAACTGGTTGGAACACATCCAGGATGACCACTAGGTGGCCATGGATCTCCTCAGGCTTGAGGGTTATTATAATTTGTCGTAATTTTTGTTATTTATATATTGTCATAGCCTCTGTTGTTATTATGTTATTATGAAATTTGGTTACAGTGTTCCAGCTTCCTTGAACAGGGACCACTGCAGAGGACTGAGGGCACATAGATTGAGAGGCAAGAATCCTGGAGGGGTGGAGTGTGGATAAAGTGAAGGTTCCTATGGCCAGGATTCTCACCTGGCCCTGGTCAGCTAACTCACTACACACGTGTGAGCAATACATTGTTATTGACTCTATATAAAGAGCTGTGCCCAGTGCTCTGGGCAACATGGTGGCATGGCCGCAGAGCTGCATGGCTACAAGGTTGTAAGGCTGCAGGAGAGCCGAGACTGGAGTGGTGAGAGCATCTAGGACAGAGACTGAGATGGCTATGGGGGCAGAGAGGCCCAGAGGCAGAGCCCGGCTTGCTGCATGCAGACTCGCTCTGAGTGGACGGGATTCTAGTGATTGACCTGCCACCGTGGGAATAAAGTTGAGAATAAACCCTTTCACCCAAGAATGTTCCACTGTCATTTCTCAGTCTCATTGAATCCATAGTGAACTTGTCTGGGGCTGAAACCTATTGGCAAGACAGACTAAAAAGATGAGAATACCTAATAGTTGTGAGTAGCCATCAGCATGGCCTACATTAACATAGAGGTGATGGGAAAGGCCTGAAGAATGATCTAGGTTGATTTGTAAGTTCTTCAGAAGTGCACATACCAGGAACCTGATGTCTGTGCAAAGTAAGCCTTGATAGCTGGATTAATAGTTTTCCACACTATAGTACCTTTGTCCTGCCCTAGCTCCCCTCATGTCCCTCCCACCACCCAGCCCCTCACCTTACAAAATACATGTATGCCCACATAAAAAATCACTAATCTACATAAGAGTTTCTCAAACATTAATGTGCATACAAATCACCTGGGGCTTTTGTGAAAATGCAAATTCTGACTCAGTACATCTGGGGCAGAACCTGAGATTTTGCATTTATAACAAGTGTCTAAGTGTGCCTAGGACGGCCAGTCTGTAGACCACTATTTTGAGTAGAAGCCTCTCTATCAAACTGACCTTCTAGTGAATTTCAACGATGTTTTACGTTATATTGTCTCTAATGTTTACATGGTTATAAATGTTATCTCCTCTCCTCCTCAGATTTGCAGACTGTTTGGGATTTGGTTTCTGCTTAGTTTTTGTCCCCACATAAAATACATGGTGAAAATAAATAAAAGAAACTGCCTTAAGATGGAGTTGGAAGCCCTGAAGGAGGAGCTCTCCCATTATGCTGCTCAGACCTCAAATAGGAGGACACTTACTGTACTGTACGTACCCCAGCAGGAGAAAGGAATACTTCTCCTGGCCCAGCAACTGCCCAGCCAATGAGAAAATATCACCACTCTGAACATTTCAAAACAGCGCTTCCCAAGGGCCTCCCTTTCTCCATAGCTGTAAGCGCCTCTCTGTTCTCTAGGCTTGCTCCTGATTTGCCATGGTTTGCTTGTCCTGAACTGCAGTTCTCTGCTCTTCCTGAATAAATCCTGTTGTTTGACCCAGGCAGCCCATGGTATTGGGTTGTCAACTCAGGCTAAGATACCAGGCAACAGGGATGAACCTATTTCTGGGAGCCCAGCTGACCCTGATTGAAATATCTCCTGACGTATTTCCTAGAGAAACAAACTGTTCTGGAAATAGCTGCCTGCTAAAATGGTTTATTACTGTATTAAGCAGCTGATTGGCTAAATAGTATGCCTAAAGTCATTAGCCAGAAAGCAACTGGTTTCAGCTTCCTTTACCCCATGTAAGTCTTACCCCAGAAAAGAAGAACATGATGTTATTTACCAAAGAAAAACAACTTTTTCACCAAAACCTGTACCATTGCTCTTTACCAGTTAAAACTGGTAAATTTTCTTCTCACAGACTGCACACCATGCTACTTAAAGCAATCAGTGTATACCTTAAATTTGGACTCCTGTCAGCTTATGCTACATGGAAAGACGTTTTAAAGTCTTGTACCCAGATTACAAACAAAAACAAAAACACCTGTAGGGAAAAAAAACTACAGGAATAACTTTCTTTTCTGTCAGGATTATTAAAGGGATTTCACTGAAATCTACTTTGCTTTCTGGCAATACTGCAAGTCTTCTTTTACATTACAAAAGGAGAGACAGGAAGGAAGGAGGGAAGGAAGGAGGGAAGGAAGAAAGAAAGAAGAAAGAAAAAGAGAAAACGCACACACACACTCCACGTCTTGCCACTCTCATTTCATTATTCATTTTGATACTTCTTTATTCACTTTGCATGCTCCTGCTTATTTCCATTGCAATTTATGCTGTCTACTTCTGTAATAAAGAGCAACTCTAGCCAGGGAGACATTTCTTTTGTCTGAAAATGAAAACTAAATGGAAAAAAAATCCATTACACCCTTAGTAGTTATGTTATTTGACATATCATTGAAACCTAAAAAACATACCAGTAAGATTTTCCTATATTGCCTAATGAAAAGTTTGCAAGCATATTTTCACTATATATTGTTCACAAATGTTTTATTGTCCCCAGGCAAATGGTCTGTAGCAAATCTCTAAAATCTTCTCTCACAGTACTACAGCTTAAAAGATTCATACCATCAAATGCAGTACCTCAAAGGCTAATGTCTACTCTCCAAATTTCAAATACCATAGCCTAATAAAAGTTTAAAGAGTATGAGCTCCTCTCCAGGGAGCAGCTGTCAAGCATCTCTTGAAAGAAAGAAACATAAACAGACTCCACCCAGAGTATGAATTTCTTGTCTTTGAGAAAAGATATAGTAAGGGCAAGTTTTTTAATGAAAACAAAAAACAGGATATGCTATTTAATGTTAAAATGATGGGCTTTTGATCTCTCAATAACTAAGGAACAAAAATGTTCCAAATATATCAGACATATTTAGAAGGGAAAATGAAAATCTGCATACACATACATGTGCGTACAATGCACGCACACATACATACGTATACACAAACATACTATACATGCAAGCATATACACACATATATTCTATTTTGGGGACACTGTTTCTTTTAAACTGCTTTCATAGTCAATTTTCTGTGCAAAATCTAATTTATTCTGCTCATAGCTATATTTCATTAAGTCATGGCTGACCTGGAGACAAAACAAAGTTCATTTTAGTTCAGCAGCATTTCATATTTTGCTCTCCTTTCAAAACAGTTCATCAATTATCCTCATTTACACTTTCTGGTTCAGTAAAATTCCTTGTAGTAATATTCCTTCATAAAAGCTTATCTGAAAAATCTTGTGTAGAAAGGACCAAACCACTTGCTTTATGTAATCTATAGAACAATTTATTTGAGGACAGAGAGCCCTAGATTAAATTGGAAAGATCGCCACTTGCTTCTTCAGAAATGCAATCTCATTTTTCCATTACAGCATCTTAAAGTGAATTTATACTATTACACTAATAAAGAAATTTATTTAAAGTCAGTTTAATATTGAATCCCTTTATAAAATGAAGCATAAACTGTATCTTTTGTGATCCATTTTCTGTCCAGGATGCCTTCTGCTGGTGACTTCTTTCAGAAGAAAAAATGCCCATCTTAAAAAATTATACTTCTAAATTCCTTCCTGATTCTCAAATCACCTAATATAACTCAGTGAAGATAGGGTACCTTCAAAATTTTTGGATGGGTCACTAATCACATATGGAAATGGATCACAGTTTTATTTTATTTTGGTTACATTGTGGCTCTCACTTTGGCAAATGCTGAAGACAACAGAAAACGCAAATGGAGAAACCCATAGGCAGACATTTTGAGAAAATGTTAGAAATGTTAGAAAGATAGTGACTGCTTTGAGGGGAAAAAAAATCAGTTGAATTTACTCAAATCATCTGCTTTTATAAATTCAGTAGTTTTTAAATTCGTATTCATCCATAATGTCTTATCCAAATTATTTTGATAATTAACTCTATACAAGTATTGTAAGCCATTATAATCCAGTACTGCTTAAAAAAAAACCTTTAAAAATAACCACTTGGTAATTGAAATTTGTTAATTGAAAAGGAAACAGTAAAAAAATATAAAACAATATTTAATTACAATTTTTAAATTCTTGGGGCTCTAAAGGCAGCTGATTTTTAAAAAGTATCATACTACATCATTTTGTGGTTTTATTCGGTATCAACTTTAAGCCAATATAAATTTACTAGAATCATAAGCATTTCAAAGTGTTTGCTATTTTAAAATCATGAAAGATTAAGTATCAATATGAATGTGATGATTAAGTTGTAAAGTTGACATTAGAGATCAAGGAAAATGGTAAGACCTCTAGCCAGACTATATTCTATTTTCAGTACCATTAGCTCTGTAGGCAAAATGCTACATGGGCCTATACCTGTGGATATTTTAAATGTGTGTAGAAAGTGAGTATCGCCATGTTTACCTTCACTTTTTTTTTTCAGACCTGAGGGAAACTGAGGTTGAAATTGTCCTTGAATTGTTACATCAAGTACACTCATACTGACCATTGTTGTATAAAATGCAGCTGTCACAATTTGGTAACATCTAAATTGTGCTAAGTTCTCTGAAGTCCTGAGGAAGAGACTAATAAGGGAGTCACATGCTATAGGTAAAGCTCTTCAAGGAAGTGCCATTAGACTAAGACTTGAAGATGAGAAGACAGCTAACAGAAAAGCCTCATTGCCCATGAAGAGGTCCTAAGCTGGTGTATTAAGGCTGCCTAGAGTGTAGTAAGAGACGGAGATGACAGGAATGGGGGTAAAGCTGGAAAGGCAGGCAAGGGCTACATTATACAGAACTTAGTAGAGACCGACGAGGAATTTGCATTTTATTCTAAGTGCAACTTTTAAAAAACCATCATATTGGTTATACTGGTTGCTGTATTGGTAACAGATGGCAGTGGTGGGAGGTAGTACGCAGAAGCAGACGGTTCAGGATCATCATGTTTTATTAATTATCTGGATTTCTTAGTTGGGTGTGAAATAAAAAAAAGTTTCCCCATAATTTGGTAGAACTCACTGAGTACTCGATGAGTAAGTACTATGTGCAAGCCTAAATGGTATGTCCTTTAAAACCAATATATTTGATAAGTCAAGTACCATTCATGTTTAAATTATTTTGTTTCATTGAAATTTAGAACATTTGTTTTATCTTTCTGGTGAAGAATCCTAAATATGCTAAATATGGTTCAAATGGTATATTTATTTATAAATGTGTGTATATATATAATATACATAATTTTTGTTATATGAATAGTAGAAGGTACATTTGGGATAACTCTAGATGAAAAGTTTAGTTCTACTTTCTTTAAATATTTTAGAATTTGCATTAGTAAGTTTTGTTTCCTACTATTGTATTTTGCAATTCAGAAGAATATGAAAATCTAATTCATTCTAGTTGACTGCTTTTGCATGTGATTTGTGGTTAAAGTCTATTCACAATGTTTCGATATGAGAACTAATATACAGAGGTGATTTTGTTCTTTCCCTCATAGCCATTTTCTTTTCTATTCACATTAGGAGGCCCCCCAAAATGCTAATAAATGTTCTTCAGATATATTTTCTCAGCTAACTTTTACCATGGAAATTGTTTTTGAAATAAATCTGCAGTTAAAGAGCAGAAGAGGAACTCTGACTGTTCAAAGACTTTAGGAATATCCGGATCTCATTTAACATACAAATGGTTCAGGCAGCATATTTGATCTAAATCACTCAGTCCTTAATGCAAAAACCTTTTCAGAAATCGGCTTCACAAAGGAAATCCATCAACATAACACAATGATCTGAGTAAATCTGTACCAAGCTGTGCTTGTTTTCTGAAGGCTATGTAAAGGTTTACAAAGAACAAATAATCTAGAGCTTCATGGGAACTTAATCTGTCTATGATAAGTTATGAGAAATTTATTTGGGAACAAATATGTTCTAACTTAGAGGCCTGAGGACAGTTCAACACAGGGAAAAGCAAACACATACTATGACTAAGATGTCAGAAGAATATTTTAAAAATTGTGCACGTGACAGCATGCTCAGTATGGTAGCAGCTACTTCAAATACCTGCAAAGGTTGTCAGGAGGTAATGAAGGTAGAAAATAAAATTTTAAAACATTAACAAGTATAGATGGGTTGATCAATCGATATATAAATAGCAAACATTCTCTTAACAAACATCTTTTTGGAAGTTACAGTACAAAAACAGCTCTTTATAAGCTTGTATAAGTAAAAGTAAATGAGGAATTAACTTCTTTTATCTCAGTGTTTCCAAAGAAGATTATTTTTGTTGTTTTGATGCATAAAGGCCACCCCTTGTCAATATATGAAAGAGGGATTATGTGAATAGTCGAGATGTTTCCAGACTTGGGGGAAACATGTCAATGACCCAGGGAATTCAGAGAGTACCTGCAATAAGGAACATGCTATCAGAAACAAGCAACCTGCTGATCTGAGAGGACTCCAGTAGGTGGCATAACTAATGTAATATAGCATCCAGCATGCAACAGAATTAATCTTTGTTTTAGAACTTAATAATTGACTATTTATTTATTTTTTATGCCATGGTTATCTCTAATATTAGAATTTTCTATTCTGTCCATGCTGACACTTTTCATTTCAAATAAAACTAGTGGTTTAACATCTATTCCTAATCTGTACTTCCTGAATTTCAGCTAGGTCCTGGTGACGCCTTTTAACAATAGTTTCAATACCAATTATATAAACGGCTTCAGTATTTATGTAAGGTCACATTGTTACAATGTGTGGCTTTCCTCCTACTGGCTTACCTGCAGCCCTTACTCCCAACAAAATCCTGGGAATGCAGAATTGGCTTTAGAACAGTGCTTCTTAACCAGGACAGATTTTACATGATAGGAGACATTTGGTAATGTCTAGAGACAGTTTGGGTTGTCACAACCAAGAGGGTGCAGAAGTCAGGAATACAATTAAACATCCCTCGATGCACAAAACAGACCCTCCACAACAAATAATTCAGCACAAGATATCAAAGTGCTGAGATTAGGAGAAACTTCTCTAAAGGTATTTATTTTGCAGTCAAGTTTGTTGAATCCATGAATCTCAAGATAAAAGGCGGGGAGCTAATTTATTTTTGTAGGTGTTAGGAAGTATTTACACTTAAAATATTAACAATTTCCAGTATATGGCCTGATACCTGATATTTCAGAGAAATAGCTAAGTTTTCTATGGGATGGATTTTCCAGTCTACACGTGGTCCAAGTTACTGTGTATTCCTTCTCCTACAATGGTTATTAAATTGTGACCATTTTGCTAGTCTTCAACTACAGAGTATAAGAAGACAGGGAAAAACAATGCTTTTAAGTTTTCCTGGACAAAAGGGGTAAAATAGATTTTCCATTAGTAAGGGTTGAAAGCTATCCATGTATTAAATAGCCATGTCTCAGTTTATTTATAAGAAAATACAAGTTTGTAAGTCACATTTGACAGAATGGAACATCTGTATGATTCTTGTTTCTTGTTTCTTTTTCCTGCCTAGCTACTGAAAGGGTCTCAAACAAATGTATTACCCAGCATCAGTGATCTTTTTATCCAGGTTTCCTATGATACTCGATTATATTTTCTTTAGCCTCCATTCTGTTTTACAATTATCTATAATATGTTCTAGTTCTGACTTGTAAATTACTTTAAATATTTTGGAGCTCTTTTGGTTAGGAATTTTTGAGTTTTATTCAGTTTATTTTCAATATTTGTTGTGTCTATATCATTTTAAGACAGTGCTGAAGGGTTTGAAGGCTCTTAAAATGAGAGCCTAACTGTCTTTACATTCAAAGATATTTACAATTTGATATGCAAATAAAGAGAAGCATGCTAATAGCTATTTAACAAAGCAGAAAAAAGAGAAAAAGATAAGGACAGACTAAATGTTCAAAATACAGAAGACCCCCCCTTTGTAAAGGACTATGAAGGCTTCAGATTAAAGCTGGCTATGGCTACTTAAATGTAGGCTTTTAATAAGTACAGATGTCAGAGGAAGAAGATATTTCAAAGGAATAGGCTGAAGGAAGATGAAGGTTTAAGAGAGAATGGTTAAGCTTGCATTACAGAGCATGTTTGTGCAAATACTATTGCGAATTATTCAGTATTTCTGGCTGGGGCATGCCTGTGTTCCAGTTCGGACCAGTGGAACCCTGGGGAAGAGCAGGGGTGGGTTTAGTGTTACTCTGAAAGTGTTTCTACCTTATTAATATAAAATATCAGCACTAGGTGAGGTCATGACTCCTGGATGAAGTCAAAATTTCAGAACTGCCTTGTTCATCAGACCCTTGCAAATAAAAGTATTCTTGGTTATCATAATTGATAATATGATCAGATGTGACAGTAGCATTTGTACACATAAAAAAGAGTGGGGAATCAGAAAAAGATTGTGTACCATTTTAACAGGTTTTGAATGGTATACTATGGCAACTTGTTTCATTTGGTAGGTATGTAGAAGGTTTTGATAGCAGAGTAATATAATTATGGAAATGTGTGTCAATAACAAATGCTTTACTGCTGTATTATCCACGTTTATACTAGGGCCAGACAAATAGTAAGTGCTAAATAATTATTTGATGTATAAATGAAGGAATGAAATCACACGGACAGTTATTATAGAGTCTCCAATAATTCTTAATAGCTTAACATCTTTGACCCCCATTGAAAAATCCTACTTGGATTTATAACAATATAATTTTTTAGAATACATGTGTAAGTGTAGATGGTTTTTGCACCAAGCAGATCTATATATTTAAGTAGAGGACACAATTAAATGCTAGTGAATTCAGTTATGCTGTTGAGTATTAGTTATATATAACTAAAAATGGATTTAAAGGAATATAGGCTAGAGAGTGAGATGGGAAGAAAAAAATGTAAGTGTAGCTATGGGATCATGGCAACCTGGAATACATTTTCAAATTAACAAGGGGGAAAATGTTGCTTGCTTACTTATTTATTTATGTATTTTTATTTATTTACCAGTAAATAATGTAGAAATACCTACATTTAGGAATAATTGCTTATATTACCACTCCTACATGTTATATATGGCTTCTGTAATACTGTGTTATTCAGGGCATATTATGTCACTTTTGAATGTAATCTAAACTAGTGAAACTGAACAGAAAACCAACATATTCATAAGTGACACATTTTTTTAAGGCCTGCCTTTTTTTTTTTAACTAGAAAAAGGGTGCAACATCTACAAGTGGGAAACACCAATGTTCCTTAATTAAATTTGAAAGTAGCTGTTTGTTACTGACAAAATTAAAAATTCATTGTTCGGTTAGTAGCTTGAAACCCTGTTATGTCACGTTCTTCACTGAATGACACACATTCTTTTGTAGAAGTGTTCTTCTGCTAAATGCACACCAGAATGTTGGCAATTGGGGCATGCAAATTTGTTCTGCAACTAAGAACAAGAGGAGGATTTAGAATCTATTTAAATGTGGTGGTACTTTTATGTTTAAAGTACAATAATATTCATGTCATTATCATGTATTATTCATATGCAGTGTTTGAAGCAGAGGTCTTTTTAAATATATTAAGAAACTTATTCACAATAATCTAATTAATTCTTACACCCTCCCTTCCTCTAGTTTAAGCAAGTGTGAATCTTCAGACTGAATTATATCACAGGTTACAAACTAGCATCTCATGGGCCAGATCCAGCCAGCAATGTGTATTGTTTTGCCCACACAGTGTTTGTTGTTTTGTTGTTTTTTTAATTATTTGCCAGAAACTAAAAATAAGAAGCTATGACATAAGACTCCAGATTTTCAGTCCCTTTTGTAACAATTTGCTGTAGATTGGTAGGCCCGTAGGTGGGGCCCTTGTGCTCTGATTCCATGCAGGCCCCACTGCACACAGCTCATCTTCCCCTTGACCTAAAGATGATGTCTCCAGGGGCTGAGAACATAGATGGATGCTACCTATGACATCCTTACATATAGGGCGGTTCAACTTGATAGTCTATGTCTTTACCTGTAGTTTGGCATGAAAAAAAAATGGCTGCAACTAGAATGCTCTTTCTGTAAGGGGACGAATGGCAAGGACCATCTCAACTACGGTGGGTGGGGTTCGTTGAGTATCTGTATACATAAATCATCTTGAAAAAATGAAGTTTTAGATTTTTCTTAGAAAGGTGTTTTTCACCCTTGTTAAAGCACAGTTTCAATGAACTGAATTTTCTTTTTCCCATAAACCTGTTTTATGGAAACTCCACGAAAACAAAGGTGTACTATAGATTTTAGATTATGTTTATAAAGGTCCACTTTGGAATTCAGATTCACATCAGCTATTTTATATCAAATTTTATTTGCATCATCCTTAAACATTCACAAGTATTTGCTTTGATTTAAAATTAAAACTACTAACACTTTCACTGACACTAACATTTAATGAGCAATTACTATTGGTTATAAAATTGTGCTGATTGCTTTATATGTATTATTTCAATTTCATTTAAGCTCACAGAAACCATATGAAGTATGTATTGTTGTTATCCCAATTTTAAGGCTAGAAAATAACTTCCCTAAGTCCTCAAAGCAGTGAACTCAAGTACTGAGGCCAGTTTTGTTTGATTTCAGAATCATGTATTTAACCACTATAGCAGTGTGAAAGGAAAGAACTAAGGAAGGGAGGGAAAAGAGTAGAGGAGAACTAAGTAGAATAGAATAGATTAATAAAGCAGGTTATATCTGTGCATGCAAATGTTCATGGTAAATTTGATTTTGAAACTTGATGCAGTTATAACATTTGTGCATCCATGAGTGTGTGTATGAACATGAGTGTGCATGTGCTAGGAGTGATGCAAAATATTTTTCTTAGTGTTAAATGTGGTCAAAAAAGTTTAAAACCACTACACTATAGTATATTGTCTCCTCTTATTAGAGCTTATAATATTTAATGAAGTTGTATCCATATTTCAGGAAGATAGGAATTTTAGATTTAAACATCTTTTTAAATACATTACGTTCCTTTACCATGACAGTGCAAAAATTTAATAAAATGTATTAAAATTTTACCAGCTAAAAATAATGGTCATATCTTAGATTTTTGAGGGCATTATCTAGAATGTTACTGGAATTGAATCAATGTGCTGCAAAGTCCAAGTAGCAATATCAGAAATCTGACTGATGATTCATGTAAAAACCAAAGTGCAATATATGTTTCCTCAGTGTCTTTTGTTTAACTATTTTATCTTAAACACCTTATTTATTCTATAGATACAAGGTAGACACGTTAATTAATCAGTGACATTGCTCTCTAGATGTTGTTTAATCAGTAATTAATTTCTGCTGTGAAGAGTTTATTAACAAATCCTAAACTCATGTCTGACAAAGAAAAATAAACACACTGGAGCCTGAAATAACCGATGATAATTTCATACTTAAACTGTTCCTCTGTGATTGCAACAACAGGTGTGTTGTAGGAAGAGGTTTTGGATCCCAATAATCTCCATCGGCACCTCAAACAGTCAACCCTAAATAAAGAAAGCTAAGTTTTAATCTAATACAGGTATCTTCTGCCGGTCGTTTCTTAGCCAGGCTATGCAACCACTGAGTCTATTTGGAGCAGAGAGATTATTTGAGGTGCCATTTTGGGGAAGATCAATTGCATCTTACGTTAGGGGAATAATAATTATAAGGTTATGGCCAAATATCAATCACAGCATCTTTGCTTTCTGTGGTCTTTTCAGGTTGGTTTCATAACTTGGGAGTTTTTCAGAAAACACAAATTTCCCAGTGGCTAATGGTGGCTTTAGCTGTCTCCCTTCTCTATATAGTCTGTAGCCATCTGTAAATGTCAATATTTCTTATATATGTATATATACATAATTATATATACATATAATTTTATAAATCATAAATTTTATATCAATGTTATGTAATGTGTAAATTATGTAATATAATCACATATCATATTATATATACCAATTGATATCATTGATATAAAATAAATGTATATATATTTGAAGGTTCCCAACAATTTGGTGTAGTGCATGAAACTGTGTCTCGTCATCCTGATACCTCTTCCAAATGCCCTGCAAGGTCCTGTCTGGTTTAGCCCTTTCCTTACTTTTAGACCTCTTGCTATACTTTGGCTTCTTGGCCCTTTATCTCTTCTTAGAACAACCAAGCTCATCCTACCTTAAGGCTTTTCCTTGTATTCTCTTTATGTAGAAGATTCTGTGCCTAAATATTCACATTTCTAGTGTGCATAGAAAACCACTACTTGAAGAACCAGAAAACGTATCAGATAATTTGAACACTAACATATCCTATGATTCAGAAATTTCACATCTAGGCCCATATCCAGAGAATGCATATGCATTAGATTAAAAGTAAAGATAAAAAGCAATCAGAGCTATGTTAGTTATAATAGAAAACAAACAATCTGGAAACAAGCCGAATGTCAATGGAGAGCAGAATGGATAAATACACTGTGGTCAATTCTCACATTGGAATATTATACATAGCACTGAAAATGAATGAACGCATCAACATGGATGAATGTCAGAAGCAAAATATAGATCCAAAAAACCTAGTTACAAAAAAAAAGCTATGATTTCATTTTCACAATATTTTAAACATGCAAAACTAAACAATATATTTTCAAGTTTTTGTACGTGATAAAATCATAGGAAAACTAACCAAATGAGTAATACAAAATTAAAAATAGTGACAAATTCTGGAGATGGGGATAAGGGAGAATTTGAGATCAGAAAGGTATATAGAGACTTTAAATGTTTTATTATTTAAGCTAGATTTTCAGAACTTGTATGTTTTAATTCACCATGGAAAAATAATGTAAATAAGAGTATTAAATAATAATATTTTATGTGTGTAATATTTTTAATTTAAAAAGGCCATCAGCCCTTCTATAGTCATCTTGTTTTATTTTCTCATAACTTATCACTATCTGAAATTACCATATTCATTTAGTGATGATCTGTTTATTGTTTGTCTCTTTCCCCACCAGACTGCAGGCTTCACAAAAGCTGGTACGTGGTCTCTCTGACTCAATGCTCAAGATAGGAGAACATCTCACACTTAGTAAGCAGTAAATATATTTATCTGTTGATTGAATGAATCACCAGCAGATATGTACTACAAATATACTAACTGCGGAGTATTGTGAGGGGTACATTTTTAAGTATGTATGTATCATCCCCTTAAGGACCTTAGATTTTAGTTGGATTTGTTCAACATTTTATATCTTCAGTGACTTAAACCATTTTCTTATCAAACTGAGTTTACTGTACATGCATCCATTGCTCTCCCTTGTATAGGCACCATCCATATGTGTGACTTTATTTTCTTCGTGGGAGGCATTTTGAAATTTGACATTTAATGAATCCTAATATGGCAAGATGAAAGATTAGGAAATTCTCCGGCAACCCTCCTCTCATCTACTCTGTCACTGGATGGGAAAATTACCCTTAAATTTCCTGAAGAATGTAATCCTATTCCTGTTAACTGCCTGGAAAATAATTTGCTTGTATTAAAAGAACGTCTTTTTCTTGTTAATTTCTTTATGAAAAGCAGTGTAGAAACTATTACTTAAATGGCATGGAAAAGCCTTGAAGTACTTAATTACTAAAAAGAGAGCAGAAAAATGTTAAGTGAAGTGTAACAACAATTATAAAATGAGCTAAAAAGCCATTAAACAACATTTAACATATGTATTTTAAATTTTTGCTCTTACTTAAATTGTGCTATTTGGCTGTTTAATTATTTTAGAAATAATAAATGATAATACTTTAATGCAGAGATTAAAAATAAATTCCTAACATCACTCCCGAGAATTGAGGCATTGGCTAATACATGTTTTTTTCCAATCAGTTATAAAAAAATCATTCAACTTTTGGCTATGCAACTTATGAACACTTGTGGGAAAAAAATAACCTAAATGGGGTGAGACCTTCCTCCTCAGTTCTTTCTTCAAAATTTAATCTCTGTAAAAAAAAAAATCACTGATTTTTTTTGTTAAAAACCAATAATCTATAATATAGAAAGCTGAAGGAGGAGGAATATGACCTATAATGGAATGGAATGTATAAGCCCCAGGTTGCTGGACTACTTTGCCTGGGTTTGAACCCTATTTCTGCTACCCACACACAAGTTGTATGACCTTCAGAAACTTACTCTCTCTTTGCTTCATTTCCTCCTTCATCAACTGGAGATCATAATAGTCCTTGTCTCATAGGGTTTTGAAGGTTTAATGAAATAATATGCATAAAATAGTTGAAACACCCCCCCCACCATATAGTATATGTTTTACCACTACTTAGCTAAAACATGAAACTTTAAGTTTGAAGAATAATTTATTTGACTTAGATTCTATGTGAAAGGAATGATGGGTATCTTACAAAACATCTGTTAAAACCTAACTCAAGTCAATGAACACGTCTAAAGTAAACTTAGAAAATATGTTAGATATAGTCAAGTTAGCATATAAATTCATTTGGCAAAAAAAAAATGGATCAATTCTACATTTAACTTCCTATAATAAAATTTTTCTTGTCCAAAATCAGAAATCTTTTCAAAGTCAGATAAATAAATAATATATGGCAAATCACCTTAAAGGTATTGCCAGTATTCCACAGAAGAAAAGTATCTGGTCAACAGAAGAACAAGACAACTTGCAGAGGAGAAGAAAATATTTGCAAAAGACACATCTGATAAAGGATTATTATCCAAAATATAAAAAGTGTCCTTAAAACTCAGCAATAAGAAAACAAACAACACAATCGAAAAATGGGCAGGAGTCCTAAACAGCCACCTAACTAAAGAAGATATATAGATGCCGAGTGATCGTATGAAAAAATTAGGGAATTATAATCTAAAAGAACAATGAGATAACATTACACACTATTAGAATGGCCAAAACTAAAGCACTGAGAACAGCAGATGATGACAATGATATAGAACAACGGGAGTTCTCATTCATTGTTGAATCAAAATGGTAAGCCACTTTAGAACACAGTTGAGTTTCTTTTTTTTTTAATTAAGGTATCATTGATATACACTCTTATGAAGGTTTCACAAGAAACAATGTGGTTATTACATTCACCCTTATTATCAAGTCCCCACCCATACCCCACTGCAGTCTCTGTCCATCAGTGTAGTAAGATGCCAGAGTCCCTATTTGTCTTCTCTGAGCTACACTGTTTTCCCCGTGACCCCACACACACCATGTGCACCAATCATGATAACCAACAATCCCCTTCTCCCTCCCTTTCCACCCCCTCCCCTTTGGTAACCACTAGTCCCTTCTTGGAGTCTGTGAGTCTGCTGCTATTTTGTTCCTTCAGTTTTGCTTCATTGTTATACTCCACAAATGAGGGAAATCATTTGGTATTTGTCTTTCTCCGCCTGACTTATTTCACTGAGCATAATACCCTCTAGCTACATCCATGTTGTTGCAAATGGTAGGATTTGTTTCTTTCTTATGACTGGATAGTATTCCATTGTGTATATGTACCACATCTTCGTTATCCATTCATCTACTGACGGACACTTCAGTTGCTTCCATATCTTGGCTATTGTAAATAGTGCTGTGATAAATATAGGGGTACATATGTCTTTTTGAATCTGAGAAGCTGTTTTCTTTGGGTAAATTCCTACAAAAATAAAATACTCCTATCAGACAATCTAATAATGGTGTTCATTAATACTTATCAAAATGAACTGAAAACACATGTCCACACAAAAACCTGCACACAAATGTTTATAGCAGCTTTATTCACAGTTGCCAAAACTTGAAAGCAACCAAAATGTCCTTCAGGAAATATAAGGATAAATAAACTGTGGTACACCAAGGCAATGAAATACAGTGCTAAAAGAAATGAGCTATCAGACCATGGGAAAATATGGAGGAACCTTAAATGCATATTACTAACTGACAGAAGCCAGTCTGAAAAAGCTACATACTGTATGATTCTGAAGGAAATCTGAATATACCACCCCAAAATATGCCACTGTGGCACATTATTTTAAATTAAAGAGCTAGTCCAAGGACATTCTGACTCTGTCTCCCTGAAAACAGGAAATGAACCTCCCACGTGAAGGTATCCTCCCTGTACCAGGTTGGTAGAAGGCGTCCTTATCACCAGAGAGAATTTAAGGCTGAGAGGGCTGTATAAACAAACCTTGTTACCTCCTTATTAATTTACTACTCCAAGCTCAAACTTTGTCTTTCCAATTCACAAATTTCTTTTTTCTTTGTCTAAAAGATACAAAAGCTGCCTGCTTTGGTCATTTCTTAGGCCTCGTGTCTTTGGGGCTACCATAGGTATGAAATTAAATTTGTGTTTCTCCTGTTAATCCATGTCATATGTCAATTTCATTATTAGACCAGCCAAAGAACCTAGAAGGCATGAAGGGAAAAGTTTTCTACCTCTACAATTCCAACTATGTGATAGTCTGGATATGGTCAAAGTAAAAAGATTAGCGATTGCCAGGAGTTAGAGGGGCAGGGTACAGAGTATTTGGGGGCAGTGAAACCACTCTGTATGATATACTACATTGGCAGATACATTTGGCCAAACCCATAGAATGTATACCACCAAGAATGAACCCTAGTGTAAGCTATGGACTACAGGAGGTACTGATGCAATGTAGGTTCATCATCTGTAACAAAAGTATCACTCTGGTGGAGATACTGAAATGGGGGAGGTTGTACATGTGTGGAGATGGAGATGAATGGGAGTCTGTATCTTCGGTTTGATTTTGCTGTGAACCTAAAACTGTTCTACAAAATTAAGTAAAATTTATAAATTTGAAAAAAGTATCTTGTATGTAGATATTGATTAAGCAATATACAGTAATGTTAGTAGAATATGGAAACTAAATTTTTCTGCACAGAAATTTGAAACTGTGTATGAAGAGTATAGTTGGGCCAAAATACTCTTTAGTCATGATGATAAAGCAACTACAGAGCTCAATTCAAATAAAGAAATTAAAATGTTTCAAATTTACTGCCTATAATTAATCAGCTAGATGATTTCATTTTCTTTTTTACTTTAGCATTCCACCCTCTTTCTTGTCTTTTTGTGAATAAACAAAAATTAGAAAACAAAGATTGGCAATTTAAGTACGTACTCACTATTACAGAAACATTCAGAATTGTACAGAATATAATTTAGAAGTATGCAGAATGAACTAAATCTTAGGCAAGAATAGGAGGAAGTAGTAACAGTAGTAAATGAAGAAGAAATAAAATTATAATGACATTCCAAGTTTTAGAGTTAAGCCTTGAAAAGATAAAAAGCATAATCTGCATAAATTTTGGCAACTAATATTTCTTCCTAGTAACTTGAATTAATTTACCAAGACACCCTATACATTGAAGACTAAATTTCTATGCTAAATTTCAAATACCAGCTATATGTGTGTGTGTTTGTGTGTGTGTGTGTGTGTGTGTGTGTGTGTGTGTGTGTATATATATATATATGTATGTATATGTATATACAGTTGACTTGTGGACAACTCAGGGTTAAGGGCACCAAACCCTGCACAGTTGAATATCTGTATAACTTTTGACTCCCCAAAACTTAACTACTAATGAAGTACTATTGACTGGAAGCCTTACTGATAACATAAACAGTAGATTGACACATATTTTGTATGTTATATGTATTATATACCATGTACAATAAATAATCTAGGGAAAAGAAAATGCTTTTTCAAATTATAATTCTTCAAAAATTTTTCCAATATACTTATTGTAAAGAATCCACATATAAGTGGACCCATGTACTTCAAACCCATGTTGTTCAAGGGTCAACTATACTATATATATATATAAAACTCAATCAAATTCTATTGAGATGAAACTTGCTATCTGTTGGACTATTTTTTTTACCACAATGCAATTTATATTTTATCCTGGCATTGTGTTAGATTTTGGAGGACCCAGAACTTCTTAGTGTTTGGAATGATGCCATGATGCCTAGAGATAAACCAACAGAATGGTTGGAAAACTGTCAATTCTAATTTTGAGTCAAATGGATTAGCAAGCAGTGAGATTAAAGTGGTCAATTTCTTCTATGCTAATGGTGTTAACAAGTTGAATGACATTTGACCAAATGTTACCAGTTAAATGGATTCCAGAACAGTTTGGGTGCCATATGTGCAAATAAAGTCTGTTTTTGTGTTTTCTAGAAATTGAGAGCTGGAATAGATATTATTGGCCCTTTCTGCCCAATAAGACCAAAGGGAATAATTTTGCTTTCTAGTATTTAAGTTTCCTCACATGTAAAATAGGTGAAATAATACAAACCTCTGTGTATTTTTTACCCAAAGAAATGTCAAAATTAGTATGTCTGTACTGATTTGTTATGCATATTTATAGTCTTTTGTTATCCCAGAGCATTAAATGGCATATATAGTATTTCTGGTGAAGAATAATAATCCTTCCATGCAAGAGTTTTTAAGGTTGTTTAATATCCATGACCTCATGTAAGATTTCCAATGATCCAGCAAGTCGCTGAAATAGATATTAGTATTCCCATAGAACAGATGGAAAAACAGGTTCAGAGAGCTGACATTGCTTTCCCAAGGTCATATGCCTAGTAAGTTAGGTAGAGTCTAGGTGAAAATCAAAGTTAGTGATTCCTAAACCAATCCTTTTAAATACAAAATGATGTTTTTTCCACTCTTAATTTTAGAGTATAATGTTTAAATATTCTTAAGAAACCATGTGGTTCATATTTACTTATGAATTTTTGTGTTTTTCTTGCTAGAGTATATTTTCTTTTAGATCATGTAGAAACACTTTCCAGGAGATATTATTCAAGGAAATATCATTTATATCAGTGTTTCCCAGACTATGTTCAATGGAACACATGTGTTTTATGAGACGAAGTTAATAATATTCCAGAAAACAGTATTCTACAGTGAAATTGTACTTTTTGAACAGTCAAATGTACTAAGTCCTACAGTAATGTTACCTGTTTAACTTTATTACATATCCTTTGTACACCTAATGATATAACCTAAATTGATTTAATCATCAGCTTTTTTAAGGAACGAATTCATGTATAATTGATCTTGGAAGAGTTTGTGAGATACTTCTTTAGAGACAATGTAATGAAAAATAAGTTACTGTAGTTTCTTATTTAACTTTACTTTTTCTTGTTAAAGCCTTGAGTCTTATCCAGTGTTAATGATTAAATTAATATCATTTTAAACATTTAGAAGGCAGAGACTATATGTTACTCATTCTCTTATCTCCTACTAACTAATAATTGCTGGGCCCATAGCAGTAAGTTCTATATAAATACAATTGTCAGACATTTATTGAGTTCCTGTGAGTAAAATGCTGTTGTGTTTAAGAAAAAAATAAATTTATAATCTATTTGTAGTACATTTCCTAGTAATTGAGTAAATAAATGATGAAGAAAAAAAGATTAGAGCTCTAACCTTGAGAGCTTTCTCCTCTTTTCAGGTAAGACCACAAATGCATCCTATTCTAACAGAGAACAAAAGAAAAGGTAACAATCATATTTCCCCTGTGAACCTGACACTCGACCAGGAGAAAACTGGTTCCAGTATTAGCAAGATACACTAGAACTACACATCCTTACATGCAAGCACACACACAACATACACACACACTGACATTTTTTTAAGTAAGGTAAACCCAAAGGATATCCTAGCACAGGGAGCAGTGCACTAATTGGTCAATACTTTCCTGATAGCGCATATGCAGACCTGCACACACTGAATGTAATGTTCTTAACGTCTTTAAACAGAGTGCTCTGACTAAACTCTACACTCCATGAAGGCAGAGACTAAATTTCTTCCTCACACAATTCCTGGAATTGGCTGACAGTGGACATACGGTAGACATTTGTTGAGTGAATGGATGAATGAGTGAGTGTACAATTAATTAATATAATTTGATTAGTTTTCTCATTGGCCCAGAGAACTAAGCGTATCTTCAGTGGAAAAGTCCTACTATTTCCTTTTCGTGGTTATTTTCACTGTGTAAGTTTGTAGGAAAATACCCTCTAAGCAAGAGTTGAAAAGCAGTGACATAATACACAATAATGTGAATCTAATTAAATCCTCCAGCATGGAGTTGCTCAGCAAGTTAATTGCAGGGATACATCACTGCAAGTAATGCTGTTTAAGTCTGGGCCAGGGCCAAGATGGCCTTTACGTGCTATTACAACTACAAATGATCACCCCATTTTGGTAGTATCTGGCTCTGGAGATAGTTAAGGAACCAAGAGGGTTCAGGCTCCACACAGTGAACCCAACTCTCTTTCCTAAAGTCTCATGTAAAGCATCTATCAGCCGGCCTGTCTAGAGCAGATGTATTCTCAAATGGAAGAGAGCTAGTTTGTTTATCCTTGGATAACTGAGTTGTTTCCCCTGAACCTAATGAAAAAATGTCAAGAAAATAGTATTTCTCTCCTGCCTATAATAGAATCATCTCCCCAGCTTTCTCTTAGTGACCAGATGGTCTGTACTAGGTATCCTTTTTTTGAAAAATTATAGTTGGGTAATTTTCACTAATAGAACACTGTTGCTCTGTCTACCCCAGTAAGTGTAACGCTTCCTATATCTTATCTGGTTTCATGTCCTCACAATTCAATGACCTAAGTCCAAATCTGATAATACCGAGACTCATAAGTTTAGCATCAGGGTTCATGAAAGCAGGCTTGAGTATTCATTTGCCTTGGTACCTTCCTACAGTGTCTGCAAAGAGGAGGTAACAAACACCAATAATTTGATATGTCCTGCTAAATGCCTTTTATTTCCCTGTTCTGAATATTAATGTGAACATCCCACCAATACATCATATTTCCTTTTGTAGCTCACAGATATCTACTGCATCCTGTGAGCTGCAAAATGTTGGGTGATCTGTGCCAAACTTGCAATTCTGGAATTATTTCGAGATTGAGCAAAGATCAAAGCCCTCTCTGTGTGTTTAGCTTTAAACATATTATGATAGAAACTAAGCCATGTTTGGCAAGAAAACAGAAGGGTAGAATTTTTAAATTTAAAAATAGTGGTCTAAAAAGAATAGTTTTCACTTTATTGAATTTTAATTTCCAACAATGAATGAATAGTAGTTTGTTTCTTTATTTCACTAGATTTGATCCGGGTCTGAATCTTAAAAATGGCTTTTTCTGAAGCTATTAATTTAAAATAATTAAGAAATACTAGTCACGATATTACTTGACCTGTAAATTTTGTGCTACATACTTAGAAATAGATAAACTTCAATTTTTATTTTAAAATGAAGCTAAACATCAAAAACCTACAATGATGATTGATTGCAGCACTAGACCCTTTTCTCGAGTATCTTATGGGCCATATTTTGAACCCCATTAAGTGTGCACATTCTGTTCCATGAAAGATCTATAAATGACAGAATGTACCTTTAAAAGTCAAAACTGTTAGAACTTTAAACCCATTTACCTGTAACTAGAGTAAACAATAAAACTCACTATTTTAAATATATATTTGGATTGTAGGACTCATTAAAATCTTCTGAGAGTTAGAAAAATATTTGCTTTAAATAACATATTCTCCAGGCAACTATCATCCCTCTCCAAGCACATTTAACCCTTTACCTTGGAACATAGGCTATGCCTTCATGTCATCATATCATTAGGATGTAACAGAAAATAATCCTACTGTACATTCTAGCTAACTACTCATAATTTTACTTGTTGAAAAAGTGAGTTTTACCCCATTCATTTACTCAGTATTTTCAGACATTTACCTAATAAAGGATTTAAAATAACGGTTCTGAGAAATATAATCTTCATGAAATTGCCTCAGAAGCGGTTAACTTAGGAAACCAAATGTCTGATTAAGATGCAATAGAAATCTTAAGAAACAGGGTACATGTGGGATGATCAGAATGATAGCTTTTATAATAAAGACATTAGGGAAATGGTTTTAATAATCTCAGAACTTTAAGAGAACATTAAATTGCCTTTTTCTATATCAGAAGTAGCTACATTTGTTTCTGAAAGGAAGAGTGAATAGCAGGCTCTTACAGGAGGTAGAGGGGTCCTATCTCCTCCAGGATACCAGAGAAGAGCACAGTCCTGGATCTCTCTTGCATAGCCTTTGGAGATTGTCTTGGTATCTGGAGAGGCAGCCTCCGACCCTGGCCTCTGCTTTCATCTGGGCCTCCAGCTGTACCACCACTGGCCAGGGAGCCTTTCACTGTGAATGATAAATTGATCCTGCCTTCACTCTGCTGGTGGCATAAGAGTTTCATCAGAATTGCTGGGGCTCATGCTATCCAGCTTCAAGTCATATTTTTAGAAGTTGCAGGCTCCTTTGGGTCCCTGTAGAAATATCAGGTTAAATTAGGTTCCTCTTACTACTTCACACGCCTCAGTCTCTTTATGTAATGTCATGTTGGGCACCCACCATGGGGCTGGTTTCTTAGTCTCTCAGAACAAAATCAGGGAAGGGACAGTACATCTCATTCAGGTTCACAAAGGAATACAGATTTTCTATCCTCAAAGCCTTAAAATGTAGATATGATTTAAATTATAAAACTTCTCAAAGTGATTTATTTAAATTTTGGGCTAAGCAAATTACTTCATGTACGTGAAAGTATAAGTATATCTCATTTTATTGTGTTTTGTTCTACTGCATTTTTCGGATACTACATTTTGACAAGTTGAAAGATTGTGGCAACCTTGTGTAAAGCAAGAATTCTGCTGCCATTTTTCCAACAGCATTTGCTCACTTAGTGTAAATGTGTCACATTTTGGTAATTCCCACAATATTTCACACTTTTTCATTATTATTGTTAATGGTGATCTCTGATCAGTGATCTTTGATGTTACTATTATTGGGGGAGACATAAACCATGACCATATAAGAAGGTGACCTTAACTGGTAAATGCCTATGTTCTCACTGCTCCACCAATCAGCTGTTTCCCCGCCTCTCTCCTTCTTCATGAACCTCTCTATTCCCTGCAACACAAAACAATATTGCAATTAGGCCAATTAATTATATGGCCTCTAAGTGTTCAAGTGGAAGGAAGAGTCACACATCTCTCACTTTAAATAAAAAACTAGAAATGATTTACCTTCGTGAGGAAGGCATGTTAAAAGCCAAGACAGTCTGAAAGTTAGGCTTCGTGTGCCAAACAGTTAACCAAGTTGTAAATGAAAAGATAAAGTTCTTGAAAGAAATTAAAAATGCAACTCCAGTGAACACATGAATGATAATAAAGCCAAACAGTTTATAGCTGATATGGAGAGAATTTCATTATTCTGGATATAAGATCAAACCAGCCACAACATTCCCTTAAGCCAAAACGTAATCCACAGCAATCCTGACTCTCTTTAATTCCATGAAGGCTAGGAAAGGGGAGGAAGCTCGCAGAAGTTGGTCATGAGGTGTAAAGAAAAAAAGCCATCTCTATAACATAAAAATACAAGGTGACAGCAAATATTGGTACAGAAGCTGCAGCAACTTGTCCAGATCTAGCTCAGATAATTAATGAAGGTGGCTCTACTCTAATGAACAGATTTCCGATGGAGACAAACAGCCTTCTATTGTAAGAAGATGCCATCTAGGATTTCCTTAGCTAGAAAGAGGAAGTCAGTACCTGGCTTTGAAGTGTCTAAAGGACAGGCTGACTCTCTTGTTAGGAGTTAATGCCACCAGTGACTTTAAGTTGAAGCCACTGTTCACGTGCTATTCCAAAAATCCTAGGGCCCTTCAGAATTATGCTAAATATATTCTGCCTGTGCTCTATAAATGGAACAACAAAGCCTAGAAGACAGCATATCTGTTTACAACATGGTTTACTGAATATTTTAAGCCCACTGTTGAGATGTACTGCTCAAAAAAAAGATTCCTTTCAAAACCTTACTGCTTGCTGATGATGCACCTGGTCACTCAAGAGCTCTGATGGAGATGGACAATGAGATGAATGTTATTTTCATGCCTGTTAAGAAAATATCCATTCTACAGACCATGGATCAAGAAGTAATTTCAACATTCAAGTCTTATTAAAGAAATACGATTCATAACGCTATAGTTGCCAGAGACAGTGATTCATCTGATGGATCTGGGCAGGTTAACTGAAAACCTTGTGGAAAAGATTTACCAGTCTTAATGACATTAAGAAGATTTGTGATTCATGGGAAGAGGTCAAAAGATCAACATTAATAGGAACTTGAAAGAAATTGATTCCAATCCTCACAGATGACTTTGAGGGGTTCAAGACTTCAGGAGAGGCAGTAACTACATGCGGAAATAGCAGGAGAGCTAGAATTATAAGTGGAACCTGAAGATGTGACTGAACTGCTGCAATCTCGTGAAAGAACATTAATGGATGAGGAGCTGCTTTCACGGATGAGCAAAGGAAGAGGTTTTTTTGAGATGGAATCTATTCCTGATAAAGATGCTGGGAAGATTGTTGAAATAATAACAAAAGATTTAGAATATTATATAAACTTAGCTGATAAAACAGTATCAGGGTTGAGAAGAGGACCTAATTTTGAAAAAAGCTTTACTGTGGATAAAATGCTATCAAACATCATCAAATGCTAAAGAGAAATCATTAATGAATGGAAAAGTCAACCGATGCAACTCACTTCGTTGTTGTCTTATTCTAGGCAACTGTCACAGCTACCCCAGACAACCTTCAGCAACCACCAACCCTGCTCAGTCAGCAGACACCAGCACTGAGACAAGACCTTCTGCCATCGAAAATATTATGGTTTGCTGAAAGCCCAGACGATGGTTGGCATTTTTTAGAAATAAAGTATTTTTAGTTAATGTATGTACATTGCTTTTTAAGTAATGCTATTGCACACTTATTAGTCTACAGTATAGTGTAAACATAACTTAAAATGCATTAGGAAAACAAAAAGTTCACTTGACTTTATTGTGATACTCGCTTTATTGCAGTGGTCTGGAGCTCAGTCTGAAACATCTCCAAGATACGGGATGATAACTCCAAGGCACTGACAAGATGACCAAACAGGATAGGCCATACTGCTTTCCCATTTCTCTGTTTCACAGTTAGACTTTGTAAAAGCACTGTTGGTTTTTACCTCACCAGTTCCTCATCATCTATGCACTCCTTAATGCTTTGCAAACTGGCTTTCCATCCACCATTTTCTAAAATGATCTCTTTGATTCTTTGTTGATCACTTAGCCTGTTACTCTTCTATTTCCGTCTTTTAATCATTCCTTCTTGGCCTTGTAATAGTAATACATAGATTACAAATAATGTGTCTATTTATTTAACAATAAAATATAACTGGTCCTTTTCCTTTACCTTCAAGGTCAAAATTGAGGAGGAGGGAGACCTTGCTTAAGAATTTATTGTCTAAGACTTTACTTGTAGTGGCTTTAAAGCTTTGGGTATTGGAACAACCAATAGTTACTTGGGTCTGTTTCCTTCTTAAAAGGCTCAAATAAAAAATATGTGTGTACATGCATATCGTGTGGTCTGGTGTGTGTGTGTGTGGGCGGGATGTTGTATGGGAAGCAAAGTGGGGAAAAGATTTTAAAAATCACTGTTACGTGTGATAAGAAATATTCATTCTATTGTGAGAAAGATAGCCTTGTTAATTAAAAGGCAAGTTAAAAATGGTTTTCTCTCATGGAATTTGACAATCTGTCTCCAAAAAGTTATTTTTTATTTTTGGGAAGTATGTGAATTTGATCTGTCAGAGGAATAATTAAGAATATCTTCAGCTCGTACTGGAGGGAAAACCTTTAAGAGGATTAGACTGGGAGATCTTGTCCATCGAAGACTATTTTGCTTGACTTGGGTCCCAAAGCCTCTTCCCCCGTCCTCCATGTCTTTGGCACCCTACCCTCCCAACAAAAGTCAAAATTGTGCTTGATTCAAAAGACAAATGCATTCCAAGAATTGACTGGTAGGTGACCCAGACATTAATTTATACTGAATTTCTAAGACTTGGGACTTGTACTGTTGGGAAAAAGGGGGATGGGTCCCAAAGAAGAGGTTAAATAGATGGAGTTTCCTGAAAGATGGTTGGAAGTTGAAAGGTCAAAGGCTAAAAAGACATTTTCGCAGAGAGGCTCAACCTGAAGATAAACAAACAGGATAGGATGGTCTTTATGACCTGTGAAGGTTTTCACTTCTTGACTGTTCTTTCTTTAGTTTTACATGTTTCCCCTTCCTACAAACAATTAAAATTATTGACCACATGACCTCTCAGAAAATTCTAATAAATATATAAAATCCTTGTTTTCATAAGGAAATCAAAGAAGGGATGAGATGATGTGGATAGAATAAGAACTAACAATAGAAGAGTGGAGTCTGCAGTGGCCATGAGAATCTATGGCACCCAGGAATTCATTTCAACCTTAGGGAAGGTGCTACACTTTCCCAAAGCCTGAACTAGTTACAGGGTTTGAGCCTAATTTATCTGTGGCTAAAGGACAGAGTGATCCTAGTAGATTCTAGGATGGCACACTCAATAAATATTCCCTATGGCTCTCTCTACTTCTGTGCCCTAAATTTAAGCAAGCTCATCCACTCCTTTGGCAGAGAACACTCAGTCTTACCTGGAACATGTTCCACCATTTGCTAGATTGCATTTCCTTGTTGAGGTCATTTAAAATAATCTCATTACTAGATAAGGAACAGAATCATTCTGCTGACACCTGAAGCAGTGACTGATTCTATTCTGAATACTGTTAAGCCCACTGTGACTAGTAGGGTGCCTTGATCTCTGGGAAGTGCTTAGTAAATGTTTATTGATGATTAATCCAAGAGGTTCCAGAAGATTTACAGGAGGTTATAAACAGACTGAAGAAAAATCCATAAATCCCTCAAGACAGGGCCAATCTTATAAAAGTATTCAACTGTTTTCTCTGGGGCAGTTTTAAAAGAAAAGAACCATGAAATGAGAAATCTAAATATTCTATGTTTATGATATAGGTTTGTAAGTGCAATCAGAATGCTAAGTATTCATATTAAAGGGCTTGACATTTTTGGTTTAACTTTCCTTCCTCCCCTTTTTTATTATGAAAAATTTGCAAAAACAGAAAAGTTGAAATAATGGGAAAATGATTACTCATATGCCTACCATCTATATTCAACCATTATTAATATTTTGCCATATTTACTTGCTATCTCTTGCTCTCTCGCTTTCTCTTCCACTCTGGGAGGGATTATTTGAAAGTAAATTTCATACATAAGTTTTTCCCTCAAATAACTCAATTTTTGTCCTCTTAGAATAAGCATATTTTCCTATGGAGCTATAATATCATCATCACAATTAAAAATTCAACAATTCTGTAATATGCAATATCTAATTCACATTCAAATAGTCTCAGTTGTCCCTAAAATATCTTGTATAGCTATACTTTTCAAACTAAGATCCAGTAAAGTTTCCCCTATTGCATTTGTTCTTTATGTCTACAGAAGTCCCTAACCATTTTTTTTTCCCAGTACACTGACTTTTGAAGAGACCGGGTCAATCGTCTTGTAGAATGTTCTACAGCATGGATTCCTCTGCTTGCTTCTTCCTGGTGTTAGTTATCCTGCTTCTCTGTCCTCTGCATGCCTGGTGAACTAGAAGTTGAATCTAAAGGCTTGGCTAAATTTAAGTTAAATTGTCTTGGCAAGAATTCTCCATAGGTGATGCTTCGTACTTCATATTACTTCATTCACATAATGTCAACTTGTCCCACTATTAATGAAGTTAAATTTAATCTCTTGGTTAAGATGGTTCCCATCAGATTTTTCCAAAGTGAACATAAGTTCTCCCATTTGCAATTAACAAGTAATCTATAGAGTAATACTTTGAAATCTTGCAACTCTTCTGTTTCTCTGCAAAACTTTCATAAAACAGTTTTAGCATCCCCTGGTGATTCATTTCTGAATCAACTGTTTCACTGGGGATTACTCAGCACTTTTTATTACTACTGTAAATACAGGTTAAGGGATATCCTAGAGAAAGTACAAAGAGGAAGCCAAATTATTAATAGAAATGCTTCTATGTCTTGATCTCATTTGGAAGTCTCCAGATCAGAACTAAAATAAATAGATAGCAGATGAGATATATGTCAACCACATGGCAGAGCATATTGGTTTGTATGGAACAGATATTTGAAAAACAGTTAAAAATTTGGGGAACATTTGAAAAGAAAAATATAGCTTGTCATTATATATTATGAGGGTCTTTATAAATTGTTACTTGTTTTAAGAGAATCTGGAACAGTTTGATAATAAGCATATTAGAATCACCTACCAAGAAACAAGAAACATAGGAGGGGAAATAACATGAGCAGTAAATGTCTTTGAAGTCTGAATAATAAGACCCTAAAAGTAACAAATTAGAAAGATCAAGGGAAGAGTGGAAAGAATTCCATAATTTCTCCAGTGCAGGCCATTTCAATACTTTACCAAAATCGAGGGTTGAATGAGCACAAAGGAAGGGGAGTTCTTGAGCCATGGAGAAGCATAGCTTACTAGCAAACCTGTTTTTCAGGTAGCTACCCAATTGGTTCTGTTAGTCTGTGACTGGACAAGCTTATTTTCTAGCATTATGACTAGAGAGAGAAATACAAAGTTTTGCTTTACTGTTTTTTTCTGAGTGTACACATACATGTACACACATATATAGGAAATCAGCAAAAATGTGCAAAATTATAAAGATAAAACTAAGGATCACCCCTAATTTCACCTTCCAGATGTATTCTTTTTTAATATTTTGGTACATATCATTCAAGATGTTTTACTATACATATATATTTTAACAAAAATACAATCATATTATTACACTGTTTTTGTAATCTGCTTTTTCATCTATTGTATATTATAGACATCTTTCTGTGTCAGTAGTATAGTTCTATATTAGCATTGTATAAATGGAAATTATTACATTTTGTAGATATAGCATAACTTATTAAACAATAATCTGTTGAAAGTAACAGAACATTACCACTTTCCATTGTTGTAAGCAGTATAACAGTAACTGTTTCAATTTTTGTGCATTGTCCTCTGATTCTCTCATACAAGATCCTGGAAGTAGAACTGCTCAGTCACAAGATACACACTTAAAAACAACAAGTTGCAATACATTTTTAATGTATTTATTACTACATATTTAGCTGCCTGTTTAATTTTTTGTCTAAATCTATTTAATTTTATTCTGCCTAATTGTAGATTTTAGAACATTTTCATCATTTATTATTTTTTTAGATTCTACAAATTTACCAGAAAGGTAGACATGACATCACACTCAATCGTCTGCTTTTTTGTATGTATCTTTAGCCTAGTTATCAGAGCCAAATAGGGTTCTATAGATCTCCATGTTGCCAAGAGGTCTGTTACAACTGAAGCAAGTCATACCAAGTTCCTTGAGAAAGGGTGATCGGCAAGCAGACTCAAATGTGATAACATTATTTTCTGTGAGTTCAAGGGAGTTCATGCTCCTGTCCTGAGGAACTCTGGAAAAACTATGAATGAAAATGCCCTTTCTTTTAAATCCTTGGCAGATGCAACAAAGTCAGGGCCAGCCAAATTTGAGCAGGGTCAGGCAACAAAGTACTCCATGAAATGGGAATGACATAGTATCAAATGGAAGTCCAGACTTGGAACACTTTCTGAAGGTATTAAGCTGTTGAACTTTCTGTAGCCTAATACCTTGTTTAGAAAAGGGCAGTGATATCCTTGTCACCTTTCCAGGCAATGACAAATTTTAAAGATTTGTCATTTCACCATATAGATTTTTAACATCCCTTGTACTAGTCGGCAAACTTTCTGGTGTAGTTTCATTAATAATATTGAATACATACTTACCTTGGAATGTGAATTCCTGATTAGGGCCCTTTAAATACTAGAGAATAGATTATAGTTTATTTAAACAGACACACATACATACAGACATATTATACGGCTTAACCAAAGTTAAGAAGTAAATTATCTTCAGATAATAAAATAGGTGTTATTTATCATCATTATTATCAATATCATTATTATTCCCATTATTCCCAGAACTGAGACTCAAAAAGTTTAAGTAATTTGCTCCAAATCATACAACTAATATGGAAAAAAACCTTCATGGCCATATAAATCAGAACAAAGCCCTGGGCTTTCATCATCCACAGTAAAGAGATAACCACAGTGGGTTATATAGTTTTCTGATGCTTAATAGAGGAATCCAAAGAACTAATAGGATTATGTGTGAAAACATTTATATAAATCATTTTGAACTATGTAATAGACCATACACTTCTTATAAATACTTTGAACAATGCAGAGACATTCCCATGTATGATTATTCCTTTTGTTAGCTTTGTAGAAAGGTGAGGGTATCATGCTATCTACATGAGTAGTTAAAGTGTATGATGAAGCTTAAAAACTTCTGGTAACCTGGCTTAATATAGAGATGTAGCTTAGGAAATGGATGATTAATATATACATTATATTATCTTTTCTCTTTTTAGGAAGGTGGCATGATGAATAAGAATCACATGAAGATCCTTCACAATATATGCCTACATCCCCATGACAACTTTTTTCTAATATTGTTTCAGTGAGCCTTTGGTAGTAACTGAATGCCAGACACTACAAAAACACAATTTCTAGCAAGCAGTTTCAGAATAGGTATTCTGTTATTGACTGAAGGATGTTCTTCATGCCCTTAACTTTCAGTATAAAAATCAACTTTTTAAAGTCAGTCTTTATCATCTTTTCTCATTTCTCTTCTCCTTATGCCTTATTTTTCTGTCTTCATGAATGACTGCCGCTGTGCTAAGGTACCATCCTGACCCTTGCCTTTATTCTTATTGCCCATTCTACCCGGCACACCCTGGCTATGAGAGATCCTAGCCAGCATCTCCCAATTATTTCTTTTGTCTTTGTGTCACCTGCCTACCACACTGCCTGACACATCATAGACTGTGTGAAATGAATAAAGGCATGAATGCATAGATTCATTTTTTACATATCATACTGTATTTATATTATATATTTATTTACATTTTACTTTATTATTTTATAAATATGTTATTTAGAGATAACATTATATATAATATTATATCTGATCCATTTAGATTCTCCAGGATTTAGAGCTGCGAAGTAAGTTACAGATTTTGTTTTGGAAACTGGAAAAAGATTTAGGGGCATGTGGGTGGGTCTACAACATAGTGATTTGATCCCCTGCCCTCTGTCCTGATGTTCCACCTCTTCCCTGGTGTGCACTGCGGCTGCACTCTGCAGGCGAGCCAAAACTGGCTGGTACAGATGCTGCCGGTTATGGGAGAAGCGCGGATGCAGTGACCAACATAGTACCATCAGTAGTCAATCTAAAGACATTGTTTACTTGAAAACTACCTTTGAATGGCAAATGTGTTGGAGCAGACAGTAAAAAGGTGTCCTTAGGACCCACTTAACTTATATCGAGGTACCTTATTTTATGAGACATTAGTACCATACCTCTGCATGCTTTAAAAGCATTATTATTAAATATAAGTATTTCTTCATATACATAGTGGGATGGACTGACATAGTTCCCAGTTCTAGGCTTAAAGATAAAGCTATACTGTTTCACTGCTGGGGTATCACAGCCACCCAGGAGCATAGCTGAAGTCTGGCCAGTACAAAATTTAAAACTGTCAAAGTCCTCAAAGTACCTAACAAGCCCATCTAAACCTAAACACCCTGACCGCTAAAATTCACCTTTGTGAACTTCGGAAAATTCTAATTTCCTGAGAATACATATAGGTTGTAGTCTGTGGATATTTTCAGCCCACTTCACACTTTTTACTAGAGTGGAATTAATGAATGTGCACATTTGTGTGTTGTGTGTGTGTGTGTGTTTTGTGTGTGAAATAAAGGTGCTGGTTTGGAACACATTTATTCATCCATTCCACACCAGCTGTCTGAGATTCTTACCCCTAAATTCTGAACCAAAATTTTATTATTTGGATCCCAACACCTCTAGGTCTTGAAGGTACAGGATAGAAAATCTCCCTGGCAGACCAAACCAGATGAGGACTTAACACGGCATGGAAAATAATCCACTTGCATATGAGAGTTACCTGCTTGCATTAGATCTCCCATACCCCTGTTTGACAGCAGGCTCACCGTACATGTGTAGACATGTTTTAACTGAGGATCGTGACCTACAATGTCTAGGGGATGACCTCCAGCAGATGCAGTGTTCCTTTGCTGCTCTTCACAGGACAAGGGCACGCTCTGAAAATAAATTCTCCTCTCATTTCCTTTGTTTCCCATTTCTGTTGTGCTTTCCTGAGCCTGCTGTATTTGGCAGGCAGACACACTTTTCCAATGAGGCAGTGGGGAAGGCAACAATCAGGACATGCTTTATGATGTACTTTTCAGGTTGCTTTATACAGAGCCGTATCTAAAGAACCCGGCCTCCCCGAATGTCCAGGCAGGTGGCTCCTTTATGAAGCCTGCTGAAATAGCTCGGCCCAAAATGGACAAGTTACAAGCTACCAACCGAGCAGGTAAAAAGCACTGCACTTTGGGTTTTCCAAGGTCAGTCAGTTTGACTATATATACAAAGACGAGAACTACATGGATGTTGGAACTGATTTTAAAATGGGTCAATAAATAATAACCATTCAATCAGAACAGCAGTGAAGAGATCAGATGCATTCATAAGCAATAAAATAGAGGTGAAAGCTACTTTCTTTCTATTTAACTGAGCTGTTGTAAGGATCAAGGGAGAATCCAAATGAAAACGTTTTATGTTAAATGTAATTTCTATCTAGCCTACACATTATCTTTTCTATTATTATTTCACTATTTTTCATGATTCCAGCTGGGGAGAAGCTAGAAGTAATATTTGAATTATTACGCTTTACAAAATCATTAGAAATAAATTCCCTTTTAACAAACAAATATAGAATATGGGTTGCAAATCGTTTGCTCAGGTCAAGCTTGTAGGTGTATTTGGTTAAAACAGAATTTTTGTTTTAATGGACTAGTCATCAGCATTAAAAAGTTAGAATGTTTCTGACAAAAATGTTGGATTTCTTTTCTTTATTGAGAAATTAGGAGATTTGGAAGCAATGGTCTCTCATTTACCATGTGCCAGGCACATTTTTAGGCACTGAGAAAACGACAGAACAAAGCCTGGCAAAAACCAGCTGAGAACAGCAGAGGCTACTTCTATATCTAGGCATAGTTCTGGTTTTATCACAGCCCCACTAACCTTCTATTATATTGTGAATACCAGGCCTACTGTGTTCATTTGTCGTAACTGCCTGGTCTCTGTAAACATCTGTGTTTGTGATGCCCCCGGTACGCTTGCAATTTACATATGCTCAAGGTCTAGAAAGAGTCATTTAATGGCCCCAATTTATTCAATCCAAATGTTATAGGAAGGATTAAGTTAGGAAGAAGATTGCTGATTTGTATTAAACTCATCCCAAGCCTCTGTTGAGTACTTGCCACATGTACGTTCCTTGAGAGAGCAGTCTTGGAACTGAGCCTTGAAAGGAGTAGAATTTCCACAATAGGATGCATGGAAGGTATGTGGCATTACAGGGGAGGGTGGCTGAACTGAAGTGTTTGAAAACTGATCAGTTTGGCAGGAGCATGGGATGGCAGAGGGATCAATACTATATCCTAACCTTACACATGATCCAGAAGGTGCAGACGGTATGGGCAGTCTGTCCGAAAAACCAGCTCTTACAGGTAAACAAATCCTCCAGAAAACAACAGAAGGGCAACATAGAATCAAGTTGTTTTAAGATACTATGTTCTCACTGTGCCTAAATAATAGAAAATGAGCACACACTTGGATCATGTGGTTGTTACTATACTTCTAAAGCTTTGAAAGGGGGAGAACAGAAAACTGAAGCATTTTCAAATGTCTACATTATTTGGTCCTGCATAAATTCTCACATACTTGGGCAGGATTGAGCCATTTAGATAAGATTTTTCACACTGTACTACAATATATTAAGCTTGATGAGTCATGATGATAAAAATGTTTATTAAACCTTGGCTTCAGTCTAGAAAATATTTTTAGTTTGCTCATGTGTCAAACAGAACCTCTGAAATCATATTATTCCCATGACATTTATGTAAAGGATGATAAGTTGTACCCTATTGTGCATGCACATAAACTATGTATAACTATTACAAATAGAGTTTAGAGCAGTAGTTAAGAAGTTAGAATGCCATGGTAGCACATGACATTTTGCAGTTCAGAAAAAAAAAACTTCTAATGTCTTTAGGGGCCAAAAAATCTTCTCTTCATCAACATCCAATTTATTTATTTTATTTTAGTAAGTGCTGTGTAAATACCATGTGCCTGGTGCTAGATTAGGTACAATGGAAATGGTGGCTTAGAGAAACCACAGAACTTGTCCTCAAGGAGCTCATGATTTTCAGGAGTCTAGTTTTGCAATGTGGCATTTGCACAGGTTGAAGGAAAGGCAGAATATCTCATTTTCTATTTTCTTCTTAGTCCCAGGGTAACGCAAGCTTTCATTATGGGGAGTGGATTGACTCCTAAACTGTATTAGCAATTATGATGGGTTCAATTAACTGATGAAGAATTGATTTATCACATACAGCATCCTAAGAATTAAATCTGATATTTATTTAATCTTATGCTGTATAGCACCCTGGGTGGAAAGGGGTACAAAGAAATGATTAAAGTCACATTCATTTTCAACACTTGGCTCATCTGTACCTGTCACTCCACTAGACACATCATGGAAATTATAATTTTTAAACTATGACCCAGGTCTGTCAGGTTGCAAAGTCTATTTTCTTTCCCCTACACTATGCTCTGGCGCTTGCCCTTAGCAACTCATAAATCTAGTAAAGAGACAAGGCTACTACATACACACAAGGCAGTAAGAGAATAAACAGAAACTCTTTCTGTGTCCTTGATTTTAATGCCAGAACAAACAAACAGCTACAACAAAACCAGTTCAGGGAACCGCTTAGATGGCAGAGTAGGAGTTAGGGCTCTGTCTTTCCAACATCTTAGACCTAGGTTTGAACCTCAGATTTTCCCCTACCCCTTCTGAACGTGTGGCCCTGAATACTGATGCTGTTTCTTCATCTGCCCCATGATAGCACCACCTAGTCCTTTGTGAGAATTAAAGCTAGATTGAAAACACACTGCATGGTATCCTCCCCAAAGCAGAACCTCCATGTTATTCCATTCAATGGGTGTCTTCTGCCTCACCTTGTTTTATCTCAGTAATTTTTGACAAGGTGACCTGTGACACTCTCTTGAAACATCCTCATTCCTTGTCACCTGAGATTCCAATCTTAAAGTTTTCCTCTTATCTCTTTGGGTACTCCTTGATTTTGTTCAGGGCTCAATGCTAGAACTTTGCGTACTTCTTTTAGTACCTTTCTCTGTAATCTCATGAATAACCATAGCATATACATGCATATTCTGACAACTCCATAGGTAATATTTCAGACTTTGAGTCCCAAACCGGATTATGCATTTGCCTATTCAATACCTCCACTTAACTAACCACTTGACCAACCTCCCAAAGGAATATGTCTACACCTGACCTCCCTGTATCATACCTAAACCCCCACCAAACTACCTCCTCCTCTTAGTAAATGGCACCATGATCCTCCTTGTTCAGGCCAGACATCTAGGTGCCATCTTCAATAGTCCTCATTTCCTTGCCCCCACATCCAATTATTCAACAAGTTTTTCACAATGTATTTTAAATATATTTCAAATCACTACTTTGAATTTTACCTTCCCTCATTGTACCGTAGTGCATGCCAACATTACGTCAAGATTAAATATTGAATGAATCTTACTTTTTCTGTTTTGGTCCAAGTCATCCTATAGACAGTCATCAAAAAGTTCTTTTAAAACTTAAAAACTGAAATCTACTCATATCCTACCTCTACTTTAAGCCCTTAAATGGCTTTCCACTGCTCTAGAATGAAGATTAAAATCTTGACCTTTGCTTACAGTGCCACATAGTAATCTGACACTTGAAAATTTCTCCAGCTACATTTTATGCCATTCTCCATGACATTCAATAATCTTCAGCTAGATTGTCCTTTCTTTGTTCTCCAAATGCCTCAAATCCCTTCCTGAGTCAGTCTTTTTGCACCTGCTGCCCCTTCTCTCTTTGTCTGGTAAATTCTTGGTTAAACTTCAAGTTTTAGCTTAAACATTTTCAGAGAAACCTCCACACGAAGCTTGGCCATTTTGCTATATGCTATCATAGAGCTCTTTGTTTCTACTTCCTAGCACTTAGCACATTCATTATGTATGTGTGTGTGTATACACAAATATTTATTATATTATATTATTTGTTTTACTTTTATTTCCCCCTAAAAATTGCTCCACAGGTCAGAAACTATGGTGCTTTTATTCACCAGAACCAATACATCCCCACTATCTAGTACAATGCCTTATACAAAATAGACACTCAGGAAATATTTTTAATGGATTAATTTTCAACAAATAGTAGTTATTAATAAACCAACAGCAATACTAGTGACGATGTACATTAGTCTGCTCCAGCTACCATAACCAATACCTCAGACAGGATGGCTTAAATCACAGAAATGGATTTTCTCACAGTTCCGGAGGCTGGGTGCTGACCAGTTGAGTTCCTGTCTTCTTGACCTGCAGATGCCTTTTTCTCACTGTGTCCTTTCATGGCAGAGAAAGAGAGAGATCTCGTCTCCTCTTCTTGTAAGGCATCAATCCTATTGGATTAGGGCTATACCCTTACGACCTCACTTAACATTAATTACCTCCAAAAGACCTTATCTCCACACATAATCACATTGGGAGTTAGGACTTAATCATATGAATTTGGGGTGGGGGGCTACAATTCAGTCCACAGCGTAGTGTTTCATAGAAGAGGTAAGACTTGAGATGTGCAAAGTATGGAAGAAGAGAAGACAGTTGATTATATGGTGTATCTTAATAGAAGATACTAAAAGCCAAACAGAAGTATTGATTAATACAGAAGGCATCAGATAATAACGGCAGATTCTTGAACTCTGAACCACTACCAATAGAGTTTCATGGAAAGATTAATATGGCAGCTATGGACTGAATGGATCAGATGGGTTCTGGCTATGACATTCACCCAGGCACTGGGCATGGGAGAAAGGGCTTCAGTAATAGTAGTGGGAATAGATAGAAGAGAATGATTCTAGGAAAACTATAGAAAGAAAAAACAAAATTATGATAGCTACAAATAAAAACAATTTAATGACTCCATGAGACAAGAAGGTAAAAAGAGCCCTATAAGGTAAGTCTGTGAAGGGAAGACAAGGAAGAGACCCTAAAGCAGAATTGCAAAGAAAACAAAACAAAGCAGAACAGCTACTTGACTACAAACTCAGTTTTGATTACTCACAGGCAGAAATCTTTGACCAACACACTGGTATTATGGGCTCTCATCTATCTCCTGCAATTCACCAGCAACAAATCCCAGTGTTCTGCCTACCCAGGTCACCATCATTTCTTCTGCCTTTTGTCACTGGTTTTCATCTCCAAAACCTGCCTGCAAATGGTTCTCTCTCTTTACTTTGGAGTTCCCAGATATGAATTCTGGTAAGTGGGTATAGTATAATAAGAAATACATTTGGTCTTTGTCCCTGGTTCTTGGGACAAAACTCCTGAAACCTTGGAATTTCTTGAGGGATAAGAATGTCATTTATTATTCATAAAAAGCTCCTTCTGAGCACACCTGAATTACGTTAATAAGGTGACTTAGGGTGGGGTCCCTAAATGGCCTTAGGATGGGCGGGTCACCCAAAGGACTAGTGTTTAGAAGATAGAATTTTCAGCCCCATCTACCAAATTCTAAGAGGGAGAGGGGCTGCAGAGAAAGCTGGAGATGAAGCTTTATAAAAAGCTCTTGAGCAATGAGATGTATTGAGCTTCTGTGTTAGTGACCACATGGAAGTGTTAGGTGGTGCACCCAGAGAGGGCAAGGAAGTTCCCTTGTACGTTGCCCTATGCATCTCTTCCATCTGGCTGTTCCTGAATTGCATCCTTTAATAATAAATCAGTAAATGTAAGTAAATATTTCCCTGAGTTCTGTGAGCCATTCTAGCAATTGTCAAACCTGAGAAGGGATCTTGGAGAACTCATCAGAAGTACTGGCGACAGCTGGACTTTTATGTAGCACCTGCAGAGGGGCAGTCTTGTGGGACTGAACCCTTAACTTGTAGGATCTGATGCTATCTCCAGGTAGACAAGAGTCAGAATTGAGTAAAATCTGTAAGACAAGCAGTTGTCTGCTGAGAAATGGAGAATTGTTTAGTATGGGAAAATTCCCAAATACGTGGTGTCAAAAGTATTGAAAATAGAGGAGAAAAACATTTTTCCTTACAGCTGGACTCTACACCCAAGAATGTCATGTTAGGTGAATTTCCCTTAGATGAAGCGCCTATGCTTCCATTTACCCACAACATAAATGCATAATGGGTAGCACTCGGCTTCCCCAATCTCTGAATTCAAGTTGTGCCTAAATATAAGTAGATATTTGAACACATGCGTCCCACCTTAAAGAGCTTTCTCCTTATCTCATTTGAAGGATAGAATATTTATTTGTTTATTTATGTACCTATTTATTTTTCTTCTTTCGCTCTTAACACGCTACTGAAAAAAATTTTCTTTGTACATCTCTGACTACCAAAGATACTAAGCATGCAGTATGGCAGATCTAGCTATTAAAAAAAAAAGAGAGAGAGAGAAATCTCCTTTCTCTCTGTTATTTAAAAACCGTAAAATAAACAAGGCCAGGAATGATTTCCTACGTGAGGGAGAAGCCAGAGCAAGAGATCTTTCCTTTAGGAGATCCAGCTCTAGGTTGTGGCTTAAAAACAATGTCACTGTTAATTCTGAAGGGCAAATTTGCCCCATGATAATCATGGGGATGTTGTAAATTGCATTCTTTCCTTCTCCCTGAAGAGGTTATTACAGAACAAGGATTATTTTGAAAATGTCATCAGAGAGGTAGAAAAAAATAATCTCCCCCTCTAGGTAGAAGATAATAAAAAGACTAAGGGATCCTGGTGGATTTTGAGCTAACAGAGGGCACAACTGTTCTTTCAGCTAAAGCAAGGAAGAGTGCAACAAGGTTACACTTCCTCTGTGTGACGGTGCTATATTTATTTTATGGTTATTAAGCCTTTCCTTCACGTTCAGGTTCTTATAGAACATGCAGAAAACCTGTTTTCAAAATGGGTTAAACCTTTAGGTGAAAAAATTTTGTTCTCAAGGAGGTTACCTCCTGAAAGATGAAAAATAATTAGATGCAGGTGGCATTAAACAACTTACAATGCTTTCATGGAGATTGAAAATGGGCAGTATGACTGAACGTGGGAAATATGTGTACTCATTTCTCCTTTCGTCTATTTCTTAATTCCTTAGGACATTTCAAGGCAGCATGATCAAGAGCTGGTCCAGAGGTGAAGGGATTTCAAAGAGGGGAAGAGAAGTCTTTACTTATGAAAGATGGGAAAATTTTCCACGTATGAGAAATGGAGTAAAAGAATAGATGGAGGAGAGTGTGGGTGTAAATTAGAAGCAGAAAAGTCTGCTTGATTTAAAGAAGAAAATGACAAGTGCAAGAATAGTGAATCTGTTTTCTCGTATTTATATGCTCATTTAGGTCGAGCTCTACAAAGTAAAAAAATTAGAAACATATGTCTGGCAGTACATTCCAATTTATGATTTTTACCCCCATAAAATTCCATGTACCTGAAATGATGGGTGCTTTAATATATGGGTATATAGTTCCAATTGTGTAAGATCCTGGAGTTGTAGGAGTTTGAAAGTCAGTATTAGTTGATGTTTGATGGAAATTCAGGGGTGAGGATTGGAGTTGAACATCCAGAAATGAATTTCTTCAGAACTAAATTTTATTCTCATAGCTATGAAGCAAATATTTTTTTTTCCCTTCTTTTCCTGCCCTGCAAACCTACCTTAGAACTAACTACTTTCTAGGGCTATTTGAAGTTCAAGCTCCAATCCCTGATTGCATTAGCTAATTTCACACACTTGCCAAGTTGTCTAGAATATAAATGGGGACCAATGTGGCAATGTTTTCCTGTGCTCTACACAAAGCACTTTCACCCAAAGCACAGGTCACCCTGTTGGGTAGAAACGTGTCTGGTCAGTGATCTCAAAATAAAATTCTTCTGTGGACAATAGTCCTCTCAGGAACCCTCATGCCACTTAGGATCTATGGACAGAGTGGAGGTCAAGTGGAGTGGAAAAGATCAAGCGGCTCTCAGACAGAACTCACTGCTTTTGGTCTCCCAAATGCTGTCACTAGTCACTGCTCCGAAACAGCAGAAATAATGAGCATATGTGCTTGACCTGAACCATCGATGTTTTGCCAACTGTAGGGCACATGCAAGGTCACCCAGTTGACTCTAAATGTATCATTCAAATTGAACTTGAATTTCTATGGCTCTAAGGTTCTGCCTAGTGCCCAAGTTACAGGAATTGGAGGCTGCAGACTATTAGGTTACTGTAGTAAATGGCTAATCTAACAAGGCCTATTGCTTTTCAGATTCAGATACTTTGCAAATCACATCATGACTGCTAGGCCTTATTTTACCACGAGCCAGAAACACAGCTGGCATAGTGCTATTAAGCCTGATTCAGAGTTAAGTGTATCGGAGTTCTAGTCTTGGTTCTAGCACTTTAAGCTGTGATACCTTGGCCAAGGAAATTTATATTTCCTTGGCTTAAAACTTTAATTTCAGGGGTTTAATTTTCCTTTATCAATTCAACCTCCATTTGCTGAAAGGTGGGGTGGGGTTTGGTGGGGGAGAGAGAAAGAGAAAAAGAGATTTTGTAAAACTCAAACATGACCATCTCATACCTTGCTTTAAAATCTCCAGTTGTTATTCACTGCCACAGGGTAAAGTTTAAATTCCTATGGAAGGCAAAGTGGGTCGCTGGTGAAACTTTCCAAAGAACCAAATTAATGAATGATTCAATGCAATGGCCAGATAAGTGAAAATAAATAATAAGACTCAGCTGTTTTTGAACATTTGCTGTGTGCTTGATGTCCTGAGGGTCCTATCATCATCTCATTTAATCTCATTAATGAACCTCACCCTTAATCTTAGTGATATTCCTAGCTCTATTATTTGTGGTATTTGGATTTAGTTTATCAGTGTTATTTTTTTATGTTACTGGACATTTTGTGAAATATCTAGGCATTCAGACAAGTGGTTCTCAAAGTATTAATACCAGTATTTCATGAGCCATAGCTATTAATTTAAAGGGGGCAAAGCATTCATATTAGGAAATGTTAGATTAAACAAAGATAAGCACGTTTCTTTACTATAGGACCTTTAATATACGTTTTTGCCCTATGAATACCCAAGAGACACCAGGGTGGTACTGTATTGCATGACAAAGGAATTCCTTTTGGTTGAATACCTGTTGAATTATCTTAGTATTCTGCAGAGCACAGCTGGAGAAATTCTGATCTAGATAAATAAATCCTAGAGCGATGAGTCATTGGCAAATATTCCCAGAACACTAAGTCATAAAGAGCTTGCTACCTACCACCTGAGGGCTTGGCTTCTGAGTAAGTCAAATAGCAATCCTGTAGTCATTCCAGGAGGAAACCGTTGTTTAAAAGCAATTTTAGAGACCCTGTCAAGAGCATGTGGTGCAGGACAGAGGACCCCCAGTGCAAGTCCACAGAATAACAAGGTACATGGCAGAGCTTTCACAGGTCCATGTGAAATAAACACTGTCTAGTTCAATGGGTTTGTTCAAAATTTTTAGACAACGGGGATTTAAAAATAAATTATTATAAATCCAAGCTATGAAGTACTTCGAAGTGGTTAGATAAGTGAGGTAAACTTGTATGTACTGTACAGAAAATTATCTGTGGCATATTATTAAGTGAAAAAGCAACAAATTGTAGAAAGCCCATTGTAGAATGATTGCATTTATGATATTAAAAAACATGTACATATAGAAATGCATAGAAATGGATCTGCCAATATACATGCAAAGCTCTTATTTCTGAAAAGATGAGTTGTGGGTGAAGATAGACATTCAATTTTTACTTTAGTAACCTTACTATTATTTGAGATTTCAGTAACTGACATATATCACCTTTGTAAGAATTTTAATTGAAACAAACATATTCTAATCACACATATTCTAGCATACACATTCGAATCGTGTATGAGGAAAAAACATATTTCAGTGTTGTTGTTTTTTTCTATGTCCTCTGCCTTAGCTAGAGATGGAATATCAATTACTATTGCCCTTTAAAAAGATTATAGAGAACATCAGGAATACATAGGGTCACCTACTATAAATTCTGGAGGACACCAGGTATTGCTCACATTCTACTATGCTACTTATACAAGGCAGGGATATAAGTGGGAAAAGCCATATCCTGGCCTTTAGTGTGGAATACAAAGCCACCAGTACGTCACTTTGCACTCCACATGCACATAACTCTTTCCCAGGTCCTTACAAATGCTTAGCTTTGCTGTGTTTCTTTTAGATCATGTAGAGAGGTAAATGCTAGAAACTTCTCCCTCATGTCCTTATTGAACATCTAAGAAGCCTTCAACAATAACGTCAGGGTCTTAGTCTTCCATGAAATGTTTCCTGACTTAGCTCCTTCTCCGCTGCGAGTGAGTAAGTGATGCTTTAAAAATGTTAAACCTTAGCACTTATTACAATGTCTTAAGACTGTTGTATAATCTTAGTTCTCATCACTAAATTATGTACACTTTAAAACCCATTTTTATTTTTCAGTTCCCAGAGCCTACATACAACAGGGGTCATAGTTGGTGCCGGATTACGTGTTTAGAAAAGAACAACTTTGGTCATGGAGTTAGGATGCCTCATGCAAGATACATAGTAAGCTCTCTGAGGGCTCTGCAGCTGAAGCAAGCATGGATACTCATTTAAGTAAATAAGTACAATGCATACAAATAAGTATAAGACTATACTTAAGGT
This sequence comes from Smutsia gigantea, assembly GCA_032199065.1. Classification (NCBI taxonomy): domain Eukaryota; kingdom Metazoa; phylum Chordata; class Mammalia; order Pholidota; family Manidae; genus Smutsia; species Smutsia gigantea. Next base: position 332,364 of record JAVSCE010000453.1, read on the forward strand.
CATGACAGGAATTTGGAGAAAATGTTTGCTGTCCTCCCCCCGCAAAAGAACCCCAGAGCAGTGGTAAATGGTAAAGGCTCAAACAATTTATGAATTTGAAAAATAAAAATAAATTAAAAGAAGAAAGAAAAGATAGCAGTTTTTAAAGTTGATGAAAAATCAGCAAAAAAAAAAAAAAAGTATTAATGACATGACCCTAATTTGCAGAGCTAAAACAAAACAAAAAACTCCTTGTGAAGCAAATTATTCCCTGCATATAGGATTTCTTTGTTTTCTTTGAAGCCAGTTTAGATTCAGATCCATAAATAGAGTACTGGAGTTGAGTGTCTATTAAGATTATATGTTAAATAAAGGACATTTGTAATGGGTACTACAAAAAAAGTGATCTATGAAAATGAAAGTAATAGTGTCCACCGAATCTTTGGTTAAATCAATCATACATTTTTCTGGGTTTCAGTGCTTCCCAGCTGGTAGGCAGCAGCCCAGATGTGCTGCAAAGAGGTTGCAGGTGTATCAGATATTGACCTCTTGCAGCCCTCCTGGCCCATTGCTTGCCAGGCATAAGCAGCCACGCTCACTTATCACCGTGATTTCCTTTGTGTGCTGTGATATAAAGAACTTGAAAGACACTGATCTACTGTCATTTGAAATTTTCATTCTTTCACATGAGTCAGCTTTTTGGTAAATGTCTATTACAGATGGTAATGTAATTGAATGGGATGAGAGAAAAACAAAATAGGATATAAAGTCAAAAAGTGAATGATCCTTAAAAGTTCAAAATTATCTGTGCCCTTAAAAAAGGTGACTTAACCTCTTTCGTGTTTAATTTGCTTGTCCATAAAGTGGGTAAAATAGTATCTGCCAAGCTTAATTTAATATTACTGTTATAAATATCAAATAAAATAATGGACATAAAAGTGCTTTGAATAGTGTGTGTTATTAAATTATAAGGCTGTCGATGCCAACTCACACTCACCCCTCTGTGGAATAGAAATCACTTTACATGCAACATTCTGCTAATTATTCCAAGAAATGAGAAAATATTATAAGCGAGAGTCATTCAGGACTGAAAGGAAATGTAACTGGATTATGGTTCATGTGCCTTCTATTCCAATTGCCAGTATCTAAGAATATTTGAATTCTACACTTTGCACCAAATTAATATTAAAATTCCAAATCAACATTCAGCTTTCTGGTATGTAAGCATATGGCTTCCAAATGCTATTTTTGCCTGTGTGTTCACAGTGAAGTATATAGAACTGATGTCCATAAATGTTAAGAGGACAGTAACACCAGTGCCATTGGTGATGGTGGTGGTGATGATGGTGTTGATAAAAATCTCTTATTTGACTAAAGCTTTGTAGCTTCTAATGCCCTTGTATTATCTACTGCCACATTTATTAAAGTGATCATAAAAGTTCCTTAGAGGCTGTTAAGTTTGGGAATTGAGGGGTCAGTAATTCCTTTTATACTGGACTTTCTAGGTGTTTAATATTCCGAGAGGTTTTATTGTAAAATTTCAGAAGATAGACAGCATATGCAGAATTCCCTATAAGGACATTTCATTCCCTCACCCCAAAACATCAAGTGGAATCAAGTATTTAGTGGAATATACTTTATGATGCTCTCATCTAATGTATAGACACTGCTGGAAATGACCAGAGGTCACATGTCATTTAGTTCTACATCTTCACTGAGCAGATAAGGCTTTGAAAGTCAGAGAAGTTAAAAGACATTTTCTAGGGCTACATAGAAAATTAGTGATGGAGACTCTACAGTGCGAACTTCTCAACCTAGGGCTTTGTCTTTTTCATTACATTATGAAGTTGTAAGAATGGCCTCAGGCTTCCTTTATCTCGGCCCATTCTCTGAGTTAGCCCAGTCACCCCTTCTGTTACCACCTATTCCTAGACTCTATGCCTTTCATTTCTTCGATCAGGGACTCAAAAGTCGTATCTATGACCTCCAGGCTCTCTGGCTTCAATGACCTCTCCATGAATCATTTATCTTTATGTGGATTCTGTAATATGGTTTCATATATCTGTTTAACAGATGAGGAAGACAACACCTACAAGGTAAGATTCGTTCAAGGTCAGGCAGCAGTTAGTGACAGGGTAGACCCTAAGCAATGCCTGACTGTAATACCATTTTACAACATATCTTAATTTTACAAAGTTATGGCTATTATTTTTCAGCTTAAGTGTCAGGCATTGTGCTATCTAAGCCCTTCAGTCATCTCATTTAATCTTTCCATGGCAAATAAGTGAACTCCAGGTGACTAAATCACTTTCCAGGTCCCAGAGCAGGCGAGCAGCCTCGTAGGATCTGAACCCAAGTCGTCAGTGTACCATACTCCATGCCTTTCAGTATGCTCCTTGGACCACACTCCATTGTCTTTGATTTTTAATTTGCAAAGAGGAGAAACCAAACTCACAACAAATTTTAAAGGAGGCAGTCCACAATCGTGGGACCACTTTTCACATCAGTATTATCAATAGTCTTTGCTAACCAAGCAGAGGGATGTCCCTGTCAACGTCTGGAAAACTTAAGTTCCAGTCTAACTTTTACTTTTTATTGGCTTTATACTCTTGAACAAATTACTCTGAACCTCAGTGTTCTTGCCCTTAATTGGTTAATAATGATCACATTATTTTGTAATGTAATTTGTAGGACAGTTATGAGACTAAGGAAATCTGGAGAGTCAGAGATGATTGAGACGCTAGAAGCCCTACTCGGTGAGGAAGGAGATCTAGAAGCACAGCTAGGAACCTTCCAGCTGGGGCAGAAATGAGCATCAGGAAGAGACGCTTACATCCATGAGGTAGACAATAACTCCCCTTACAGATAATGTAGAAGCACTTGTAAACTACGCTGCATAAGATAAATGTGACAAACATAACTAGAAGCTGAATGAGCAAAATTACATTCACAAAATTTGTAATTTAAGAGTAAAGAGATTTTGAAAAAAGGAAAGTATACTTACATATTTTTGTTGTTTTTGACGGATGAATTATTTTTGTGACTTGGTTTAGTTGAAACTAAAAGCCTAATTGAGTGAGGTATCAGATAAACTGGTATGAAGCATCTACTTTATCATATTTAGAGCACTCTTGGGAGTCTTGAAATTGTTTATAGGCCATTTTAAAATGGAGGATTATGCAAAATGAGAAAAGAGATCATTTTACAACTTCAGTCATATTACTGGGGGCTCTATGTTTATATTAATCGATTGGTTTTTAATGCGTTACTTAAAGTCACCCCTAAATGTTTATGACAAATGTTTGTTAGTACAAGCTGTGTGTCTAGGAACTTAAATCCCTAAATACTTCTAATACCCTGAAAGCCTTGTGGGTGAGAAAAGCCAGAAAATACCAGCAGGTCGGGTCACATGGCATGAAAACCAAAGCCTTGTTCAGGCACGGCAGTGAGAAATTAAAGCCGACCTTAGCCTAGATAAATGTGCGCAGAATATGTTCCTGTTCCACACAAGGAGTCCCATTTAACACACAGTGAAGATTTCTAGCAAATCTTTATACCACTTGATCTGAAAATAGAGAAGGAGGGGGAGATAAAGTTAGAAAGGAAAGCTTCTGGCAAAATGAGAAATTATCTTTATTAGAGCGGCATCCACTTCTGCTACTGTAGTTCTGTCCAAACTGATGTTATAAATTCTGATTTCCAAAGATTTGTAGTGTGA